>OW240920.1:133815919-133831979 GCA_933207985.1 Pelobates cultripes
CTACTTTTGCCTTGATGTTAATGTGAGCAGGATATTGTTTTGTTGCAGAGGGATTTAGATAGATTGGGGGACTGGGTACTCAAATGGCAGATAAAATTGAATGCAAAGTTATGAACTTCGGATTAAAGAATGTACCAGCAACTTAGATCCTAAATGGTAGTGAATTAGACAGCAAACTAGGCAACAATATACAATGTCAATCATCAGTTGCTAGGGCTAGTAAAGTAATGTCATGTGTAAATAGAGGCATTGAATGAAAATAGAAAATAGAATTTTGCCTTTATAAATAACTGGTAAGACCACACCTTGAATATGCTGTGAAATTTTGTGCACCTGTCTTAAAAAAGGAATGGCACTAGAAAAAGTGCGTGGGCTACAAAATTGATGAAAGAAATGAAGCATTATAGTAATGAAGAAAGGATTACAAATTTAAATCACTTTAGTTTATAAAAAAAAATAGCAGAAGGGATATGATAGCATTATACAAATATATTCAGGGCCAGTGCAATCCATTGTCAGGAAATCTGTTCATAAACAGGACTATACATAGGACATGAGGTCATGCATTTAGACTGAAAGAAAGGACATTTGGTACAAGGCAAAGGAAAGATATTTAAAATAATAACAATAAAGATGTGGCAGTGGCGGATCCAGGGGGAGGAGGGGCAACAAGATAACAAGTGTAACGGACCGTTTCAGCACACAAGGTGTTAAAACCGTTTAGGCGATCGTCCCCTTTCAGAGATGCAGGCACAGCTACTGCAGAACACCAAACTCCCGAACAGGATACCAAGTAGCACTCCAAATTCCAGAACTGGAACCTCACGAATAGCTGCTAGCAGCTGAACAGGAAAAGCACCCAAGCAGCTTACACTCCTGGCAATCAGTCTCTAACAGCATACAGTAAATCCCCCCAAGAACGAGACAAAGCTCCGTGTTGAGGGTCAAGCAGTGAACAAACAGAGCTGTGGGTTTATTGTGCTTATGTACACATTCTTACACATTAGTACCACCCACAGGGTTTTGGAACACAACCAATAAACACATACAATACACTCAGACACTCCCACACAAATTCCTCCCCTCTGCATGTGATTCAATTACCATACACAATGGTAATGTAATTTAGCACAAGTAGAGAAATACAATTTTTCCACATTATTCATAACTTGAAAAGTATGCATCACATTCACATTTCATTTTCAGAATCAGCATGCTCCAAATACAAACATATGTCAAAATCATACAAATTGGTCTAGTGGTTCAAAAGATAGATCGTAGTCCTTTGTGACCACAGGAAGCATGGCTTTTCTGCCCAAAACCAGTTCCACAGAGTCTTCTATCCCGGAGATAATTGTGAAGTAATCCATGAATGAACACATGGCAGCAAAAAGACAGTAAAATACAATAAAATACACAAGGTTACATTTATAACATAAAATACAGACATGCAACATATGCCCAGATAGCTAAGGTCTGAGCACACATTATTACTGAATGGCGCTCAGAGCACACACATACAGTTCAATTGCCATGGAGCCAAAGTCTTTCCTATAGTCTTTCATTATACGAATGGGCTCCATGGCATAGCTATCTGGGGTATCACTGCTCAAACAGGGCAAGCACCAAATGACCCGGCTTTCTTGTCTTTGCAGGGGAAAAATCAAGCCTTTTAACATGGGGCCATAATCCAAAGGCAACAGGCGAGCAACCAGGCTTCTCCAATGCAATGTGGCGATGTTTCGCTAAGTGCTGGCTGAGGTCTCCCCTGCTGGCTAATGCAGGGCTGGCGTTCAAGGAGATCTCCCTCCCCGGTCCGCAGGCACTTTGCAGGCAGCCAGCAGGGGAGGGAGGGAGAGAGGACATGGGAGCGTTGCCGCGCTTACCAAGGCAACGCTCTGGATCTCGCTGCGGGCTAGAATTCACTCACCACTAGGACCACCAGGGATTCCCCACGGACCACCAGGGATCGAGAAATACATAATGTATATTTAATTTTTTTTTTTTTTTTAAACATATTAATAAAAAGCCTCCCTACCCTCCTGCCCCCCCAAACATACACTGCCCCCACATACACATACACTGCCCCACATACCCACATTCACTGCCCCCCATAAACAGATTGCCCCACACAATACACTGCCCCCATACACACATTGCCACACTGCACATACTCTGCCCCATGCACACATTGCCCCCACACACACTGCCCCCCATACACACATTGCTACACACACTGCACACCCATAAACACAGTGCCCCACACACACTGCCCCTATACACACATTACCCCACACAATACACTGCACCAATACACACATTGCCCCACACACTGCCCCCATACACACATTTCCCTACACACATTGCCACACACACACACAAACTTCCCCATACATATACACTGCCCCATACACACATTGCCCCACACACGTACACTGCACACCCACACACATTGCCCCACACACATGCAGTGCCCCACACACACATACAAACTGCCCGACATATATACACTGCCCCTATACACACACTGCTCCATACAAACACTGCCCCACACATACACTGCACACCCATACATACATTGCCCCACACACATACACTTACCCCCTTACATACACACAAACTGCCCCACACATATACACACATTTCCGCACACCCATATACACATTGCCCCACACACACATGCAGTGCTCCATACACATTGCCCCACACACACACAAACTGCCCGATACTCATACACTGCCCCCATACATGCATTGCCCCACCCACATACACTGCACTGCTCACACACACTGCAGCTCTCACACACACACTGAGCCACAGAAACACTGCCCCCTAACACACACACTGCACCCCTGACATACACTGCCACCCTCACACACACACACTGCAACCTTCACACACTGCTCACACACTGTACCCCTCAAGCACACACACACTGCACCGCTCACACAGTACACCTTTGACACAAACTGCACCCCTCACACATTGCACATTGCACCACTCACACACACCACTGCTCCTATGCCCTATATCCCAGCAGACCCCAGGTAAGTTGTCAAACTGTTCTTAAACGGTTTGACTACTTACAGTCCTGGCACTACTGGCACCATAACAACTACACTGAGCTGTAGTGGTTATTGTGCCTCGATCATTTCTTTAAAAAATCTACAAGTGCGAAAGAAGGCAACAATTGGCACATTTTATTCTCCTAAAATGCCATCTGTAGAAGCAGAGAGGCAACGAAAATCTCTGCCTTTAGAAAATGCTGAGCTCTCGACACATCAAATATCAGATATATCCGAGGATGATTATCCGCATCTGCCAAATACACAGGGAATAACGCAACAATTATTAACACAAATGTTGGACAATCTGTATAAAAAAATTAAAACGGATATTGAACATAATACAAATGATCTCAGACTGGAAATTGCCACTCTCTCTGAGAAAATCTCAAGTCAGGCAATTATACTACAAAAAGTACAAGATGAATATGAACAGATCAAACTATTTAATATACAGCTAGAGAAAAGACTGAGCGATGTCGAGATTAAATTGACAAACTTAGAAGATCGTTCCAGGAGAAATAATATAAGAGTTAGAGGTATACCAGAATCAACAACACAAGAAGACTTATATTCCTATCTGGACAGTTTTTTTTCAAGAATTTTGTCTCGACAGACGCTGGGCCCTGAAACCTTTGAAAGATTTCATAGAATGTCCAGACCAAACGGAATCGATAAATCTTATCCAAGGGACGTTATGATCTGTTTCTCCAGTTCTCGGATAAAAAACCTAATACTGCAGAAAATTAGGAATGGGATTTTAGATACTGAAGAATGGAGACATTTAAAAGTTTTTCAAGATTTATCCCAAAAAACAAGACAAGCAAGAAGATCTTTCTCAGAAGAAACGGCAATCCTTAGGGATGAGGACATAAGATACAAGTGGTTGTTTCTGACGGTAATTATGGTTTTTTTTAAAGATCAATCATACATCTTCAAGGACAATACGGCACTTAAGCAGAAATTGATAACTCTTAAAATTACCCCTTGAGGGGGGAGGGAGGAAAGAAAAGACGGAAAATGGAAAATTAATTAAAATTATTGAGTATGGAGGAGAATAGTTTAAAGTTAAAACTTATATATATAGACACAAAATTAGGTTTAGCTGTATAGAACCAACGGAGCGGAGTTTTGCTTGTATTCACTAAAGGGGTCTTTATAAATAATACTTAATAACTTAATAGTAACTGTATTAGTAGATATTTTGTGAATATTTATAAATAAAATTAAAAGTAAAGAATTTGAAGAATAAGGAGATAGACTTACACTTAAAGTAATAAAAATTGGATGAAAAGATTAAAGATAGTGATTATTAGACACATAATTAAAATTAGATGCATGAAATGCACGGAAAGGCGGTTCATAATACTCACAAGATTTTATAAAAAAAATTTTATTTTATTTTTTATTTTTTTATTTTTTTCTTCTTCTCTCTCCCCATTTGGGGTAGGGCGAGGTAAATGGCCCACTAGCCTGGTTCAAGGTCCTGCGAAGGCAGCAGGGTTAGATATGAAGACTATATTTAGTACTTCATATTTTGGGATAAATGTCTTGAGAGACTGTTGTTTGAACTTCCCCAGGAGGTTTAATTTTATATTTCCAACTGGGGAAGGTATGAGTCGATGGGTGAATGGGGAAGGTTTGGGGAGTGGATTTGTGTGTTGGATACTACCTGAGGGGAGGCTAGGTGGGAGGAGGAAGGGGGGTGAAGTGCGGCAGGATGACACTTAATATACTATCTATTAACGCAAGGGGCTTGAACTCAGGACAGAAAAGAGGTTATTTGTATAAGTTATTGATAGACAGTAAAACAGATATTGGTTTCGTACAAGAAACACATTGGGTTAACTCTTTATCTAATGTATGGAACTATAAAAAATTTCCAGTGGTACATAGATCCAACTTGGTAGGAAAGAATAAGAAAAGAGGAGTGGCAATCTTCTTCTCAAGTAGTTTGAAATATGAATTGGTTTATGAAGAGGCTGACTCTGGTGGTAGGTTTCTTATAGTGATAGTTAGAATTAATGATATTTTATATACATTGGTAAATGTCTATGCTCCAAATCAACTTCCATATAGATTTCTGGGCAGCCTGATGCAAAAGGTGGACCGTGTGTCGTCTGGAAGCCTAATTATCAGCGGGGATTTTAACTGCATTATAGATAACAAAGTGGATAGGAATAGAACTAAGCTCATGGAGAAGGAGGACAACCAAAAAATAGTTCCATCAATGATGCAGACTTTTTTAGCAAAAAACTGTTTATACGATTCCTGGAGAATACTTAACCCAGAAGAGCGAGACTATACGTTCTATTCAAATGTTCATCAGTCATATACTAGAATTGATTACTTTCTGGTTAAAGCTGAAACACTAGAGCGAATTAACAAGGTGACAATTGGGCCCATAACGTGGTCTGACCATGCACCAGTTAGTTTAGTAATAAATAACAACGTGGAATATAAACGTAGAGATAGATGGCGACTAAATGAAACTCTATTAAAATCAGATAGTAACGTAGAAGAACTGCGTATTCAGGCCAAAGAATTTTTTGAAATTAATGATACAGGGGATGTCTCTAAAGCTATGTTGTGGTGTACCTTTAAATCATATATGAGAGGGTGTCTTATAAAATTGGGTGCCAATACAAAGAAGGGAAAAGAGTTGAATGAGCTTTATATTGACTTAGCAAAACAAGAATGTCTACATAAGATTACTTTAGACCATAGAATTTTTAGAGGACATTAAGGAGATTAGGAAAAAAATATTAATAAGAACTCAAGAAAAAATTGATAAAGCAATGTTAGTATTAAAGCAGGGATGGTATTATGGAAATAATAAAACAGGGAACAATCTTTCAAATAAACTAAAACATAAAAACAAACTTCAATCTATAAACTACATAATAGCTGGAAATAAAAAACTTTTTTCACCAACCCAAATAGCTAACGCATTCGAAGAATATTATAAAAGTTTATATAATCTAAAACTTAATGAGCCATCTGCAGGGGAATTAAAGGATTTCTTGGATAAATTAGGCTTGCCAAAGATTTCTATTGATAAATTAAATCAGCTTAATGCTCCATTTTCTATTCAGGAGATTAGCGACATTATTAAAGTATTAATACCAGGCAAAGCACCAGGCCCAGATGGGTTTACATCGATTTTTTATAAAAAACTAAATGATATAGTTTCCCCATATTTATTGAATACATTTAAAGAATTTGACAGCTATAAAACTATTCCATCTGAATTACTTCAGGCCTCTATAATTCCAATCCCTAAGGCAGGAAAGGATCCAAGGTATACTTCGAACTATAGAACAATCTCTCTTATTAATCTAGATATTAAAGTATACTCCAGAATTTTGGCCGACAGACTTAAACAAAATTTACCTGATATTGTATATAAAGATCAGAGTGGATTTGTGGAAGGCAGAGGTACATCAGATAACATTAGGAAATTACTGAATGTTCTATACCATGCGGACAAAAGTGTGTCCCCTTTCGCTATGGTAACCCTTGATGCCGAAAAGGCCTTCGACCGCGTTAACTGGAAATATTTGGAAGAGGTTCTGAAGGCCTTCGGCATTGAGGGTTTCTTCAAAGAGTGTACAATGGCGTTATATAAAGATCCTCAAGCCAGAGTTTTAGGTTTCATGTTTCAATCAAATTGGTTCCCAATTAGAAATGGGACGCGCCAGGGCTGCCCTCTGGCACCTCTGTTATACATCCTCTCTATAGAACCGTTGGCAGCCGCGATTAGGCAGAATGAAGATATCAGCGGGCTAAAAATAAATAGTTTGGAGAACAAAATTGCACTTTATGCAGACGATGTTCTACTAACTCTTACAGATCCCATTAGATCTATTCCAGCTGTATTTTGTCTTATTAATGAGTATAGTAAATTCTCAGGCTATAAAACAAATTTAAATAAATCACAAATCTTGATAAGAGGTCTAAATGGGCCTGGGGTAAAAAAACTTAAAAAGGAATTTAAATGCGATTGGGAAGCAAGGAACATAAAATACTTAGGAGTAAGACTATCTTTGGATTATAGGGAAATTGGTGAACTTAATTATATAGAAATAGTTACCCAATTTAGGAATACCCTAAAAAATTGGAAGGGATTGGAATTGTCCTGGCTGGGAAGAATAGAAGCGATAAATTCTTATTTACTCCCTAAACTGACATTTTTGTTTTGTAATCTCCCGCTGAGGGTTCCAATCCAGACGATACACGGTCTTCAAAAACTTGTTTCGGAATATATATGGCAAGATAAGAGACCTAGAGTATCAAAGGAAATTTTACAGAGACATTGGAAAGAAGGGGGAATTTCTTTCCCAGATATACAGAAACTATATATGAACAACATGGTAGCACACTTAATTAAATGTGATAACTTTACAAAGACAAGACCAGTTTGGTTAGATATCGAAAAATCGGATCTGTGCAATATTGAACCTTTATTTCTCTGGTGGTGCGATAGTGAATTTGTAAACAATGTAAGATCTAACAACCCGATGAATAACACAATGATCTATATTGTAAAATATCTGAAGAAAAAATACGGAACTAAATATATATCAACAAATGCCCCATTTATGTGTCTCAAATATTATATAAAGAATATAAATCTTCAAGAATGGGAAAAATGTGGAATTGTAAAAATTGCAGAACTTTTAAATGATAACAAAATATTGCCTTTTGCAACGCTACAGCTTAATTATAATCTCCCCTCGAAGGAAATATTTAATTATTTAAGAATAAAATCCTTTATTATGGGAAATGTTTTTTCGGACACTTCTCCATTCGATCAGTTTGTAGCATCTCATTATAAAAATAAAATTGCATCTAAATTTAATCAATTTACAAGATGCCAAAGGCAAACAGTTAAAGTATTGGCAATGATTAAATGGGAGCAGGAATTCCATTTCTCCTCTTCGGTTGAAGATTGGAATTCGGCCTTACAATCAGTAAAAAGACACATACATGGGGTGAATATACAGGAAGTGTACTTTAAATTAGTATACCGTTGGTATTTGGTGCCCACTCGTCTCCATAAATTTCAACCCACACTTCTACCAGATTGTTGGAGATGTGGTAGGGAGTTGGGTTCATTCCCCCACATCTGGTGGGACTGTGAGGAGTTGAAACCTATGAAAATTATTATATCAGACTTGGTGGATTCCATTCTGAAGGTTAAAACTATTATTACGGCACAAATGTTCCTGTTTCACTTAGATTTGCCAAAACTTAATATAAAACAAAAAATTCTTATGATCCATTCTTTTATGGCAATAAAAATAGTTATGGCCAGAAATTGGAGAAATATGGGTTCGTTAAATTGGCATGATATACGTAAACAAATAGATTATCAATGTAAGATGGAAGCTGGGTTATTCTTAAATAAGTTATCTAGAGAGAAATATGATGACATTTGGGCCCCTTGGGTTAGATATTGTAGTAGTAAAAACTCAACCCCCCTCCCACAGCTAGCCAGTCTGAGGTAGTACCTGTGTAATTGTAAGATTGTAAGAAAGTGGAATTGTGTGTCATTATTTTTTGGTTCGAATGTAGCTTATGTAGTCAATGCTTAAGTGCAATTTGAAATATGGTTATAGTAGTTATATGTATAATTACAGGAATTCTTGTAAAGGAAAATACTGTACCATATTGAAAAATTTTACTTCTGAAAATGTATATGGATGAAATTTCTAAAATGAAAAATAAAAATTTATATAAATTAAAAAAAAAAAAATCTACAAGTGCCCCTCCCGAGATCTTGCTATGGATCTGCCCCTGGGATGTGACTGTGGCCTGTCACTCCAGAGGGCCCAGCCGCCCTGCGGACCCCTGTGACCGTGCTACCATGTGTTGCGGTCTTGGCCCGTGCAGTATAACTGCCGGGCAGCACGTTAAGGGGCCCATCTGGTGACCCATGCTGTTAGGGCCACCCAATGGCTATGGGTTTCCAGGGAACTGGTCAGCTTTGTGGCTCTTTAACAGCGCGACTGGGCCTCCTTTGATGACATCACAGCAGAGAGAATGTATATTTAATTTATTAAAAAAAACTTTTTAAACATATTAATAAAAAGCCTCCCTACCCTCCTGCCCCCCCAAACATACACTGCCCCAACATACACACATTCACTGCCCCCCCATAAACACATTGCCCCACACAATACACATGCCCCCATACACACATTGGCACATTTCACATACACTGCCCCATGCACACATTGCCCCCACACACACTGCCCCCCATACACACATTGCTACACACACTGCACACCCATAAACACATTGCCCCCCACACACATACAGTGCCCCACACACACTGACCCTATACACACATTACCCCACACAATACACTGCCCCCATACACACATTGCCCCACACACTGCCCCCATACACACATTACCCTACACACATTGCCACACACACACACACAAACTGCCCCACACATATGCACTGCCCCATACACACATTGTCCCACAAACGTACACTGCACACCCACACACATTGCCCCACACACACGCAGTGCCCCACACACACATACAAACTGCCCCACACATATACACTGCCCCTATACACACACTGCTCCATACAAACACTGCCCCACGCATACACTGCACACCCATACATACATTGCCCCACACACATACACTTACCCCCACACATACACACAAACTGCCCCACACATATACACACATTGCCACACACCCATATACACATTGCCCCACACACACATGCAGTGCTCCATCTACATTGCCCCACACACTCACAAACTGCCCGATACACATACACTGCCCCCATACATGCATTGCCCCACCCACATACACTGCACCGCTCACACACACTGCAGCTCTCACACACACACTGCGCCACAGATACACTGCCCCCTAACACACACACTGCACCCCTGACATACACTGCCGCCCTCACACACACACACTGCAACCTTCACACACTGCTCACACACTGTCTGGCTTCTAGAAGGGCTTTGTAGTCATCGTCTGACTGGGTGGACTTATGTGTGTTATACAGTACCGAGATCCGCACAATCGGTTCAGTCACCGTTGTCGCTGTTCCTTCTGCCAAAGGGTACATAGTTTAATCAGTTGCCCTCGGATAACGCATTTATGTGTTTCCAATATCGTCAGGGCTGGAATCTCCGGGGATTCATTCTCCACAAAGAAAGTGGTTAGTGTCGATCGGAGTTACATAGTCACTGGTGCGTCATTAAGTATTGACTCATTCATCCGCCATTGGCGGTCTCTCGGTCGAAACAGGGGGGATCTAAGTTTTGCTGACATCGGGGAGTGGTCAGACCAGCCCATGGGCCGTATCTCTGCTGAGAGTAGCATAGGTAGAATTTCCTGGGCCACAAATATATAAACCAACCTGCTATAAGATTTGTGTAACGTGGAGTAGTAGGTGAAGTCTTTATCACCTGGGTGTACTTCCTGATGTTATTTTTAAACCTTTGCCCCTCTAATTTAAGACTATGTCCTCTTGTTGTGGTTTTTCTTCTTTTAAATATAGTCTCCTCCTTTACTGTGTTGATTCCCTTTATGTATTTAAATGTTTCTATCATATCCCCCCTGTCTCGTCTTTCCTCCAAGCTATACATGTTAAGTTCATTTAACCTGTCCTGGTAAGTTTTATCCTGCAATCCATGAACCCCTTCTCTGAACTCTCTCTAAAGTTTCAATATCCTTCTGGAGATATGGTCTCCGGTACTGAGTACAATACTCCAAGTGAGGTCTCACCAGTGTTCTGTACAATGGCATCAGGAAGGCTGAACTTGATGGACACAAGTCTCTTTTCAGCTATGTAACTATGAGCACTTCCCTTTTTCTACTACTAATACCTCTCCCTATACAACCAAGCATTCTGCTAGCATTTCCTGCTGCTCTATTACATTGTCTGCCTACCTTTAAATCATCAGAAATAATCACCCCTAAATCCTTTTCCTCAGATGTTGAGGTTAGGACTCTATCAAATATTCTATATTCTGTCCTTGGGTTTTTACATCCTAGATGCATTATCTTGAACTTATCCACATTAAATGTCAGTTGCCACAACTCTGACCATTTTTATAGTTTACCTAAATCATTTGTCATATGGCTTATCCCTCCTGGAACATCAACTCTGTTACATATCTTAGTATCATGAGCAAAAAAGACATACCTTACCATCAAGACCTTCTGCAATATCACTAATAAAAATATTAAAGAGAATGGGTCCAAGTACAGATCCCTGAGGTACCCCAGTGGTGACAAGTCCATGCAGGGCCGCCATCAGAAATTTAGGGGCCCATGATGCAGTTCAAAGTCTGGGCCCCCCGGACCTGCCCCAGTGTCTGCCCACGGGGCCTATTCTGAGTCCGCCCACAAGGATGCCCTGTCTGTGTGGTGTGTACAGATTGCACATTTGTATAATGGATGTAGTTTTGTGTGTTTTAGATAAAGTGTGTGTTTGTGTAGTGAATGCAGAGTGTGTTTGTGTTGTGGTTTTAGTGGTGAATGCTGTGTGTTTGTGTTGTGGGTTTAGTGTGTGTATGGTGAATGCAGTGTGTGTTTGTGTTGTGGTTTGAATGTGTGTGTATGGTGTATGCAGTGTGTGTTTGTGTTGTGGTTTTAGTGTGTGTATGGTGAATTCAGTGTGTGTGTTTCTGTTGTGGTTTTAGTGTGTGTATGGTGAATGCAGTGCGTGTTTGTGTTGTGGTTTTAGTGTGTATGTCGAATGCAGTGCGTGTTTGTGTTGTGGTTTTAGTATGTATGCAGTGCGTGTTTGTGTTGTGGTTTTAGTGTGTGTATGGTGTATGCAGTGTGTGTTTGTGTTGTGGTTTTAGTGTGTGTATTGTGTATGCAGTGTGTGTTTGTGTTGTGGTTTTAGTGTGTGTAAATTTGTAAAATAGGGGGCTGCATTGAGGGGGGGGCCTTTTTGGTATTTAAAAAAAAAAAATTTGTTAACACCATTTTATTCCCCCCTCCCTGATTCTTACCTGACTAGGGAGGGGGGAATTGCATCCCTTGTGGTCTGGTGGAGGGAACCAGCCGCTGTACAATGTAGACGGGGGCCAGCCAGCACCATCTTAACTTTCCAACAGCTCCTGTGCCTGTAACTCTTGCGAGCTGTGCCTGAATGCCGCGTGGAGCGTTGCCGTGGTAACCCGTGACAACGCTCTGCCGGTCGTGGAGCTCGCGAGAGTTTCAGGCACAGGAGCTGCTGGAGAGTTAAGATGGTGCTGGCTTGTCCCCGTCTGCATTGTACAGGTAGCCGGGGCCCGCAGGTGCACATATAGATAGCGATAATCGCTAAAAGCCTTACTGAAATCTACTTGTTATTTCCTGTAATACTATTTTTTTGTCTACAAGCCAAAAACTGTAGTTACGAAGTTTTGTGGGGTTTTTTTTTTTTTATATATATTTTGCTGGTCAGTACCTGATGATTGGAGATCTTTTCCCTGCCTTCAATACGCCTTTAATGTCCAACTGAGGCTGATTGCATGTTTTCTGACTTTGCATTTGAACTTTATACAATTTAACAGCCATTGCACCATTTGAGTCCCTCTGTTCCCTTTGTAACATATTCACTTGGCATAAGAGCATAAGATGGAGTTCCCAGGCTGCGACTATAAACTATTAATGCAAATACACTATGAACTTAGCTCTTAGAAATGTAAGTAGAATGCCAAACCCCTTTAAACTGTTACTGTTATGGAATGACACTATATTTTCTTTTTTCTTTTCTATTGGGTACACTGCCATCTCGTGGACATCAAACAAAATAGCTATTGTGGATTGAAGCAGAAGTTCACTGTAAACAAATAAACTGATATGTTACTGCTTAATCTTCTTTTTGCTATGGAATTGCTATATTTCTCATAAATAACATTGCTATTGTATTATCTTTGATACTGGGGGGGGGGGAATTTGCACAGGTAACCCCTGTTATTCGTTCAGGCAGCCAAGGTTTGGAGATTCCAGTGAGGGAGTCGAGGTAAGATGTGACAAATGTTTTTTCCTCTTTCTTCCTTGGGTAATTATCCGTACTTAAGAATATGGCTAGTAAAGATAAAACTAAAACTACAGCTAAAAAAGAAAAAGTCAAAATGGAAAGGGAACAGAACAGCAGAAGAGACAAAAATCTAGCAGGCTTTTTTTCACCTACCTCCCAAAAAGATTCAGGTAAAACTCCAATAAGTCCCCCGTTAGCTCAGAAAGTTAGACTATCATTGGGAAAGGTACAAGCAGCAGAACAACTGGACCTATCCACTGATCAGGAGTACTCAACAATTACTCCAGATCTACTAAAAGCCGCTCAATGGAAGCTCATAAAATCAGAGATACAACTTAATGCCCAAGAAATTAAGGAAGACATCAAATCCGATCTACTGGAGATATGTAATAGAGTCCAGTCTATGGAAGGGAAACTTGAATCTATACAGGCTTCCACGCAGGATACTAAAAACAAACTAGAACAACTAGAATCAAAGGTAGATCAAATGCAGGTCAGGTTAACAGATTTAGAAGATAGGCCTCATAGAAGCAACGTAAGAATCAGGAACATACCTGAAATCATTACCACAGATAAATTAGAACAGTACCTTGCAAAATATAAAATGGTGGTGAGAGCACTCAAATCATGCAAATACAATATTTTACCAGAACTTTGTTTGTTGGAATATCTAAAAAAACATAAAACACAGAAACATAGTATAATACTGTTTAAAATATATGCAAAATGTTATATGTGACTGGTTAAACTCACATATTTCTGAGTCACTTTAAAAGCTGACTCAGACTTAGGGCTTGTATGGAGATGAGAAATCTCTATTCTGGACGTCCTGTATCACACCTTGTGGATCCGCGCTGATAGTATCCTCTAAAATTACTCCAGGATGCAGAAATCGAATCCAAATTGATTTATTATTAAAATACTTCACAAAATTAAAAATTAATAGTAAATACAGGTAAAATGTCCTTTGTGGTATACACAAAGGACATTTTACCTGTATTTACTATTAATTTTTAATTTTGTGAAGTATTTTAATAATAAATCAATTTGGATTCGATTTCTGCATCCTGGAGTAATTTTAGAGGATACTATCAGCGCGGATCCACAAGGTGTGATACAGGACGTCCAGAATAGAGATTTCTCATCTCCATACAAACCCTAAGTCTGAGTCAGCTTTTAAAGTGACTCAGAAATATGTGAGTTTAACCAGTCACATACAACATTTTGCACATATTTTAAACAGTATTATACTATGTTTCTGTGTTTTATGTTTTTTTAGATATTCCAACAAACAAAGTTCTGGTAAAATATTGTATTTGCATGATTTGAGTGCTCTCACCACCATTTTATATTTTGCACTTTATTGACATTTGGTGTGTTGGAGTGGTTCACACTAGGTGATAGTAGCACCATAATTATACTTTGTTCCTTAACATATTTTTTATATACTGTATAGAACAGTACCTGCTTGAATTTTTCTATATGCTAGGAATTACAATAGACTCTTCTCAGTTAATGATAGATAGATTTCATAGACTTCATAAACCATCATCAGTACCTGCAACCTATCCCAGAGATGTAAAAGTAGCCTTTACATCTTATAGAATAAAATCACGATTAATGAAGGCCTTTATAGATAAACAGCAAAAATCTGAAAAAATTTAAAGATTTAAAAATCTTCCAGGATCTTTCTTTCTCCACAAGATCTGCTAGGAGAAGCTTTCAAACAGAAACAGAGGAAATGCGGACTAAAGGTATTAAATATAGCTGGGGGTTTCCCACCAGTCTGATTGTGCATAAGGATGGCACTAGATTAGTACTTAAAACCCGACAAAAGGCTAAAGAATGGTTAGAAAAACAATAACCATCTAGGGGGGATATATAAACAAATAAGTAAGCATCATAAGAAAGTAAGTATGCGGGGAGTACCATATCAGATAGGAAGGGGGTGAGGGAGGGAGGTTAAGGGGAGGAGATGAGGGAAAGGAAGACACACCTATTTATTTTTTTTCACACTTTGGAGGTAAATATTGTACAACAATGAACGTGTTACATATTCACAAAACACCACAGTTCGAGTCTGAATTAGAGACTCTTATAAACGTATTTAACAAATAAAGTGTAAATGTTGAAGAAGGGAGGAAAGGAAAAAAAACTTTTTTTTTTAGATGGTTATCATATAAGATATAGATATAGATAAAAGAAGCACATAAACAAGAATTAATATATGAGAAGACACAGGGATAAGATCCCTTTTTTTATATATATATATACACAAAATTCAGCTGATGGAATTGTTTAAAAAGGTGGATAGTATGAAAATATTAAAATAATTTATACAGAATTTACTCTATTTACAAAAGAAAGAAATTAATTAATAATTATTTGTAAAAACACTTATATAGATATAGGCATTACTTTTGCACAATATAAAGACAAAGTTTCCAGGTATTCAAATCTAATATTCTCTCTCCCTTTTGTATAGTACTCGCTAGAGAGTAGAGGCTATGGGGATAACCGACTGGCAAAATTTACTTCATATATGATTTAATTCCTTTTCCCTTTTTTTTTCCTTCTATCCGTTCCCTTCTTAATGTATTTAAATAATTTAGTGTCTATGTCTCATATGTTTTGTAACAGCATACGTCGACGATGAAATATGTCGATGTTGTATCTCCAACGTATGCTGATGATATGATGTCTTGATATTTTCAATATATGTCGATGATATGTTATCGGATCATTTGCATGGGTTCTATACCACCCCCCCCCAGATCTCTTACAGACGATGCCCCAAGAGAGAAGCCTTCCCTGTTATAGGTCTTTGGACCTTTCTTTTTTCTACTAATGCATTGTTGAAGAATGCGGGCCAATGCATTTGCCAAGACCTCCGGGGAATATGGAGGATTAGCATTTTATGTTATGTGTTTTTTCTTGTTTGTTATCGATGGCAATGCTTTTATGTTAAT
>OW240920.1:133834117-133850474 GCA_933207985.1 Pelobates cultripes
GGGATTCAAGGGATGGATATTTCAGGCAATCCTTGCTTTATATACGAATCCCTCAGCTAGAATCATAGGATCAGGTATCATCTCCCCCTGGTTTAAGATTCGAAATGGGACTAGGCAAGGCTGCCCTCTTTCTTCAGTGCTATGTATTCTTACTCTGGAGCCTCTTTCCCCATATATTAGAATGAATAAAACCATCAAGGAAATTCAATATGATCATAAAGAGGCAAAATTAAGTTTATATGCTGATGATGTCATTATGACTTTGACGGACCCCCAGAACTCGATAAATTATCTACTTAAAGAACTAGAAATTTTTGGAAATATGTCAAACTATAAACTTAATACTTCTAAGTCAATTATTATGAGTCTAAATTTGGATTTGAAAATTCAAGAAAGATTAAAGAAAGCATATACCTTTAGGTGGGCTACAGATAGTATTGAATATCTCGGTAATATTATTACTGCCCACTCAAAAAACTTAATAAAGGCCAATTAGGAGGCACTGTTAAACCAGACTTCCATAATGCTTAATGATTGGAAGCCTTTGGAAATTTCCTGGCTGGGACACATCAACGTTATAAAATCCTATGTACTACCCATATGGAATTATCTCTTAGGGGCCCTCCCTACATAAATCAAGCTTAATAAAAACACAGAAAATTTTCTCTGAATATATTTAAAACTTCAAACGACAAAAAGTCAAGAATAAAGAGAAATATTCTAGAGAAAAGTATAGATAAAGGAGGGCTAGCAGTACCCAACATTAAAAAATATCATGATGCCGCTATGCTTAAGCATATTAACAAATGGTTCAAAATAGCTCCAAAAGACTCTTGGCAAGACAGAAAATATATGTTATATATATTATATATGTCAATAAAAATATAAGATCTTTCCCTTCACCTGTGGGTTGACCATAAAACACTTGGCATAGACAGCTCCCCAGCTAATAATGGAGGCAAAAATAGTCTTAGTTATCAAATTCTAGAATATAATCGCATGGGAGAATACTTTCCATTGTAAGAGTAATATTAGCCTTTTGGAATACAATATGGAGGAGTTAAATTTATATACCCGGAAGGAAAATGGCATAAAGATTCTTACTGATATCCTAAACGACTCTTATATAAAGTTTTTCGATATCTTAGAATTAAAAGTTATCTCCAAAAATACATCTGTAAAAAAAGATAATGAAATTCCAGGTTTAGATTGATTACTTAATCATGGAGACAATGTCAGTACTCTGATGAAAGTACTGTTTTTGATGAGGAACATCTCTCTATGACAGACCCATCTAAAAACATAATAAATAAATGGGAAATAGATTTAGAAATAGAGATTTCAGCTTTGGAATGGTATCATACCATAGGTTAAGAAATGTATACATTGCCTCAATCTTATAGAGTTACAATATAAGATATTGACAAGATGGCATTTGGTCCCAAAGAAAATCAACAGGATGTTCCATACATATTCTATTTTCTGTTGGAGATGTAGCCATCCAGAGGGCTCCTATATCCATATCTGGTGGAATTGTCGGAAACTAAAAGCTTTCTGGGAACTAACATATAACATTATAGAGAATACTATGGGTATATTCTTAACATTCTCTCCCCAAACAGCTTTACTAAATCTAGGATGGCCCAAAATGTCTTTGAGAAATAGATATATAACAACTCATATTCTGATAGTTGCAAAAAAAAAGTATTGTAAAGCTTTGGAAGCAGAGCAAGCCTCCAACGTGGGGTATATTAAAAATCCAAATCTCCTTTCAATTAAGGATGGAAAGAGAGATCTCCTCTACAACTAGATATGGATGGAATATATAGAATAATTATATCAAAGAGGCATAGATCATAACTCTGAGGTCTATGTCTTTGCATGTGGTTATATATTCATTTATATCTTTTTCTTATTTCCTTTTTCTCTTTTTTTCGTTGGAGAATCCCGTGGATATTATTGTTGCTTATGTTGCTCTCTTGAGTATTTCCCTTGTATTTCTTATTTAACCCCTTAAGGACACAGCTTCAGAAGCTTGACTTACGCTTAATGACACAAGCAATTTTTGCATTTTCTTGCTGTTTGCGTTCAAATGCAATTTGCATCTCTCTCATTTATTGCACCGACACATATTATATACTGTTTTTTAAAGGACAGAAAGGGCTTTAATTTGATATAACATATATATATATATATATATAAATGCTTACTTATTATAAAAAAAAATACAGAAAAAATGCAAAAAAAATGAAAAATATTGTTTTTTTTTACAGTTTTTGCAATAATAATGTGTGCATAATTAGTGCAGGTTAAGGAAAGTAATTAAAAATAATTTATTTATTTGTTCTGATTTACAGAATATATAATGTGTCTGGGATTTTCAGTTTTTTTTGGTAGTTACAGGTCACAAAGCACAAGGAGTAAAATAAACTTTTAATGTGGAGCGATTTTAGAATTTGGTATGTTTGTCTTGTAAGCCTAATAGCCATAAAAGAAA
Organism: Pelobates cultripes; assembly: GCA_933207985.1. NCBI lineage: Eukaryota > Metazoa > Chordata > Amphibia > Anura > Pelobatidae > Pelobates > Pelobates cultripes. The sequence continues at coordinate 133,836,615 of OW240920.1, forward strand.
ACAAAATTGCCACACAAAAGTATATATTTATATAAAGTAGACATCACAGGCTATTTACCTAAGGTGGTTTTGACACTTTCTACATAGCCATTTCACCGCCAACCTCTGCTAAATATTGGAGTAAAATTTAGTTTTTTGGGGTTTTTGGCACACAAACTTATAACAAAGAACTTCTCATGTTTATTTTGTAAAGTTGGTGTGTGCTATTCCTGTACAAAGTTTTATCTTGTGTTCAGTTACATCTGCTGATTAAAATGACACCCCCATTGTATGTCTTTGGCACTATTTCGTGAAGTTACAGTGCCATTTAGGTGACTTGTCCTTTTCAGTATTCACAGTAGATTTTTGAGAGACGGATTTAATGAGCCTATGCATCCATTTGGGGTATTATAACAGTTTGACTGTTCAAAAAAACCCCACAAAGGCCTACCATTTGTAAAAGTAGACACTCCAGGGTATCTCATTAGGTGCATATTGTGCCTTAACATGCTCCCATTTTTTCACCAATATATGCCAAAGTATGTGGTAAAAAATAATTTTGTGCGTTTTTTACATATGGATTGCATTTTTGCTGGGCATTTTGTATATTTCACATGTGCCACTAAGTTCAAACCCCCCAAATTATGCTCAGCTAAGTCTTCTGAGTAAAATGACACCCCCATTGTATGTCTTTGGCACTATTTCGTGAAGTTACAGTGCCATATAGGAGACCTATCCTTTTCAGTATTCAAAGTAGAATTTTGAGAGACGGATTTAATGAGCCTATGCGTCCATTTGGGGTATTATAACAGTTTGACTGTTCAAAAAAACCCCACAAAGGCCTACCATTTGTAAAAGTAGACACTCCAGGGTATCTCATAAGGTGCATATTGTGCCTTAACATACCCCCATTTTTTCACCAATATATGCCAAAGTATGTGGTAAAAAATAATTTAGTGTGTTTTTTACATATGGATTGCATTTTTGCTGGGCATTTTGTATATTTCACATGTGCCACTAAGTTCAAACCCCCCAAATTATGCTCAGCTAAGTCTTCTGAGTAAAATGACACCCCCATTGTATGTCTTTGGCACTATTTCGTGAAGTTACAGTGCCATATAGGAGACCTATCCTTTTCAGTATTCAAAGTAGAATTTTGAGAGACGGATTTGATGAGCCTATGCGTCCATTTGGGGTATTATAACAGTTTGACTGTTCAAAAAAACCCCACAAAGGCCTACCATTTGTAAAAGTAGACACTCCAGGGTATCTCATAAGGTGCATATTGTGCCTTAACGTGCTCCCATTTTTTTCACCAATATATGCCAAATTATGTGGTAAAAAATAATTTTGTGCGTTTTTTACATATGGATTGCATTTTTGCTAGGCATTTTGTGTATTTCACATGTGCCACTAAGTTCAAACCCCCCCAAATTATGCTCAGCTAAGTCTTCTGAGTAAAATGACACCCCCATTGTATGTCTTTGGCACTATTTCGTGAAGCTACAGTGCCATATAGGAGACCTGTCCGTTTCAACATTTACAGTAGAATTTTGAGAGGTGGATTTAATGGGCCTATGCTTCAATTTGGGGTATTATAGCAGTTTGACTGTTCAAAAAAACCCACAAAGGCCTACCATTTGTAAAAGTAGACACTCCAGGGTATCTCATAAGGTGCATATTGTGCCTTAACGTGCTCCCATTTTTTCACCAATATATGCCAAATTATGTGGTAAAAAATAATTTTGTGCGTTTTTTACATATGGATTGCATTTTTGCTAGGCATTTTGTGTATTTCACATGTGCCACTAAGTTCAAACCCCCCGAATTATGCTCAGCTAAGTCTTCTGAGTAAAATGACACCCCCATTGTATGTCTTTAGCACTATTTCGTGAAGCTACAGTGCCATATAGGAGACCTATCCATTTCAGTATTTACAGTACAATTTTGAGAGATGGATTTAATTGGCCTATGCTTCAATTTGGGACATTATTGCAGTTGGAAAGTTCAAAAAAACCCACAAAGGCCTACCATTTCCTAAAGTAGACACCCCAGGGTATTTCAAAAGGCATATTTTAAACCTTAGCGTTGGATCATTTTTTTGTTAGTTTGTACCAAGACTAGTTACAATGAGCATTTTTTCTGCCTTTTTGACACACACTTGGAGTTGTTACTGTATATTTTGTAATCCTTATGTGTGCTATGGCAGTAGAACACCTAATATGTTGCTCAGCTATGTCCTCTTAATGCTGCAATACCCCCATGTGTGCCCTTTTCAGGGATATGTGGATGTTGAAGGGGCACATTGGAGACCAAGCCATATCAGTTTTTACCGAACTTTGAATTTTGACGCTCGGCCCATGTGCAATTTCCAAGCATCTTAGCAGGTTTCAAGTTCAAATTACCCCACAAAGGCCTACCATTTTTTAAAGTAGACACCCCAGGGCATTTCAAAAGATATATTTTAAACCTTAGCGTTGGATCATTTTTTTGTTAGTTTGTACCAAGTCTAGTTACAATGAGCATTTTTTCTGCCTTTTTGACACACACTTGGAGTTGTTACTGTATATTTTGTAATCCTTATGTGTGCTATGGCAGTAGAACACCTAATATGTTGCTCAGCTATGTCCTCTTAATGCTGCAATACCCCCATGTGTACCCTTTTCAGGGATATGTGGATGTTGAAGGGGCACATTGGAGACCAAGCCATATCAGTTTTTACCGAACTTTGAATTTTGACGCTCGGCCCATGTGCAATTTCCAAGCATCTTAGCAGGTTTTAAGTTCAAATTACCCCACAACGGCCTTCCATTTTTTAAAGTAGACACCCCAGGGCATTTCAAAAGGCATATTTTAAACCTTAGCGTTGGATCATTTTTTTCTTAGTTTGTACAAAGTCTAGTTACAATGAGCATTTTTTCTGCCTTTTTGACACACACTTGGAGTTGTTACTGTATATTTTGTAATCCTTATGTGTGCTATGGCAGTAGAACACCTAATATGTTGCTCAGCTATGTCCTCTTAATGCTGCAATACCCCCAGGTGTACCCTTTTCAGGGATATGTGGATGTTGAAGGGGCACATTGGAGACCAAGCCATATCAGTTTTTACCGAACTTTGAATTTTGACGCTCGGCCCATGTGCAATTTCCAAGCATCTTAGCAGGTTTCAAGTTCAAATTACCCCACAAAGGCCTACCATTTTTTAAAGTAGACACCCCAGGGCATTTCAAAAGATATATTTTAAACCTTAGCGTTGGATCATTTTTTTGTTAGTTTGTACCAAGTCTAGTTACAATGAGCATTTTTTCTGCCTTTTTGACACACACTTGGAGTTGTTACTGTATATTTTGTAATCCTTATGTGTGCTATGGCAGTAGAACACCTAATATGTTGCTCAGCTATGTCCTCTTAGTGCAGCAATACCCCCATGTGTACCTTTTTCAGGGATATGTGGATGTTGAAGGGGCACCTTGGAGACACATCACTTTCATATTTTTCAAAAGTGGATGCTGGGCCAAAGTGTTATTTTAGCAGCCCAGGACTGCAAATTACCTCTCAAAGACCACATATATATTTTTAAGTATAAGCAGCTCATCAATTCAAATTATGAACAAGTGCATACTATTTGCTGTGAAAAGGGGGAATAGTTGGCTTAATCCTATCTGGATAGTACCCAGTGATCTGTGTCACGGGCAACGCTGTCACGGATTCCAAAACACAGACAGACTACAAAGAGAGAGAACACAGAGAGAGACACTTGTAATACCGGTCCTTAGAATGGCCAGGCTATACAAGCAGAGAATAGTCAAGGTACAAGCCGAGGTCAAAGGGGTAAAGAGAAACGGAACAACGATAGGACAAGCCGAGGTCAAGGATCAGAGAAGACAGGATAAACGGGAGACAAAGCCAAGATTTGGTAACCAGACAGTTGACTAAATTCAGACCCCAAAACTGGTCTGCTTATTCGGCCTGGGTGTGGAAAACTTTAAAACAGTGGCCAATACATAGGCCGGGCTGAGAGGGGCAATCAGGGCAGTAATAGCTAGTCTCAACTCTTACGCCCCTCTTGTAGCACACCCTGCATCTTTTCTGGGGGTTTTTCTTTCTGGGGGTTGATGGAATCTTGAAGCAGAAGTGACCTACCTCCATTCTTCTACTAAGCTCGACTGATGGTCCCCCTCTGTGGCACTCAAGTAACCCAGAAATTAGCTGAAATTGAAATGAAAGGAATGTGCATTTCAGCTGAGCATTTGCCTTTTTAAAAATAATAAAGGCATTGTGGACTGCCGTCTGCATTATATATATGCCCACTTTTTTATACCATGCCCTGGTTTTGCGCATGATTAGATACGGCTGCATTAGTTGATCGGACAGATCAACTCCCCCCATATGTCGATTATATTGCTGTATGCAGACTGGCACCCATTTATATTCCTCTCTGCCACGAACTGCGACCCTGCGAGTGTTTTCCCCGTGGATGGTAGTTAGGATGAAAACCTCCTTTTTATCGCGGTACTTGAGTGCCAGCAGTTCATTCTGGCAGAGAGCTGCTGTTTCCCCCTTTTTTAATTTTTTTTCTGCTAGAGCCTTTGGGAAACCTGTGCGACTCTTCCTGATAGTGCCACAGGCAACGGTCTCAAAACAGTACAGCATTTGTAAGAGTGGGATGCTGTTATAAAAGTTATCAATATATAAGTGATAACCATAGTTAAGTAAGGGCATTATTAAATCCCAGACAATTTTCCCACTTGTCCCTATTATATCTGGGCAACCTGGGGGATCAATGTGGCTATCCCTTCCTTCGTATACACGAAAGGTGTATACATAGCCACTGCCACTTTCACATAATTTATAAAATTTGATCCCATACCGGGATCTTTTGGATGGGATATATTGTCTAAATCCCAGTCTTCCCTTATATTTCATGAGGGACTCATCAATTGAAATGTGTTTTTTGGGGGTGTAAATAGTGGCAAATTTTTCATTTAAGTGGGAAATTAGGGGGCGTATTTTATAAAGAATGTCATACTGTGGATGACCTTTTGGGGGGCACTTCATATTGTCATTAAAGTGCATAAAACGCAGTATGTCCTCATATCGCTCCCTATGCATTGTCTGGGAAAAAATGGGGGTATTAAAAATAGGATTTTTAGTCCAATACATTCTAATTGTGGGCTTTTTAACTATCCCCATTAACATTGTCAGTGCCCAGAATTGTTTAATTTCTGGCACACTGGTTGGGTACCATCTCTCTGTCCTGGCGATTCGGGAGTCTTGGTTGCGTGCAAGATATTGCTCCGCATACAGATTTGTCTGGGTAACTACCTCCCCAAAAAAATCATCCCCCAAAAACAGCTCCATACAATCCAGCGCATTATAGCCAGACAGGTCAGCCTGTATGCCAGGATTGGCAGTGAACACTGGGATGTCTGGCGAAAAATGATTAGGGGGTACCCAGTCATCTGTGCCATATTGAACATTAGGGGAATCAGCGATTTCCTCTGATGTTACTGCAGAATCTGGCACATAGTCCCTGTCCCCTGCGTCACTCCCTGCGTCACTCCCTGCGTCACTCTCTGAGGCAGTGTCGGTCGCCTCTGAGTCAGCGGCTAACAGGGAATAAGCCTCCTCTGCGCTATACTTTCGCAACATTGTTAATACAGTTAACACAGAAACAAGAAAACTTTAACTAAATAACTAAACTTTTTTTTTTTTTTTACCCCTAACTAAATTCCCCAATTAACACTAAATTCCACCCACCCAACTAACTAAATCACAAATTAATAAAATAAAATAATAAAATTGAACCCCTTAGGGTTACAAAAAATAAATAAAATTTAACCCTTAAGTGTAAAAAAAAAATAGATCACAGTAAAGTACTGTGACCTGTATATTGATCACTGCTAGCAGTGATCAAGCAGCAGGGAAAGGGTTAATTTTTTTTTTTTTGACAGGGGAAAGGGATAGTTAATTTTTATTACACCTTAGCTATTCCTCAGGGACACAATGTAGCACCGATCCGTCTCTCTCCACTTCACAAACCCACAAGAGGTGGAGGGAGGCGGATCAGATGTCCCAGCAGCATTGTGACCGCTGTGACTGGCTGTCACAGCGATCACATGTGCTGGGACATTGCGATTTGCTGTTGCTGGTCTGCCCCTGACTCGGAGGCACCCAGCAACAGCGTTAACCCCGCGATCGCCGGCACTGCGGCGATCGCGGGGTTAATTTTACCGCGTGACGGACGAGGTCCGTCACCCGTCGTTAAGGGCATCCCCTGGAGGGGTTAAACCCCGTCCTGAAGGGGTTAAACAGGAGAACTAAAGTCTTCCCTCTCCATTTATTCGTCACTATGTCAATTCCTGTCTTCCTGTTGAATCTGTAGACATACACACTCACATTCTCTCCCCTATTAACATATAAAAGATGAATACATACTGAACTTTACTGGTATTGGTAGGTGTTATATATTGTCTTTTGTGTGTGTTCTTTAAGTTTAATTACATAAAATGATTTGAGAATGATTAAAGCAAGGGAAAAACACTGACAAAATTCAAAAATATCACTGCAATAAATCAACAAGATAAAGGCATACAATATATATCAATGAACTTTGCAATTATGGCTTTTATCATGTCTGTTTTTTTCTTTCTTCTTTGGCCCACATTTTCTGTAAGGTGCTGAATAAATAATGTGAAGTGATATTGTACATAGCCTGTCAGCGTTCCCGTCTTCGTGTAATGTAAACCAAGGTGGAAAATAGAATGTTCTCTCTTAATCAGAAAAGACCTTAACCAGAGGCCATTAATTGTACTTATAGAAAAAAAGTACTTTAGAACTGGGGTGGGGGTTATCTTCACAAAATTGGATGCTACTCTGGGACAAAGTGCAACATACTGAGCAAACAACATGGCAACAAATACGTCATCTGAATAGCAAAAATATTGATAAATATGACTCTAACTTTATGTTGAAAAAAATATAGTGGGGGAGGGGGTCTGACTGCTGTTCGAGATTGTTGCATGCTCCTGGAGCTTGTCCAGGAAAGCTATTTATAAAGTCTTTTTTGGGACATTAATGCTTTTTAATCTACCTGAATACTGTATACAACATATTAACAACCTGCCGCTACATTCTGCAGCCACCATGTATGCAGAGATGGGAAGACAAGCTTTAATGTACATTCATGGCAATAAGCAGAGTGTGCAATAATAAGCACCAACATACAGTGAGATATACTTATTTACAGGAAAACCCTGATGATACACCTCTGATTCACCTGTAAAGCAGAAAAGCTCACAGAGCATAATACTGTTTTATCACACAGAAAATTTATGACAGAGATGATTTTCTGTGTGATAAAACAGTATTATGCTCTGTGAGCTTTTCTGCTTTACAGATTAACCAGAGGCGTATCATCAGGATTTTCCTGTAAATAAGTATATCCCTCTGTGTGTTGGTGGGTGGGATGGAGCAGATAGAGGGATATGGAAAGAGGTAAGAACACATTGCCAAGCTATCCACACCCTGTGACAACTTGAGCGGTAGAACAGATGTGGGAAAATTGTACCCAAGATGTTTGGAAGTTTTATTTAAAGGATGTTTGCAAGGCTTCATCTTTGCTACATTACATGGGTCGCAACCTCTGTACGTACCATGTGCAATCTGTTTTATTTGATTGTTTACTGTCTATAACAGTCCTCCCCTGTGAGGGAGTCATTGCATTATATGTGACTACAATAAAAGTTGATTTAAAACAAACATTCCTAGTCTTGAGTCTGACCAAGGAGAAAGGGACTGAGTTTAAGTTCATTAGTGAAATACTCCAGGACTCTGGTAGTATAAACCCAGGGTTTTGGAAGGGGTTAAATGCTATATATGTGGGAGGAGCCATAACACTTGCCATTGTGCTAAGTCCCTTTTTCTGATCTTTTTGTCATATAGCAATGCCCCTACCAAAGAGACGACCTCAGTGGTCTAGAATGCTTACACTCTATGAGGTCTAATCATTAAACAGAAAGCTGTGGTAAGACAAGACCAATTTAACAATTTAAAAAACTTAGACTAAAATAGTTGAGTTGAAAATGTTTATCTGCGCCACTATTTAGTCCTAATTTTTGCAGTGAGTTCTGAGATCACCAAAAGGGACTAGGTCATGGAGAATTTTGGCCTGATTTTTTTAGGGGAGTACCATGTCACTCTACACTAATCCACAAGCCAGAGTTATCTGCCATGGTATGGTATCTAATTAGTTTGACATTAGGAATGGCACCAGACAAGGTTGTCTCATTTCTGTATGTTTTAACCATAAAACCATTGGAAGCTGCAAATAGACAAACTTCTAATACTGGTGGACTTGATATTTTTTCTGAGCATTAGAAAAATACACTGTATGCAGATGACATTCTCCTAACTTTATTTAACTCAACAGAGTCTATTGTATGTGTTTTAAAACTAAACTATGAATTTGGTAAATATTCAGGCTACAAATTAAATATAAGTAAAACCCAAATATTAACTTTCAATATTATTTTAGATCAGTTGAGGTATTTAAAAGAAAGGTACAATTTGAATTGCGATAATGAGAAGATTGAATATGAATATAGGTATACAAATTGGATCAAATATAAATAAAATAATAGAATATAACTATAAGGCATTACCATTATCATAGAAAGAGAACTTTCAGAAATGAAAGGGGTTGGAAGTTTGTTGGCGTGGCCGAATAAATACAGTCTCTGAATATGTTATGCCAAAATGAATTTATTTATTCTATTCAATAACTCTTAAAATACACCTTTCACTACTCTTCCAGTTCAAAACATTATTTATAGAATTTATGTGGTGAAGTAAAATACTCAGAGTCTCATATAATACACTAATTAAAAGAGCTGATAAATGTGGAATAAATTTCCCAGGTATAGTAGAGCTACACGATTGTACTATGTTTATCCATTTTTTGAAATGGGATAATGGCATTAATGTTAATTCAAGCTGGAAATCAATGGAAGAGAAAACATGCTCAAAATACCATTATTTAAACTGGCCTGGATAAGACCTAATTACTATAAAATGCTTACAATTTTAAATACATTTGTAAATGATATAATTATGGCTGTGAAATTTCCAACACCAATTGAGGTTCTCCAATTTTATAACTATGATATTGATCTATCTAAATGGAAGAATGGCAACATTCAAAAAGTAATACAAATCACCCCTGTGGTTTAAGTAAAATCATTTACAGAAATACAAACCCAATTTGGATTACCTGATCAAGAGTTTTTTAACTATACTAGAATAAGACTTCTTATTATCAATCAAGGGATTAAGGAATGTCTAGAATTTAAAAACTTTAATGAACACTATAAAAATAAACAAATTACAAAAGACTACACATCTTATTAAGAACTCAATTGTTATGGATAAACCTAAATTTATAGTCAAATGGGAAAGAGATAGAAATAAATCTTTACCATTGGATATATGGGGAGAAGCATTAACCACGGTTAAGAAAATAACTCACAGTCTTAGTCTACATATGACCTTTTTAAAAGTCATCCACAGATGGTTTCTTACTCCACATAGAATTAGGAAGTTTAAAAATAGATATTCAGACACCTGTTGGACATGTTTAAATGTTGTAGGTACATTGTATCACATGTGGTGGAAATGTGAGGGACTAGCAGAAATAAAGAGGGTGATTTCTAACATTCATAGTGCTGGGCATATAGCAAGTAACTTTATTACCCCAAACATTCCTGTTCCACCTTGATTTTCCAAATTGTAATTTCGGACAAAAACCATTGCTTATACATATCTTAATGGCCACCAAGCTGATGATAGCCGGAAATTTGGAAAGTACCAACAGCACCCCTTTGGCTAGATAAAAAATAATCAGATTAAATATTAGAGTCAAATGGAAGAAGGGTTTTTAAGAAATTCAGGTAGGATCACTTTATATACGACTGTGTGGGAAAATTAATTAATCAACAATATAAATTCAACCTGAGCAAGAAATACATACATTGGTCATTAATAAGAACCGGCTATGATTGGAATTAGTAATCTGCTTCCACTGAGCAGGAAATACCTTGCGCTCGTCATGCTTAATACACTTCTCACCATCAAATATATGATTTCCAGTTCATGGACCCCCACAAAGGTTTTAGTATGTGTGTATGTATATAGAAAAAGAACACAAATTCAGAAAATAATATTGTAAACTACAGGGAGTGCAGAATTATTAGGCAAATGAGTATTTTGACCACATCATCCTCTTTATGCATGTTGTCTTACTCCAAGCTGTATAGGCTCGAAAGCCTACTACCAATTAAGCATATTAGGTGATGTGCATCTCTGTAATGAGAAGGGGTGTGGTCTAATGACATCAACACCCTATATCAGGTGTGCATAATTATTAGGCAACTTCCTTTCCTTTGGCAAAATGGGTCAAAAGAAGGACTTGACAGGCTCAGAAAAGTCAAAAATAGTGAGATATCTTGCAGAGGGATGCAGCACTCTTAAAATTGCAAAGCTTCTGAAGCGTGATCATCGAACAATCAAGCGTTTCATTCAAAATAGTCAACAGGGTCGCAAGAAGCGTGTGGAAAAACCAAGGCGCAAAATAACTGCCCATGAACTGAGAAAAGTCAAGCGTGCAGCTGCCACGATGCCACTTGCCACCAGTTTGGCCATATTTCAGAGCTGCAACATCACTGGAGTGCCCAAAAGCACAAGGTGTGCAATACTCAGAGACATGGCCAAGGTAAGAAAGGCTGAAAGACGACCACCACTGAACAAGACACACAAGCTGAAACGTCAAGACTGGGCCAAGAAATATCTCAAGACTGATTTTTCTAAGGTTTTATGGACTGATGAAATGAGAGTGAGTCTTGATGGGCCAGATGGATGGGCCCGTGGCTGGATTGGTAAAGGGCAGAGAGCTCCAGTCCGACTCAGACGCCAGCAAGGTGGAGGTGGAGTACTGGTTTGGGCTGGTATCATCAAAGATGAGCTTGTGGGGCCTTTTCGGGTTGAGGATGGAGTCAAGCTCAACTCCCAGTCCTACTGCCAGTTCCTGGAAGACACCTTCTTCAAGCAGTGGTACAGGAAGAAGTCTGCATCCTTCAAGAAAAACATGATTTTCATGTAGGACAATGCTCCATCACACGCGTCCAAGTACTCCACAGCGTGGCTGGCAAGAAAGGGTATAAAAGAAGAAAATCTAATGACATGGCCTCCTTGTTCACCTGATCTGAACCCCATTGAGAACCTGTGGTCCATCATCAAATGTGAGATTTACAAGGAGGGAAAACAGTACACCTCTCTGAACAGTGTCTGGGAGGCTGTGGTTGCTGCTGCACGCAATGTTGATGGTGAACAGATCAAAACACTGACAGAATCAATGGATGGCAGGCTTTTGAGTGTCCTTGCAAAGAAAGGTGGCTATATTGGTCACTGATTTGTTTTTGTTTTGTTTTTGAATGTCAGAAATGTATATTTGTGAATGTTGAGATGTTATATTGGTTTCACTGGTAATAATAAATAATTGAAATGGGTATATATTTGTTTTTTGTTAAGTTGCCTAATAATTATGCACAGTAATAGTCACCTGCACACACAGATATCCCCCTAACATAGCTATAACTAAAAACAAACTAAAAACTACTTCCAAAAATATTCAGCTTTGATATTAATGAGTTTTTTGGGTTCATTGAGAACATGGTTGTTGTTCAATAATAAAATTAATCCTCAAAAATACAACTTGCCTACTAATTCTGCACTCCCTGTGTAATTGATAAAGAAATGTTGGGAAAATAAATATAAACCATCTCTAAGAATTTGTAAATATGTTCTAATATGTTAACACACTTTCTAAATTTTTATATAATTGTATATCAAGTTGATATTGTTATTTATTCTAAACTCAAATAAAGATTATAAATATTAAAATAAAAATTGTTAAAGGGACACATTAAGTACATGGTACGATGGTTCTTCCTTAATCACAACTAAGTCAAACTCAGTTCTAGGCATTCAGCGTCCTCACAAATATGCGTACATTGAAATCCTCCCTACGAGATTCAAATAGACCCTATGCTTCTCACAGAGAAGCCTTTAATTCATCTCATAAAGAAGCATTTGTTTGATGAATCACAATGCTTGCCACGCATGTGCTCTTTGTCCACATCACATCTTTGTAAGAAGGATTTGATTGGAAAAGAAGTAGGCAAGCATGATGACAAAAAAATGTGATGGATCAGTAAAAGGGGTGGCTGAGCTCAAAATACTTCTGCAATTCGGTTTGGCACTTCCGAAATTCGTGACTTTATAATTCGGAAACTTCAGCAATTCAAACTTTAGCAATTCGGAACATCGGCAATTCGGGACTTTGGAACATCTGTAGGGTTCCCTAATCCTACCCTACCCCTAACCTTACCCCTAACCCTACCCCTACCCCTACCCCTATCCCTAACCCAACCCCTAACCTTACCCTTACCCCTAACCCTACCCCTGTCATCATTCACGTAATTTTCCCTCCCTCTTTTGTTTTGCCACTTTTCCAAAGCACTTCGGCAATTCAGCATTCGGCAATTCGGCACTTCGGCAATTCGGCACTTCTGAAATCTGGGACTTTGGCAATTCGGAACTTCGGAAATTCGGGACTTCGGACCTTTGGTAATTCAGGACTTTGGAACTCGGAACATCTGTAGGGTTCCCTAACCCTACCCCTAACTCTACCCCCTAACCCTACCCTTACCCCTAACCCTACCCCTACCGCTGTCATCATTCATGTAATTTCCACCCCCCATCTTGTTTTGCCACTTTTCAGAAATCCGAAGCACTTTGGCACTTTCAAAATTCAGCACTTCAGCAATTGTGCACTTAGGCAATTCGGTTCGGGTTCGGCACTTCTGAAATTTGTCATTTCGACACTTCAGATATTCTGAAGCATCTGAATGTCCGAATTTCCCAAAATTCGTCCGAATTCAAAATGAAACGGATTGTACATATCTAGTTCCCATACTCACCTTAGTCTCAGCCAACGCTACCCCCGCAAGATACAGACACCATGGGCAGAAAGTTGCGCAAACCTTAAGATTCAGGGCATAGCAGACTCCACCATCATGACGGAACTACCTCAGATGCCTTACCACCTCCCTCAAGATTGACAACGACCATGACCACCTCCACCTCACTTACCTGGGAGCCAGAGAGATAGGTGCCCTTCACCCCCAGAGGAGGCAAGAGGCAAGGAGCTCTTGCCTGAACTGACTGTGAGACCCTGCATTATGATCTATTCCACTGTCGTTTTAATTTTTCTTACTTTTGTTTCTCTGTGTTCTAAATTCTGTTACTGGTATACACACACCTGGCACATGGTAGCCAACTGGTACTACTATTTACCGTTATCACCAGGCACACAGTGGCCAACCGGCATTACTATTTTTGCCTAGATGGCTTCCACACCATACAGTGGGCTCTTTTCAGTCACAATGTGGCCTTAAGCTCTCATGACAATACCTCCCCCTGTGGTTTGGAGATGTATTTACAATTCGACTCATCACATTCAGACTCCTAGTACCCCCATTGGAGCTTTCTCTCACAACATCAATATGGCCACCATTAATGACTCCAACTGACTAGACAGATGCCACCTGTAACAACCTACACACCTTACTAATGAGGGCATCATCATAATCCAGACTACGCAAGGGTAATCTTTAATTAGGGCAGTCTATACGCACCAACCGCATCTCAACATGGTAGGGGGCCAACCAGGGCAGCGGTCACTGCAGCACAATTTACACAGGTCTCTTCATATTTGACTACTGATAAGACAGGACCTTATATCTTGTGTTCTGATCACTCAAAC
>OW240920.1:133850574-134056930 GCA_933207985.1 Pelobates cultripes
CTGAGCTGGTTAAACTAACTTTTAACATGATGGACAAAGACAAAGGTGATAAAATACTTTGCATGATTAGCACAGGCTATAGTTACAAAGACATGAAAATGTATACATTGAAAAGAATAAAACAAATAATATATACTAAATATAAAAACATACACATACAACAAAATTAACAGGGTACGTAGAAATATAATGAAAAGTCAGTCTTCCAGAAGGCTACCTGCTTCAAATGGCCATGGAACAGCTGATGGAGCTCTGAGTTCTATGCTGGACTGGGTATGTTTAAAAATCAGACTGTTTCAAATGGCCATGGAACAGCTGATGGAGTTCTGAGTTCTATGCTGGACTGGGTATGTTTAAAAATCAGACTGTTTCAAATGGCCATGGAACAGCTGATGGAGCTCTGAGTTCTATGCTGGACTGGGTATGTTTAAAAATCAGACTGTTTCAAATGGCCATGGAACAGCTGATGGAGCTCTGAGTTCTATGCTGGACTGGGTATGTTTAAAAATCAGACTGTTTCAAATGGCCATGGAACAGCTGATGGAGCTCTGAGTTCTATGCTGGACTGGGTATGTTTAAAAATCAGACTGTTTCAAATGGCCATGGAACAGCTGATGGAGCTCTGAGTTCTATGCTGGACTGGGTATGTTTAAAAATCAGACTGTTTCAAATGGCCATGGAACAGCTGATGGAGCTCTGAGTTCTATGCTGGACTGGGTATGTTTAAAAATCAGACTGTTTCAAATGGCCATGGAACAGCTGATGGAGCTCTGAGTTCTATGCTGGACTGGGTATGTTTAAAAATCAGACTGTTTCAAATGGCCATGGAACAGCTGATGGAGCTCTGAGTTCTATGCTGGACTGGGTATGTTTAAAAATCAGACTGTGGGAGAGAGATGTATATTAGGGTCAGATGGGCTAAGAGATGGGGGGGTGCATAGATGGACATTTGATTTAAGGTCATTTAAGGAAAAACAAAAGCAAAGATTGAGAATTACAGAGATAAGACAGAGGTATTTAAGTAGGGAAATAAAACCATTAAACAAGGAACAGGAAAGATATATGGGCCTGAGCTGGTTAAACTAACTTTTAACATGATGGACAAAGACAAAGGTGATAAAATACTTTGCATGATTAGCACAGGCTATAGTTACAAAGACATGAAAATGTATACATTGAAAAGAATAAAACTAAATAATATATACTAAATATAAAAACATACACATACAACAAAATTAACAGGGTACGTAGACATATAATGAAAAGTCAGTCTTCCAGAAGGCTACCTGTTTCAAATGGCCATGGAACAGCTGATGGAGCTCTGAGTTCTATGCTGGACTGGGTATGTTTAAAAATCAGACTGTTTCAAATGGCCATGGAACAGCTGATGGAGCTCTGAGTTCTATGCTGGACTGGGTATGTTTAAAAATCAGACTGTTTCAAATGGCCATGGAACAGCTGATGGAGCTCTGAGTTCTATGCTGGACTGGGTATGTTTAAAAATCAGACTGTTTCAAATGGCCATGGAACAGCTGATGGAGCTCTGAGTTCTATGCTGGACTGGGTATGTTTAAAAATCAGACTGTTTCAAATGGCCATGGAACAGCTGATGGAGCTCTGAGTTCTATGCTGGACTGGGTATGTTTAAAAATCAGACTGTTTCAAATGGCCATGGAACAGCTGATGGAGCTCTGAGTTCTATGCTGGACTGGGTATGTTTAAAAATCAGACTGTTTCAAATGGCCATGGAACAGCTGATGGAGCTCTGAGTTCTATGCTGGACTGGGTATGTTTAAAAATCAGACTGTTTCAAATCGCCATGGAACAGCTGATGGAGCTCTGAGTTCTATGCTGGACTGGGTATGTTTAAAAATCAGACTGTTTCAAATGGCCATGGAACAGCTGATGGAGCTCTGAGTTCTATGCTGGACTGGGTATGTTTAAAAATCAGACTGTTTCAAATGGCCATGGAACAGCTGATGGAGCTCTGAGTTCTATGCTGGACTGGGTATGTTTTTAAAATAATTTAGTGTCTATGTCTCATATGTTTTGTAACAGCATACGTTGACGATGAAATATGTCGATGTTGTATCTCCAACGTATGCTGATGATATGATGTCTTGATATTTTCAATATATGTTGATGATATGTTATCGGATCATTTGCATGGGTTCTATACCTGCCCCCCTCCAGATCTCTTACAAACGGTGCCCCAAGAGAGAAGCCTTCCCTGTTATAGGTCTTTGGATCTTTATTTTTTCTACTAATGCATTGTTGAAGAATGCGGGACAATGCATTTGCCAAGACCTCCGGGGAATTTGGAGGATTAGCATTTTATGTTATGTGTTTTTTCTTGTTTGTTATCTATTTAAATATAAATGGAAATAAGGAGCGAACAGAGGAGAGAGAGTCTGGGGAGACCCTTGAGAGTCATGGTTAAATTCTTATCTTTAAATATCCAGGGACTAAATTCTCCTAACGAAAGATCACTTCTTACGAATCTATAACGGAAAGAGAGAATAGATATTTATATGATCCAGGAGACCCACTGGCTAACAAAAGATTTAGACAAAATGAAATTCCAGGGTTATACAATATTAGCCAATGCCTCAATGATAAATGATAAAAAAGAGGAGTCTCTATATTAGCAACCAATGCATTAACAGTTCAAATCTTATACCAAGAAAATAACCAAGACGCCAAATATAACCTGTTGATATGCAGTATAAATAAAAAAATAATGACCCTGATAAACATATATGCTGCTGCCAGAGAACAGATAAGTACTTTGAAGAAAAATAATAGATATAGTTGAGAAAGTTAGAAAAGGACCGGTTATATGGGCTGGAGATTTCAATATGGTAATTGAACCCAACCTAGATAAAAAGCTACCAAGTGGTTCCGTCCTATCCAGGGACGTAGTCAAACAAGCACAAAATTTGAATAGATTTATTAGGAGAAATGGTCTCCATGATGTATGGCGCACCTTCCATCCAGATGAAAAGGATTTTACGCACTAGTCGAGGGTACATAACTCATATTCTCGTATAGATATGATTCTGTGTGAAAATATACTTTTACAAAAGATAAATAAGATTGGTTTTGTTGAAATAACTTGGTCAGACCACAATGCTATTTTTGGGATATAAAGGACCAGGGAGAGATGAGGCCCCGTATATCCTGGAGGCTTAATGAGACTCTTTTGGATTCGGATAATAATTGCAATCACCTGAAACGAAACAAATAACAAAGTTTTTTTTTTTTTTTTACGAAAATGATACCCCACATATTTTGCCTGGAAAAAATATGGGCTGCATATAAATGTGTGATAAGAGGCCACTTGATTCAAATGGGAACCAAAGGTAAAAAAGAGAAAGGTCTATCAATAGCAGATCTATATATAGCTCTTTCTAAAGAAAATGAGCTGAACAAGACAAACCCTTTTATATTATCAGCTTCTCGTATCCGTAAACTTAGAGATAAATAAATCAAAGGCTAACAGAAAATATAAAGGGCACTTTAAAAAAGCTAAATCAGATCTCTTACTCCAAAGGAAAGAGGGCAGATAACATTTTGACAGCTAAACTAAAAAAAAAAATGCTCTGACGAGCAAAAAATATATAAAATATCAAATAAAGGAAAAAATATTTATTCCCCCAGAAAATAGATGAAGCTTTTGGATCTTTTTTATCAAAATATGTATAATTTAGAAACACTCAAAGTAAATCAATAGATCCATGAGTATCTAGAACAATGTGGGCTATCTACTCTTACAGAGGACCAAATAAGAATATTAAACCAACCAATAACGCTAGAGGAAGTAGGCCTAGCGATAGACAAAATTTAAAAAAATAAAGCCCCAGGTCCAGATGGCTTCTCTGGAATATTTTACAAAATCATGAAAGTAGACTTCTTGCAAAACATCTTGTAAAACTATTTAATTCCTTTCCAGAAAGAGGTGAAATATCAGCAGAACTATTGCAGGCGAATATAATACCCATACTGAAAAATAAAAAAGACCCGTCTCAGATCGTAAATTATCATCCAATATCCCTGATTAATGGAGATATAAAAATATATTCAGCTATTATAGCAGACAGATTAAAACCCATAATCACATCCCTAATCCATATTGAACAAACGGGATTTGTAGCCGGAAGATATCCTTCTGACAATATCCTCTTTCCCCATATATTAGAATGAATAAAACCATCAAGGGAATTCAATATAATCATAAAGAGGCAAAATTAAGTTTATATGCTGACGATGTCATTATGACTTTGACGGACCCCCAGAACTCGATAAATTATCTACTTAAAGAGCTAGAAATTTTTGGAAATATGTCAAACTATAAACTTAATACTTCTAAGTCAATTATTATGAGTCTAAATTTGGATTTGAAAATTCAAGAAAGATTAAAGAAAGAATATACCTTTAGGTGGGCTATAGATAGTATTGAATATCTCGGTAATATTATTACTGCCCACTCAAAAAACTTAATAAAGGCCAATTGGGAGGCACTGCTAAACCAGACTTCCATAATGCTTAATGGTTGGAAGCCTTTGGAAATTTCCTGGCCGGGACGCATCAACGTTATAAAATCCTATGTACTACCCATATGGAATTATCTCTTTGGGGCCCTCCCTACATACCTACATAAATCAAGATTAATAAAAACACAGAAAATTTTCTCTGAATATATTTCAAACTTCGAACGGCAAAAAGTCAAGAATAAAGAGAAATATTCTAGAGAAAAGTATAGATAAAGGAGGGCTAGCAATACCCAACATTAAAAAATATCATGATGCCGCTATGCTTAAGCATATTAACAAATGGTTCAAAAAAGCTCCAAAAGACTCGTGGCAAGACAGAAAAATATATGTTATATATGTCAATAAAAATATAAGATCGTTCCCTTCTCCTGTGGGTTGACCATAAAACACTTGGCATAGACAGCTCCCCAGATAATAATGGAGGCAAAAATAGTCTTAGTTATCAAATTCTAAAATTCTTGTCTAAATTTAGAAGAGAATATAATCTCATGGGAGAATACTTTCCAAGAGTAATATTAGCCTTTTAGAATACAATATGGAGGAGTTAAACTTATATACCTGGAAGGAAAATGGCATAAAGACTCTTACTGATATCCTAAACGACTCTTATATAAAGTTTTTCGATATCTTAGAATTAAAAGTTATCTCCAAAAATACATCTGTAAAAAAAGATAATGAAATTCCAGGTTTAGATTGTTTACTTAATCATGGAGACAATGTCAGTAATCTGATGAAAAGCACTCTTTTTGATGAGGAAGATCTCTCTATGACAGACCCATCTAAAAACATAATAAATAAATGGGAAATAGATTTAGAAATAGAGATTTCAGCTTTGGAATGGTATCATACCACAGGTGAAGAAATGTATACATTGCCTCAATCTTATAGAGTTACAATATAAGATATTGACAAAATGGCATTTGGTCCCAAAGAAAATCAACAGGATGTTCCATACATATTCTATTTTCTGTTGGAGATGTAGCCATCCAGAGGGCTCCTATATCCATATCTGGTGGAATTGTCGGAAACTAAAAGCTTTCTGGGAACTAACATATAACATTATAGAGAATACTATGGGTATATTCTTAACATTCTCTCCCCAAACAGCTTTACTAAATCTAGGATGGCCCAAAATGTCTTTGAGAAATAGATATATAACAACTCATATTCTGATAGTTGCAAAAAAAAAGTATTGTAAAGCTTTGGAAGCAGAGCAAGCCTCCAACGTGGGGTATATTAAAAATCCAAATCTCCTTTCAATTAAGGATGGAAAGAGAGATCTCCTCTACAACTAGATATGGATGGAATATATAGAATAATTATATCAAAGAGGCATAGAGCATAACTCTGAGGTCTATGTCTTTGCATGTGGTTATATATTCATTTATATCTTTTTCTTATTTCCTTTTTCTCTTTTTTTCGTTGGAGAATCCCGTGGATATTATTGGTGCTTATGTTGCTCTCTTGAGTATTTCCCTTATATTTCTTGTTTAAGATTCCCTTCACCTTACACTTCCTCTCTTCGCAATAATAGACTGATTTTATAATATTAAATTAAGTATAGAACCATGTTATATATTAGAGGCACGTATTTGCACTTTAGAAATACAATAACTATAAACCTGTTAATATTGTCCATCGCTTTTTGTTTGTCTTTTTCGTCTTTGTTGTTTTTAAAGTCTGACAATGTCGTTGTAAGACAGATTAGGATATGATCTAAATTATAATAGTCTTGAGATTGTTAGTCTGTCTTGGTTGATTGTCAATTATTGTATTGTCGATGTTTATATATTTGTATGTTTTGTATATTTAATCAAATAAACAATAAATATTTTTGTAATTAGATACATTTCCATATATATTTAAGATATTCAGTAAAGATTTAAGGGAACTATGTCGGGAGGTTAATGTTAAAATGATGTCATCGGCATAAGCCGAGAGTTTACATTCCAGTGAATCTTGTCTAATCCTCTGGAGGAGAGGTTCGACATCAATTATGTAATGTAAGGGAGCCAAAGGACATCCCTGCCTCGTTCCATTCTGTTCCTAATTTGGAAAAATTTGGTAGCAAATCCAGGGCCTGAGATATTTGCAGATGGATTAGAATAGCCATTATACCGTCCCTTATTGATTCCTCAAAGTTGTTTTTCACTGTTTGTTGTAATTTGTTTGTTGACTGTATTTATTGTGACATCCTAATGGTAAATTACACATTACTATGTAGTTATGATCAAAGGGAGAAAAACAGGAAATAAGACAGACACACAGAAACATAAAGGATATAACACCTGTTACTTGTTACAGGGTGTTCTACAGCACTTGTCTTTAATGCCTCTTTAAGTCTTACTCCAGGATAGAACCCCAAAGCGATGAAATCATTCAGATATCACCGACTTCACCACTTCTCTTCTTCTGTGCCTCACCGGCTACAGCTCCATAGTCCACTTTGCCTTTGGAAGACATCTGCTAATTGGCGGAACCTTTGTTCCACAGTATATCTACACTCACACTCTATCAACTACTGATGCCCAAGGATAGGTATCCAGCTTTTAAGTTCACAGTGGGAAGGGGCACTTCAAATGATGCTGACGGCCCAGGAATAGAACAACATAGCATCATTTACTTATCTTAGTTCAATATGTGTGAATCACTGGGAAACTAACCATAAGATTCTCACCCACTGATGTTACACCAGAAATACTACACAAATGAGTAATCACAGAGTGGGGCTTTGGTTTATGTTTGTAGAAAAGGGTTATAGTTTTGATACCTAAAACACCATGAATGTTTATGCCTCACGATCTATCGCTCACTTTGCAGTCAGTGGGGGTCGGAGTTGCCCCCTCAAACACAGGCTATTCTCTGATGCCCTATCATCACTGTATTAAGTCCATCACCCTCAGACATAAAGTGGCTAACCCTACCATGGCCATAGACGCCTATATGAATTTAGTCTTACTATACTGATTACACAAGGTTCTGTTTGCTTGACTCAGATAGAACACTGAATGATTGTAATATCCATGTTTCTGGAATACCTTTTCATTTATACAAAATCTGCTGAAGAATTCACTTTGTTTATGTTACGACACATTGCTCTATTTTCTTATACTTATAGTTTTTACTCTTTGTATTGTATTGACTGTGAAAAAAATATTTCAATAAAAATGAAATTTAAAAAAAAAAAACATCATTATCACCGTTAATTCCAATACATCCATTCTAAAGACTTCTGAGTTAAAACAGGTACAAATATAGAAATGGTAGACGATGACAACCATAAACAGCCATACAAAAAAAATGCACCAGAATTGATTCGCTTAGAATAGATGAAAACTTTGTTTAAACTTGACGCTGGATGGTGAAATGCACAAGGGTTATTACATTCGAGCAAATGCTAAAAGAAATAATAAAACAGTAGCAGTTTAATAAATGAGCACCTTGAACAAAATAAGGATAAACACGTGAACTTTAATTAAATAGAGAAATTCACAATTGCAAATACATAACATCATTCAACAAACTATGAGAGGCAGCACAAAAAAAGAAAAATAATTTATTAAAATCACAGAAAACTATTACTCAAAGTATATTTTATTTTATTATTTTGCTTATTCGCACTGGAGTATATATCAGTTCCATATTCTTTGTCTTTTATTGTCTTTTTATGTTATTGAATGTTGTTGATGCTACTAAAGAACCCATTGTGACACTATTCAAAGAAGGTACGGTTTCAAAGTCTGACAAAGTTTGAGTCATGTTTGAGTAAAGGACTAAATGACAGCAGACATATTAATATTAAGGGCTATTTTAGGGACTTTATCGGAGACTTCTGAATGAAAAACATTTCAATGATTTTAAACTGCGTAATTGTACGTGACTTTTGCTATCTGTGCCATTTTTTTTTTGTTTGTTATACTAATCTAATTTTCAATAAGTAGCTATTAGATTAGACATTGTTTCCTTTTGCCTTATAACTTTACGTGGCAATCTAAATAAAATATGCAATAAAACCTAATGCAATCGATCTTCATGTGACCCTTTAGAGGCAGTTCTATTTTTAAGCATGATGTGGACTAGCAAAGGTGAACGCTCAGAGCTCTCGGGTATGAATAAATTCTGACTTAATTAAATGCTTGATAACCTTAAAGGACCACTATAGTGCCAGGAAAACATACTAGTTTTCCAGGCACTATAGTGCCCTGAGGGTGCCCCCACCCTCAGGGACCCCCTCCCGCCCGGCTCTGGGGAGAGGAAAGGGGTTAAACTTACCTTTTTTCCAGCGCCGGGCGGGGAGCTCTCCTCCTCCGCTCCACCTCCGATCCTCCTCGTTGGCTGAATGCGCAGACGCAGCAGGAGCTGCGCGCGCATTCAGCCGGTCTCATAGGAAATCATTTACAATGCTTTCCTATGGACGCTGGCGTCTTCTCACTGTGATTTTCACAGTGAGAATCACGCAAGCGCCTCTAGCGGCTGTCAATGAGACATCCACCAGAGGCTTTGAGGGCTGGATTAACCCATTTATAAACATAGCAGTTTCTCTGAAACTGCTATGTTTATAAAAAAAAAGGGTTAATCCTAGAGGGACCTGGCACACAGACCACTTCATTAAGCTGAAGTGGTCTGGGTGCCTAGAGTGGTCCTTTAAATAATTATAATACGTTAAAAGCATTTTTGCTTTATGTTATTCAACATGTTATACAAAATCCCATCAAACCTTTTGTATACTAGGAATGTACCTACAAATTTCTACGTTTACACAGAATGTCAATTTTTACATTTTCCTAGTGCATGTAATGTTTATTTAAAAGTATACTCCCAGCACCATAACCACAACAGAGTGTGGTAGTTGTTGTGGTGTCAGGAGTGTCCTGGGGCTCCCCCAATCTAAGTAATCAAACTGTATAAAAACATTGTAACTTATTACGTGTGCAGCCGAGTTCTGCTCAGAACTTCTGGAAGCCTATAATCTGAACTACCACTGCCAGACAGCTTTGCTGTATTTTCCGATCATATGTGCAACAATGTTATTGAATACTGAAGGTTAGGAGGGACAGTAATAAAGCTACTTAAGTACAGTAATCAGCAAAAATACGTTTTTTAGAATATAGGAGTTGGGGCAAAAGGAGGCAGGGAAAACAAGCAAACTATTTTTTCATTATTATTTCTTAGTGTTGTGACTTTTTACTAGCTCTTTGTTTTCTTAGATTGACCTTTTGTTCCGGATTTCATTATGGTTTTTTGGAACCGCAACAAATCTTTGTCTTTTAAGGAATCCTGGGATACCCATACGGTTGTCCCATAAATATTCAGGTGAAAGGAGCTTTGTCGGTTTGTAATAAATAAAGTATTTGTTTAAATGACTCTCTTCATGCCATAGAGCTTCAATATTTTTCTCTCTGTCCGCCATTATGCCATTATGGCAGTAGTTGGTCAATTTGTATATTTCCTCTGTTGTACCCCCAAAGTAACCTGCTGCGTAATAAAAGTCACCCTCATCATATGGAATGTAGGCCCTAGACTGTGGCCGGCGTTCATAAGTAAAACTCTGTCGAGATAGGTTATAAAAGCCAGGATGTATGGTCCCAAACAATTCACTTAAGCTCTCTACACCAACATCGTCACTGAACTGCATGTCAATATCCGCCACAGCCAGGTAGTCAACCTCATTGATGAATCTGTCACGAGTGTAATTGCGAATCATCTCCATGCGTCTGAAGCAGATATCCTGCCACCTTTTGTATGTGGGAGATTGTAGAATAAATAACTGTCTCCCTTCACCAAGAGTAAAATTGTACTGGCGTACCTCCTCAACACGATCAGTGAGTACGTAATAGTTGATTTTATGTCCTACCATGAAGAATTTTTCAGCCGTTTCTATAAAGTGTTTGAGAAACACTACATACCTGAAATAAGAGGACATAGATGGATAAATCAGATGTAGATACAATAAAATTCCACATAACTAAGATAACTTTGATTTTGCTATAAAGATATAGATAGAAACATAGAATGTGACGGCAGATAAGAACCATTCGGCCCATCTAGTGTGCCCAATTTTCGAAAATACTTTCATTAGTCTCTTATATCTAAAATAGCCTTATGTCTATCCCACGCATGCTTAAACTCCTTCACTGTATTAACCTCTACCACTTCAGCTGGAAGGCTATTCCATGCATCCACTACCCTCTCAGTAAAGTAATACTTCCTGATATTATTTTTAAACTATTGCCCCTCTAATTTAAGGCTATGTCCTCTTGTTGTGGTAGTTTTTCTTCTTTTAAATATGGTCTCCTCCTTTACTGTGTTGATTCCCTTTATGTATTTAAATGTTTCTATCATATCCCCCCTGTCTCGTCTTTCCTCCAAGTTATACATGTTAAGATCCTTTAACCTTTCCTGGTAAGTTTTATCCTGCAATCCATGAACCAGTTTAGTAGCCCTTCTCTGAACCCTCTCTAAGGTATCAATATCCTTCTGAAGATACGGTCTCCAGTACTGTGTACAATACTCCAAGTGAGGTCTCACCAGTGTTCTGTACAATGGCATGAGCACTTCCCTCTTTCTACTGCTAATACCTCTCCCTATACAACCAAGCATTCTGCTAGCATTTCCTGCTGCTCTATTACATTGTCTGCCTACCTTTAAGTCATCAGAAATAATCACCCCTAAATCCCTTTCCTCAGATGTTGAGGTTAGGACTCTATCAAATATTCTGTACTCTGCCCTTGGGTTTTTACGTCCAAGATGCATTATCTTGCACTTATCCACATTAAATGTCAGTTGCCACAATTCTGACCATTTTTCTAGTTTACCTAAATCATTTGTCATTTGGCTTATCCCTCCTGGAACATCAACCCTGTTACATATCTTAGTATCATCAGCAAAAAGACATACTTTACCATCAAGACCTTCTGCAATATCACTAATAAAAATATTAAAGAGAATGGGTCCAAGTACAGATCCCTGAGGTACCCCACTGGTGACAAGTCCAAGCTTCGAATATACTCCATTCACTACAACCCTCTGTTGCCTGTCACTCAGCCACTGCCTTACCCATTCAACAATATTGGAATCCAAACTTAAATATTGCAATTTATTGATAAGCCTTATATGTGCAACAGTGTCAAAAGCCTTACTGAAATCTAGGTAATCAATGTCTACTGCACCACCCTGATCTATAATTTTAGTTACCCAATCAAAAAAATCAATAAGATTAGTTTGGCATGATCTCCCTGAAGTAAACCCATTGGTTAAATAAATCTGTTAATGGTTTTGCTAGTACACCACTAAGCTCTTTTAATAACTTTGGGTGTATTCCATCAGGTTCCATTGACTTGTCTTTACTTTTGACAGTTGAAAAAGAACCTCTTCCTCTGTAAACTCACATGTAACAAATGACTTATTTGTCCTTTTTCCTAACTGAGGCCCCTTTCCTTCATTTTCATCTGTAAATACAGAACAAAAATATTAATTGAGGCACTCAGCTAGACCTTTATCCTCTTCTACATACCTTCCTTCTTTTGTTTTTAATCTAACTAATCCTTGTTTTACTTTCCTTTTCTCATTTATGTATCTAAAAAATGTTTTGTCCCCTTTTTTTTACTGACTGTGCTATTTTCTCTTCTGTGTGTGATTTGGAAGCTCTTATAACTTGCTTAGCCTCTTTCTGCCTAATCTTATAGAGCATTCTGTCTTCCTCACTCTTGTTTTTATTATAATTACTAAATGCTAACGTTTTGTTTTTTTAGAGATCAGTTGTAATAGAGTTTTATTTTATCAGCGTTGATTACATTTAATGAAACAATGAATTTTTTAAAATAATGTTGATAAAAATTTTATTGGAGAAAATTTTACTTTTGTATCTGTCTGAGCAGCCATGTTGGGTCAGATTCTAATGTTATCCGACCATCTGCTGCTGAATCTGACTTGCATGCAGGTTAATTTAAAGTCTGCTGCTTTAGATACACATAAATAACTCAGGCTTGAGGACCCCTTTCACCACAATTACATGACCTTCTGTCCCATCTTACAGAGGGTGGAAGAAGAGGGGGCATTAAGAAACTGCCCTTGCACGGTAAATGCACACAGTGTGAAATAATTAAGTTACTGGACACTCTACTTAATACTTGGTTCTGGGGAACCCCAAACAATTTATTTTTAAAATCCTCATCACTGCACAGCAGCTTTGTCAGGTAAATATTGGGATCTCATGAACCCATAAGGTCTTTTGCCCTTTAATGGCATTCATCGTCAGTCAGAAATGTCATCATATGTCTATAGAACACCTTACACCTTGCCTTGTTAAACACACAATGCAAAAAAAATTATTCCTTTTTATACCCAGTAAACTGAAGCGATGCAACTAGAAAATTTCTAATGGCATTGTGGTTTCTTCCAGAAGTTTCACTGCAGATAGAAGCTTACTTTTCAGTAGTAGTGACACAGATATTCAAACTAGGAAATTGCATATTGTTGTACATTGTGATGTTAGGAACAAATGGCGTTAGACTCTTATTAATCAACCACCTAGTACCAAAAGGCTTTCCACCACATTTCCTTTTATTTTAGAAACCACCCGGTTTTATAATAAGTTATGTTGAATTATTATTACTTACTTTTTAATAGCAAACATTGCAAGGCCAATGCGGTCTCCTCTTTGGTGGAACTGGGCATTCAATATATCAATGTTATAGGTACCGTTCCACACAATAGGGGCAAGCCACGGTGTCATCATCACCACATCTGTTCTCCTAAGTTATTGTATATAAATACAGAATAAAAAATTCTTATCCTCTTTTTTGTATGACAAGCTTATTTATTGATTCGTGTTTTGAAAGATATTTCTGGCGCAATACTGCAAACCTCAGACATATCCTCAAGCTGTTGGGAACATTTTAAGTTACTCTTTTATCGAGTTGATAAGGAATGCCATATAAAATATGATTGTAAAATACATTTGTGAATGCAGCCTTTGTAATGAAGTTCAGAATTGCCTGAAATTTAGATTCTCTATTCACCGTAGTGTTTACTGAATAGCCCCATGCTTACCCAAACATAGTACAACAGGTGCACCAGATACCTGTGACTTGACCAGCTCTGTGGTACATATATCATGATAGTAGTCTCCAAGAGACTGGAAACATAGAGTGTTATTGATATTTATATATGGTGGCCCATAAAGAGAGAGGAAAACATATTGCGGCACAATATATTTATTAGCAAAATAAATGATCAACTTATATAGTTTCCCTCAGAAGAATCAAGGCACATATTAAATAATAAGTGCAAAAACACCTTGCCACAGTGGCTGAGAATGTCCACTTAGCTGATGGAGACACACAAACAGTGGGTTGCTCGATCGTGTCTCCATTGGGTCCTATAAATCCTCTCAATGGAGGATCCTATCTGGAACAAATTTCTCAGCCACTGAGATGTTAAATGAATACACAGTATAGATCAAGAAAAACTAGAAGACGGGTTATCAGAACATTTTTATGGAATTAATAAAAAAGCTAAAGTGTCCTTAGATTTTGCTGTAACTGTATAAATATATTTGTAGTACTTGAATTAGCATTGATATAATTGAACCACACTAGAAAGGGAGACACAATGATATTGATACTATATGGTCAGGGCCGGTGCTTGGATTTTTAGGTACATAGGCGAAGATGCCTTTTTCCGCCCCCCCGCACCCCCCCCGAAAAAAAACATCTTCATCTATGTGCCTCTTAACCAGCCCCTCTCCCCTCCCTGACCATTAGTAGTCCCTTCCCTTCGTGTTCTTCTCCCCTCCCCCCTCTTTTCCCTGTCTCTTGGTGTTTCTCTCCCATTCCCTCCCTGTCCCTTGGTGCACCCCACACCCCTTTAGTGGTCACACTCCCCTTCCTGGTGTGCCTCCTACCTCTATTGTTGCATTGCCGAGTGGAGCAGATCCCCTAAAGGAGCTTCAGTTTTCTGTACCCGGCCGGACTGACAGGGAGTGCTCTCTATGTGAGCACCTCCTGTCAGTCTGGCCAGGCACAGGAAACAGAAGTTCCTGTACCGCGCTCTGCTCCGCTACACTCTGTACACACTGACAGTCACACACTCAATGACAAACACACAGACGTCACTGACAGACACACACTCATTCATTGACACTGACAGACCCACACTGATTGACACTCATTGACAGACACACTGATAGTCACACACAGACTCAATGACAAACATACTCTCACTGATTTGACAGACAGACACACTCATACACTCGCACACACACTCATACAATCACTCACAGACACACACACTGTCACTCACAGACACACACACTTGGTCACTTACACACACTTTGTCACTTACACTCACAGACGTACACACTTTGTCACTCACACACACTGTCACTCACAGGCCGTACACACTTTGTCACTCACACACTGTCACTCACAGATGCACACACACTTTGTCACTCACACACACTGTCACTCACAGACACACACATTGTCACACACACACTGTCACTCACACACACTGTCGCTCACAGACACACACACTCTGTCACTCACAGACACACACACACTGTCACTCACAGACACAGACACACACACACAGTCACTCACAGACACACACAGACACTCCACACACAGTCACTCACAGACACACACACCCATACAGTCACTGACACACACACACACACTGTCACTCACAGACACACACACACACACTGTCACTCACAGACACACACACACTGTCACTCACAGACACACACACACAGTCACTCACAGACACACACTGTCACTCACAGACACACACACTGTCACTCACACACACACTGTCACTCACAGACACACACACAGACACACACTGTCACTCACAGACACACACACACAGACACACTACTCACAGAAACACACACACACAGTCACTACGGACACACACACTGTCAGAACACACACACTGTCACTCACAGACACACACACACACAGACACACACTGTCACTACAGACACACACACACACGACACACACAGTCACTCACAGACACACACACACTGTCACTCACAGACACACACACACACACACAGACACACACACTGTCACTCACAGACACACACACACACAGTCACTCACAGACACACACACACACACTGTCACTCACAGACACACATCACATGCATTCACTAATTATTTTATAAATACATATTTTCCACCCAGCCTCCCTACCTGGAGAGCTGGTGTGGATTATGGATCGGTCCCTGGGGCTGCTGGGAGGCGTGCGGCAGTGCTGTGAACAGGCGCGGCGAGGGGGCTCTAATCTCCACCCTCTGCTCCCTTGCGGGCTGCCTACTGATGCCGCGGGAGCCGGGTTGATGACGTCATATTCCGGCTCCCGCGGCATCAGCAGGCAGCGCGCGAGGGAGCAGAGGGTGGAGATTAGAGCTCCCTCGCCCGCCTGTTCACAGCACTGCCGCGCCGGGGGTCGAGATGGTGGCCTGGCAGGAGGGAGAGCTTCCCTCCTGCCGGTCACTGAAATATTGCGCCCCCAGAGCCCGTGCGCCCTAAGGCGGCCGCCTGTGCCGCCTTATGGACGCGCCGGCCCTGTATATGGTTTATATACCGAATTAGGTATACTGGCTTTGCGAGATTAGATTATTATTATTGCCATTTATATAGCACCAACAGATTCCGTAGCGCTTTACAATATTATGAGAAGGGGGATTTAACTATGCATAGGACAATTACAAGAAAACTTACAGGAATGATAGGTTGAAGAGGACCCTGCTCAAACGAGCTTACAGTCTATAGGAGAGATTATGTATATAAATATTTTGTAGGTTTTTTTTATATACTAATTGTATGTCTTTTCAAAGACTTCTGGATATTAAATTCTATTTTTATATTTACATATTTTAATTTGTTTTGGTCTGAAAATTAATCCAAAGAGGATTACAATTGATAGACTAATTAGAATACCTGGCTTCTCAACTAGTGTACATTTACTCCAGGGGGTATGCACACCAGAAGCAGGGGTACACAGGGACGCAAATTTTTTATCGCCCCATGCCATGGAACTGTTCTGGAGAAGGAAGCCTTCAATACCTTTAAATGACTTCACATATTAGGTGCCACTATTTCAGCCAAGTTAGGGCTCTCTGTCCAGTAAGTAGTTGGCACTACAGTCACCTAAGGAAGACTGAACACACCTTTTGGAATAAAAAAAAAAAATAGAGACTTTTTTTTAATCTGCTCTCACTGTATTCATGACCCAGGAAGGCATTTATCGTTATTAGAATATTATATGGTCAATACATGATCATCACTAGTTTTTGCTGAACTGCGCTATTATTGTTGTGTGTTTTTGTTTTGTTTGTTTTTTACATGTACATAACTACATTCTTAAGAATTGCATACAAATTCATGAATATTATACACACGCTCACCTGATTTAGTTTTTTTGCAAATCTTATCATGACTTTAGAGGTTACCCAAGGTTGCTGAACTGGAAACGCATACATAACACAGAGAATCTTTCCACTTTGGCTATATTAAACTTAAATTTTCTTTAAGTTCACATTGAAATTTTCAACAATTCTCATTTTAGTGGAAAAAAAAAAACAGTAAACCTTCAGTTGCCTGTTTTCTTATTTAGTAATAATGTCTGGAAATGTGGAAGGAATCGGTTATATTGTATCTGGAGTCACATAATACATAGCCAGGTTTATTCACTAACAGAGTTATTTGCTGAGAATTGTCAGGAATTCAAAATTAATTTCACAATTAAGGCAACATAGTAAACTGGAAACATTCTCCGAGTCCGCTATACTTCAAGTTTTAGCTACTTTGGCCTTTAATTTGAAAAATATTTTGAACTATTTTGAATTTCCAATAAATTGAGAAGTGATCAGTGGATTTCATATCTTAAGCTATACCTGTTGATCAAGAAATATGACTCACTATTTTTTTCCTAATTTGGATTGGCATATAATTAATAGTTTAGTTAATAAATGTCACAGTATCTAGGATTCTTACTATCACTACTGTTAGAAAAAATATAGAAAATCAAAGTACAATTTGAATACAGAAAACTCACGGAGGAGTGAGAGCTTGGGGCTTCTCATACAACATTCTGAAATAGAAAAAAAATTGATTATATGTTAACATTTGAAGCTATTATCAAATCAGGTGTATACAACAAAAAAAAAATATCAATTGTTCATAATGTTGGAGTTTACTCTACAAAAATATACAAAAACAATTCATAGTGCAGCATATACATGAAGGCATAGGGGGAACAATATCTTGATCGGTAAGTCAACCGGTATACTCGACTAGATATAGAAGTCTTAGTAAGTAAACTTTTTCCTTGATGGCTTTCCCGAACACCACGGGACTCCAAGGAGCAGTTAAAATTATTTATTAGGCAAATATAAAATGCATAAAGTAAAAAAAACAAAAAAACAACACAAATCTTTTTTTTTCCGTCCTACAATCCCAAGGCTTCTATATCTGACGGAGTATACTGGTTGATTTAAATGGATGACTTGGAAACACATGGAAAGGGGCATGGTTGCCCAAAGAATTGACAGGTCAGCCAAAGAATTGACAGGTCAGTCCCCATTCATTGCTGCCTAGGTGTTCTCTGCATGGTCCTATTGCTGTATATATTGTGCAAGAGCATCTATTGATGCACTTTCACCATGCTTGATGGGGACAGCAACGAGAGGAGATCTGGACAGTGGGTGCAGAGCCAATGGTCCAATCAAGGAATAATTATTATTGTGCTGTACAATAGGACGATAAAAACAAGTAGATGAAACAAGACATGTTAGTCATACAGGAACAGACGGTGCTGAGGGCCTTGCTCAAACAAGCTTACTTTCTAAGAGGAGCGGGGTGAAGTGATCCAAGCGGTAAGGGTACGATGCTTTCCATGTAACAGAAAAGTAGGTTGTTTGAAGAATTTACGATAATGGCTTAGTTTTTTAGATGACACAGTTGCAGGAGAGAATGTGACTTAGTGAGGTGTGGAAAGGGAAAA
Source organism: Pelobates cultripes (assembly GCA_933207985.1). Lineage (NCBI taxonomy): Eukaryota > Metazoa > Chordata > Amphibia > Anura > Pelobatidae > Pelobates > Pelobates cultripes. The sequence continues at coordinate 133,869,147 of OW240920.1, forward strand.
CTATTAACAGTTTAAATGGTATGCCTTCTTGACAAAGTGAGTTTTCAGTGATTTTTTTGAAGGAATAGAGACTGGAGGAAGAGTTAAATGGAGATTGGAACAGAAGTCCAAAGGGATGGCATGAGCTTGAAGTGCATAAGACCAGTAGAACTGGATTGCAGTGGTCAAGGCAGGTGATAATAGCAGCACAGACGAGAACCTCCGCTGCATCCAGTGTAAGCTAGGGGTGGATGCGAGCAATGTGTGTTGTTTGAACAAAGAGAAAGCCAATGCAGCAAGCTTGTTAGGTAGAACTAATGGTAGTGCAATTAACTTGGAAGGAGAAGAGTAGTAGTGTGTGAAGGAGGAGACATTGAATTTATGGAAGTAAGCTTAAATCCAGCTAGAAGTAGCAGACATGATTCTGACAGTCGGAGACATGATTCAAGAGGGATGGAGAAAGATCAGGAGAAGGCACATAGAGTTGAACGTCATCAACATATAAGTAATATCAGAAGCCAAAGGAATGATTTAGACACACTCTGGAACACAGACCCACACTAGTATACAGGCACACCTAGCACACAGACACATCACAACATACAGAAAATAAAAGATCCTTCATTCTAGTGCCAAGCTGACAGGTAATGGTTCAGCATAGGTCAACCTTCATCAAAGCTAGTGTGTAATATAACTGAAATACATTTATATATGTATATATGTAATTAATTAAAGGGTGGAAAACACCCAGATAAATTGTGATTGACATAGATACAAATTAACCATCCATTCACTAATAGATGCTTGTCATTTAAAGTGAAAACAACACAAACAAACTCTACTCTCTACAGAGAGGCAGTGGAAGCCATGATATGATCACATGGCACCTGCTTTGTTTCTCAATGTTACTATGTAATAGGCAGTAATGATTTTGGGGTGAGATCAACTACACTCATACAAATGGTATATTGTATCATCAATAAATAATAATAGAAGGAATCAATTGTACCATATTCCTGGTGATAGCCCCAGTGTATCATATCATTGTTTGCACAGCAAAATCAAATGTTAAGTTACCGTCGAAGAAGTTTTGCTTCTTCTATTTGATCCGCACTGGACACACTGTAAAGGTTGTTAAAAAAAAATATATGGGATATTAAACAAATGCTCAATGACATTAGCAGCAAGTATTTAATAAAGTGATACAGTGTATAATGATTAAAGTGATAAAGCACATGAAATCAGAAAATGAATGTTATTATATTTTTAGTGAAAACAACAAAAACATACCACACTCTCTGCAGAAAGGCAGATGTTAAGTTACCTTTGAAGTTTTGCATCTCTTATTTGATCTGCACTGGACACACTGTAATGACTGCTAAAAATAATATGGGATATTAAACAAATGCACCATCACATCAGCAAACTTTTCATAAAGTGATAAAATAATAGGAAACAAATGAAATCATAAAATAGGTTTCACCATTAGTGATGTCCCGAACGGTTCGCCGAACGGTTCACCGAACGGTTCGCGAACGGTTCGCCACAAACGAAGCGGTCACCAACTTAACTCCCGAGTGAGTCATGATATGCTTACTTATATCAGCCTTGTTCTGTTATGTTTATTAGTGATGTCCCGAACGGTTTGCCGAACGGTTCGCCACGGACTCATCATTGAGTAAACTTTGACCCTGTACCTCACAGTCAGCAGACACATTCCAGCCAATCAGCAGCAGACCCTCCCTCCCAGACCCTCCACCTCCTGGACAGCATCCATTTTACATTCATTGTTCGGGACACTATTCACCATATCTTTTTAACCAAAACTTAGATTTATTTTTTCTAGCACAATTCATTCATATTCCACTTATATAATAAGTTACCATTTTACACATTATTTAAATGACAATGTTGTTCAGCCGTTAATTGTGGACCTAATTGTCTGTATTGGACTTCAACTTGGCTGTATTTATAATCATAATGTAGGCCGCTGTGAAACTACTATTAAAGTATAAAGGACTTTACATAGACATTTGTGATCCAGAGTTCTTTTCAACAATATAATAATTTGCTTATTGTTTAGAAAAAGGGAAGTGCTCCTGCCATTGTACAGAACACTGGTGAGACCTCACTTGGAGTATTGTACGCAGTACCGAAGACCGTATCTCCAGAGGGATATTGATACTTTAGAGAGGGTTCAGAGAAGGGCTACTAAACTGGTTCATGGATTACAGGATAAAACTTACAAGGAAAGGTTAAAGGATCTTAACAGGTATAGCTTGGAGGAAAGACGAGACTGGGGGTATATTATAGAAATATTTAAATATTTCAAGGGAATCAACACAGTAAAGGAGGAGACTATATTTAAAAGAAGAAAAACTACCACAACAAGAGGACGTAGTCTTAAATTAGAGGGGCAAAGTTTAAAAATAATAGGAACAGGAAGTATTACTTTACTGAGAGAGTAGTGGATGCATGGAATAGCCTTCCAGCTGAAGTGGTAGACGTTAATAGAGTGAAGGAGTTTAAGCATGCATGGGATAGGCATAAGGATATCCTAACTATAAGATAAGGCCAGGGACTAATGAAAGTATTTAGAAAATTGGGCAGACTAGATGGGCCGAATGGTTCTTATCTGCCGTCACATTCTATGTTTCTATGTTTAATGAATTAAATTTAGCTCATTTATAAATTCCTATTTTAAAAAAAATTAAAAAGTTTTCATTTGTGAATAATTTAAGTGTCAGTGGATATGTGAGATGTCTCTTTTCATAAGTAGTGGTAATTTAAAGTAGGTCTAAAGGGTTAAGACAATGAATGATTGTATCATTGAGCTGAAATAAAATAGTCACAATCAGATAAGATTTATTTTATTTGAAGGACTGAAAATGTACTCAATCCGCATTGCATGAAAGTAGTAAGACGGGATGCCATGCATTGTTCCTACAGGTATACCTGAAGAAGAAAACACATTTCACTCTTTGTGTAATTATTAGATTTGACTTGCAAGAATAAGCAAATGAGTGGATAGGATAAGCATTAAAAATCTGAAAATTAAAGATCTTAAACTGAATTATGCCTTGGTCACTGAAAGTGAGCATGAAATCGGCAAGTATCAGCCATATCTTGAGAATGTCAAGAGCACACGTCAGTCAATCCAATGTGGCTTCTACAATAAACCCGGTCTATGAGGAAGTGCTTTTGAGCATGACATATGTAAAGAGGCTTGGTTCCTTGGTATCGTGTTTCCTCATTTTCTGTTCCCAATCTATTGCATGTCATAAAAACATTTATTAAAAGTCATCTGACTTGACTGTGCCTTGTTCTTTGCATTTATTATTCTTATTAAAATGATCATTAGCATCTATATAGAGCTAACATATTCCAAAGCATTTTACAATTATAGAAAGGGTATATTTGGAGATGAAGAAGGCCCTGCTTAAAGGCACACTGCACTGACCAAATACAAAATAAATAAAAATCACTGTATAGCAAATAACCCCAAACAAAAACTTGCACACATTTAATAATGCATTTTTTTATTGGGGGTTTATCTAAAAACAGCTTGTAAAAGTTCTCCTGTCTGCTGCTTTTGCAAGCTTTTGGCTGTCCAATCACAGACTTCTCAATGTAGCTCAATGAGAAGTCTTTGCAAGGCAGGTGATCTGGGCAGTTACTGCTTCTTGAGTTTAGCTCCACTGAGCTAACCAAACCAGGAAGTAAAATAACAGATTATCTGATCAACTGCCTGGGGGTTTAACCCGGTTAATATATAAAAGTGTAAATTTCTATTGATATCTGCACTTTTTCAAAATTAAAAAAAGAGGACACACTCTACACACATAAAGCTTTTCAGCAAGCGAACGTATTTTAGGAACTTGGAGTGACCCTTTAATGTAGGAAACAATCTATCTGGGTTATTCTTTAAAGTGAAAAATTCTAATTTAAGGTCAAAATAGCCAAACTGGCCTTAAATTTAAATTTCAATTTGAATTCTCACTTAAAAATAATAGTAAATAACCCTGTATCAGTTAATGGGAGCAAACTTACCAATAAATCTATTAATGCAAACTAATTTTACAGTGCCAATTAATATGTTACTTATTGGCGGCAGGTCGGGTCTACTATAATAATATTCTGGGGGGGATTTATTGTCCCCACCCTCATTGGTGGAGGGTGAAGGCTAATGTAATAATATTCTGAATGGGGGGATATTCCCAGGGCAAATCTCGAGAGAAGTAGAAAGTCAGAGTTTGCAAACCAAGCCTGCTTTTCTGGACATATGCACTCATTTGGGGCAGAGCCATTGATTCAATTGATTCAATAGGCCTGCCACCTTTCACCCCCTTCCAACGGCGTTCCGATTCCTGGACTGCTGCAGTCTGGTTGTATGTAGCTTTGGTCAACAGTAAAAAAAAAAGTACATTGCTATGCCACATTCTAGATCATTCCATTCTGACACCAGATCAAGCCAGCTTATCTTCGTGTCCACCTGGTTAAAGCAAACTGTAAGTTTACAGTAGGTTCCACAATTGTTCACACCATCGTGGAGGTTTTTCAGTTCAGTGACCAGATCAAACCAGTTTAGCACCGTTTACACCTGGTAGCACATTTCACACAAATTGGAAGTTTCCAGTAGTTTTCATAAATGGACAAATCAACCCTTTTCCAGTAGTTTCTAGAGCATTCCATTAGATAAAACTAGTTAATAAATTTACATTTTTATAAGGATCAGAGTAGGAGCAAGTGTTGGACCTCCAGATTGTCACCAGAGTGACCAGATTAACAAGAGGTAGGACCAAATTGTCACAGAAGTGTAACCAGTGTCCAAAGGAAACCATATGTGTCAGGAGTCTGCAGTTAGTTTGTAAATGGATTAGTGTGACGAGCAAGTAAGAAATGTCTACATTGTTTTTACTATCTGTCCAAATGTCTACATTGTTTTTACTATCTGTCCAATGTATTAAATGGGCAAATCAGCGCTTAGTGGCCAGTTAGAAGCTTGAAATAAATTGAGGGTAGGCTGCAACCTAAGGGTATGATGTTCCCTCACAGACCATCAAAGAGAATAGTATACAATAGAGATAAAATTAGGTTGCGCTACAATAGACAATAAGATGATATGATTTCAATAGTATACTTACATACACAAGACAGAATGAGAGATAGAGTAATCCTGATTTTGAGACACATAAATTGAAGTCCAACTTGACTTGAGGAACTTGGATGTGATATGGATCTGTTTGTAGTTCAGATCCTGAGGTAATCAAATTATTTTGGAGAGCTAGTACAAGCTCAGGTGTAGCTAGCATTCAGTGGCGTTGAGCCCCCACTGGTAGGATGTAGGTGGTGGTTGATGATAGGTGGCTTGGAGTGAAGGGTTTCTCGGTATGAGCAGAAAAATACAACAAAAATAGTGCTCTCTGTATATAACAAGTAAAAGGGTTGTTATAGAATGGTATTATACTCACATTTTAGTGAGCAGGATGTACTGCTCACTATAATAGTGTGGGTGGTATAACCGCCACCTTAGGATTCTTTGAATGAGTATATACTGCAATATTCTTGATGACCAGGTTAAGAAAATAAAATAAATTAAATGGTTTATAAAAGGGTATATGGCACACACAAGGTTAAGGGGACAATATTTCTTTAATAATACAAAATAAAAAACAATTAAAAACAGCCAAAACGCATTTTGCCAACACAGGGCTTCATCAACTGGCATTCAATATCACTTTATGAAGCCCCGTGTTGGCGAAACGCATTTTGGCTGTTTTTAAATGCTTTTTATTTTGTACTGTTACATGTTGTATTGCATTGCTTATCAAAAGCACAATCCCACTTACCTTCTGTTAAATAACCTGGTCATTTTTTACAATGTTATTTTGATGAAGATGTGGTGACGGCAGTATTTACTTACATTTGGGATCTTTCCAAAAAGCAGTGATAATTGGTCAAACCAATTCTGCTGCACTACTTGGAGGAAAATCAGCTAAACAAATGAGAAAGCCTTCAGATTCACCTATACTCACCATAAGTATGAAATCGAGAACAGAAGCAGCACAAGAAAAAACAACAGAATCCACTTTTTTAGATATAGGTTTGCCCTGCAAAAGAGAAATAAATAATATACAATGTTATCATTACATTTGAGAAAGAGAATTATATCTGTTCTTACCTGTAATATACTTTCTCTATAAACAGTACCAATCTCTACTGATAAGACAATAATATAGGTGGATATGTCCAACTGGGTAAATATTCAGCTTTCTGGGCCTTATTTTATGGTCATACAGACACACAGGGACTGTGGAAAAAAAGACACACAGAGGGGCTAGGGGTAAAAGACATACAGTGAGGCTGGGGGAGAAAAGGACACAGAGGGGCTGACGGAAAGATACACAAAGGGGCTGTGGGGGGGAAAGAGCACACAAAGTGGCTTGGGGAAGAAAGATACACAAAAGTGCTTGGGAGAGGAGAATCACAGGACTGGGGGACACAGAGGGGCTCTGGGGAAGACTGATACACACATAGGGGCTGGGAGGGAATAATGACAAATAGAGGGAATGGTGAAGAATAAGACACACAGAGACGCAATAGATGAGAAATACAAAGGAGCTTGAGGGTAGAAAGACACACAGATGGGATGTGGGAAAAAGAGACACACAGAAGAGCCAGGGAAGAGGGGAGAGACATACACAGGAGATGAGGAAGAAAAATATACTCAAAAGGGGCTTGTGGGAGAATGAGACACACAGAGGTGGATTCGTTGCCATCTGTGTGGTCTCATGTAGGGGGATCATCCGCAGGCTGGCTGTCACCACAGATGAGGGCTGAGGCGAGTGATGACTCAACATCATCCATTGAAATGTCCAATAATGTTTAAATAAACAAAAAAAAAAAAATCAGGAATACTGCATACTTATTTAAGTTCTGGTGCAGCCAGACCTGGGGTTGGCTACCTCTACCGTGATAGGTGAACAAAGTTGTGGTCCAGGCACTCAAAGATCAGTTGACCAGCAGGTTGATTGGAAAAGTGCACTTTTCCAATAAACCTGCTGTTCCACTGATCCTTGAGTGCCTGGACCACAACTTTGTTCAACAATAATGTTTAAAAGCAGGGTGGTGAGATGACATTTTCAGCAAATTTACAAGAATTTTAGTGGCTTCTAGCAGGTAAAATAATTCTTCTATAGGCTGGATATTGTAGGCAGACTGTAAATAAAGGTGAATGAGGCTTTATGTACTAGATTTCATACACAGTACATGCAAATAAAAGTATATACTCAATTTTGGCATTGAAGGTTTTAATAAAAAAAACTCCTCAGTTAAAATATGCACTTCTGGTATTGTTTTTAAGTACATTGTTCTAAAGTCAGTACTGCAAGTGAGATCAAAACATTAAATGGTGCCTGGGTACTGTCTTGTAGCTCCCAAAGTGAGTTACAAACAACAAGTGCATTTAAAATAAATTAAGTAAAAATAATTAAATATATAGCATGCTTTTTGACTGATAAATTATGTTCCTTTTTAGATAAAATAGAAACTGTTTTTGGTATGAAAACAGCATGAGAAATTGCATATTTATATTATTTTAAAGGTTAAGTTAACAAATAGATATCTATAGCCAATAAAAAAAAAACTTCTTAATAAAAACACTCACCTAATATGTGGTATGCATAAATACAAAAATACTATAGGACTTCCATTACAACGTACAGCCTCCTCGGAAATAGAATACCATTTGCGTGTACTTGAGACTTCTGAAATAAAATACTTCTTTCTACTCAGATATTTTTTTTATACTTTGTATAACAATACCTGCAAATACTGTAAGCACAGTATTTTACCTTTATGATGTATATATATATATATATATATATTTTTTTTTTTTACATACCGTATGTTGTAAAAAGTCCATTTGCATGCAAAAGGTTGTTTATACCATAATGATGAACACAAAAATGGAAAAACAAAATTGTGTGCATTTGTGTAATGTTCTTTTTTTGTATGGATTTTTGAACAGAGATCTCTAACCATTCAGGTTTTGTCCTAAATGTATACATTTAATAGATGCCTGACAAAGATCTGGACTTTCTTCCCTATATTGAGAACTTTAGAATATCTAAAATCCAGATAACTTTCAAGTTCAGCTTTTTGGGAATTTTCTTTGCTATTTTATTATATTTCAGTAACTATAAACAGAATAAACCTTAACGAAAACATACCTATAGATAGCAAGAAGAACAAGTGGTGTACCTGTATGTAATCAATGTAAAATAAAGAACAAAATAGGTACGATAATGAGTATATCAGTCTCAGACAAATATGCTGAGAAGATATACTATTAAGCAAAGTATACCACTGATATATAGTAAAAAAAGAAAATAATAAACAAATTTTATTGACTGGCCAAAGAAGCTGGTTTCTCAAACATTGACTATCAGCATTATCAAACACTACTATCCCTACTAAATGAGCAGGATACAGTTCAACCACTTACTAGTCTGAAGCCGGAAAGCTGGTTCACCCCCAATCTCAAGGAAGTCTCTAGTGTAGACCTCTTTATAAAAATGACCACTAACGAAATTGAGTCCTTAGAGACTCCTATTAGACGTGAGGACAATTTAACTGCAGCGGAAAGAAGAGCTCTGATAGAACTTAGCCATGAACCAAACTTGGTAATTAAAGCATCAGACAAAGGTGGTAATGTGGTCCTTTTAGACAAAACTAATTATATTGAGATGTGCATGGAACATCTGCAAGACAAACAGCATTACAGCCATCTTCCTAAGGACCCTACTACAGAATATTTGATTGAACTGAAAAGTATCTTGGAAACAGCAGAATTTGATGGTATCATTACCAGGGACGAATATAAATTTATTATCCCTAATATGACTCCGACAATCGCTACCTTCTATTGCCTTCCTAAAATCCACAAGAATCCAGCCAAACCTCCAGGTAGACCAATCGTTTCAGGAAATGGGTCTATTACTGAGAGAAGCAGTCAATTTTTAGAGAAAATATTACATCCCTTGGTCATTAAATTAAAATCTTATCTTCAAGATACCAAACAAACACTGTTACTATTTGAAGATTTAGTGGTTCCTCCTTATTGTATGTTGGGTAGTTTAGATGTTGTAGCCCTCTACAACAATATTCCACATAATATAGGCCTCTTAGCCACGTCGTACTTCCTTAATAAAACACCAGGCTTTACAGCAGCACAAATTGATTTCATTCTCAAACTATTGGAATATGTGCTCACTCATAATTTCTTTGTCTTTAATGGACAATACTATTTGCAACTCAAAGGGACAGCTATGGGTACGGCGTGTGCTCCTAGCTACGCCAACCTATATTTGGGCTGGTGGGAAGAGACTATTATGCCAGCCATCACCAGAGACCAGTATGACACATGTATCTATAGTTGGCATAGATACATTGATGACATACTGGTCTTCTGGTTAGGATCTGTTGACAAATTTCTAAATTTGGTTAGAGATCTAAATGCCAATACGATTGGTCTACAACTCACATATGTGATAGATCCTGAACATTTGATATTTTTAGACCTTAATATAAAAATTTTAGAAGATGGGAAGGTAGAAACTGAACTCTTCAGAAAAGACACAGCAACCAACAGTCTGCTTCATTGGACTAGCTATCATCCTGCTAAGTTAAAGTCAGGAATACCTTTTGGCCAGTATCTGCGCGCAAGGCGCAACTGTTCCACTGAAATATCCTTTCAAAAGGAAGCCAATAAATTAAGAACTATGTTCAAACAGAAAGGCTACCCAAATAGAATTCTGAAACGAGCCTACCAACGAGCATTACTAACAGACAGAAGTGAAAGTCTAAGATTCTGTAAACCTAAGTTAGAAACAAAAATAACTCGCTGTATAGGCACGTACGATCTATATTGGGACAAAGTACAAAAGATAATGACACACAACTGGCCAATACTTCAACACGACACAGATCTGGTTGAAAGCATTGGCAATTTTCCTCAAATTACGGCACGCAGGGCTAAAAACTTGAGAGACATCTTGGTTCACAGTCACACTGAGCCCACTAAACCATTACAATCCACCTGGTTAACTCAGACTACGGGTATTTATCGCTGTGGACATTGTAAGGCATGCCAATTCATTAAACCCACTAAAACGGTAACAAGTTCCATAACAAAAAAAGAATATAAAATTAAGGAATTTATTAACTGTAGTTCTACCCGGGTCATTTATCTAATCACATGAAGCTGTGGTATCCAATATGTAGGCAAAACCTACCAGCAATTAAAACGAAGGATACTACAGCACATCTGTTCCATCACCAACCTAAACATCTCCACTCCAGTATCAAACCATGTTCGGAACTACCACCAGGCTGACCCAACACACCTTACATTCCAAGCATTGGAGAAATTAACCTTAAACACCAGGAAAGGGAATTTTAATAAAATTCTCCTAATGAAGGAGTCTAGATGGATTTATTTTTTAAAAACATTAGCACCTGACGGTTTAAACGAAGAGTTCAATTTTACCCCCTTTATACACCAATAAACAACTTGGCTAACTCTGAACTTACCCTTTTCTGGACAAGTTTAGGATTTATTCACCATTTACGAATAGTATCTCCATAACACTAATGTCTTTTAATTTGGCTGCCTCTACTTATATAAATACATTATAAGAATTTAATACCTTTCTCTAGGCTAATTTTCATGTTCATCTATTCTCAGGTATTAAGTTATTACTTGCTTACTCATAATGATAGATAGTTCAATTTTTTACAATTATAGAGTAATATACTGTCTAATTATTTGTCTCTTTGATTTTCTTTTCATTTACATTAGTTAAACATATTCTGAGGTTATTCATTATATCTATATTTTTATTTGGGATAAGGTTGTAATTTATATAAATTATAAATTCATAATTAGCAATATTTAGGGCAACCTTACTCTATTCACAACATTTATTTATTTGAAAAATGTTCCTTCCTCTTTAATCATTATTGTTGGCTAAATTCAACTGAGAAATCCAGTAGAGAAAGGGTTAATCAATTTGGGATAAGGTTTGAATTTATCATTTATCATTCATTTGCTGCATTATTTATTTAGTTTAGTTTTTTATTGTTTCCTTTTCCCCTAACATTTTATTTTCCAATTATAATTAGCAATATTTAGGGCAACCTTACTCTATTCACAACATTTATTTAATTTACTTGAATAATGTTCCTTCCTCTTTAATTATCATTGTTGGCTAAATTCAACTGAGAAATCCAGTAGAGAAAGGGTTAATCAACTCATTCTACTGACTCCTCTTGATACAAGTTTGATTTCGTCATAACTTAATTAACGAGCACTAACCAATCAGGAATCATCTCTGTCAACCAATAGAAATATTTCTTCACAGATTTAAACCAGACGCAGTGTACCGACCGGTTCCCCTCTGACGAGCCAGGTCGGGCGAAACGCGCGTGTAAGGGCGTTTCAATAGTACTTCCCCTATGATCGGGGGTGAAGTATTTCGACTTGTAACCATGCTATCTTCTCATCACTTTTAACTTATCTTAATATTGATAAGCTTTTTGAGTGTGCGCATCAATTTTTTTGCACACTCTACTAGAGAATTCTATTAGTGATGTAGACATTATTTCTTCGTATTTCTACTCTGTATCTACACCAGTGGGATTAGTGACAGGTGCCCTCGAAGGCACAGTTTACAGCACAGTTCTAGTTTCAGATAAGGGGGAGCACAGTACAGGATTCATCAAACCTTTTATAGATACTTTCATCATTATTCCTACTATAGCTTTACCGTCATTGAAACGGTCTCCTTCTCTTTCCTTTATGTACTTATCTCTTTTCCTCTGTGTCTAGCAGGACTATTGGTAGGTGCCCCTGAAGGCACAAATATTATACTAAATAACTTATTTTCAGATTCATAGTTTTTTATGATATTCTATTTATTAGTTGTATCTATTACAAGCTATTTTTTAGATTGAGCTTAGCCGCTAATCAAACGGTTAATCTTATGTTCGATTCATTCTGTGTTAGCTGGATGACAGTTAGGTGCCCTCGAAGGCACAGAGGTATTATTTGCTATAGCAGCAATTTATATCTAGTGTTAAATCCATCCATTTATATCTAATGTTATCACAGAGGTAATATTTGCTATAGCAGCAATTTATATCTAGTGTTACATCCATTTTCTCACAGTGCACCATTAGATCCTCTCAACACAGTCGGATCAGCTGCAGCTGCTTATTATGAAACACTGGACTGCTTAGGCTTTTTAAGCTTCAGTTACAATGTTGCTAATACATTCGCTGTGATTTTCATTAGCCTGTTTGTGGAGCTGTGCTCTCTCCGCTCTGTATCTATACATTGTTATCAAAATTCTTTTGATTATCAAGTTTGCATAAATTTATTACAATACTAGGTACAATCCCCTAGCACTTAGTACAGCTGCATTAATTGCTGAGATTTACCAGCGTTTTCTTAAAATTTTTTGCTATATATACCTACTAAGTGGCCTGGTGATTGTTTGCCAGTCCTGATACATTAAGATTTAACTACTGGTAGATATATTTTTTATCTTTTTTTTTTTTTTTTTTGATTTGCACACTTATTTTTGGGTATCTATTGTAGCACTTATTTGTGTTTTTCACATATGTACACTAGCACGTTTTGGTTTTAATACTAAGTCAATAAAATTTGTTTATTATTTTCTTTTTTTACTATATATCAGTGGTATACTTTGCTTAATAGTATATCTTCTCAGCATATTTGTCTGAGACTGATATACTCATTATCGTACCTATTTTGTTCTTTATTTTACATTGATTACATACAGGTACACCACTTGTTCTTCTTGCTATGTTATATTTGGGGTTACCCCCCATTCTTTAAAAGTGTACCTTTGATTTGGCTCTATTTCTACTTTCTTTTGCTCATACCTATAGATATATCTAACTGACAAACAGAAGAATTACAATATTTGTCTTTTAAAATCTTCGTGAGCCTCCTAACAAGAAGAAAAATGAAAATAAATATATATTATAATTATTTATTTCGCACACCATATTTTTTTCTACACCGCATTTTCAGTTTGTTCGTATAAATGAGAAAGAACATTTCGATAGTGAACATTCTGTCCAGCTTGCACTTGCATAAGTACCTATTTAATGTGTCCTTTTGCATGTCATATACATTGCATTATATATTACGGGTATTTTAGTTTCTCTAAATAACACAGAAATAATTGAGAATTACTTACATTTCTCCATCTACGCAGGATACGAGTATTAATAACAGGAGTTGAGAGGAGATGAACATTAAGATGTTCTTGATCCATGGTTGTTGCACATTAACAAACTATTGATTATTCACGCCCATCATAAGGAAATGAAACACCTGATTTGCAGAGGAGGGTGTATGGATCCAGATTTAAGAAGTCTTACAGATTACATATAGCACCATTTTACTTATATAGTGTGATATTAAAATTACAAGTGTTTTTTATTTTTAATGTTTAGGTCAGGTGTACATAGCTTTGTAAAAGTTATATCACAGTAGAAGTAGGTATACTAAGTCCAGTAGTTATAAATTATATAAATATATATTTTACTGGTAACATTATAGTAGACACAGTTACAGCAAGTACTGTAATTATATACTATTTGTATATGCTTAGCACTTTACATTAAGAAAAGAGAGGCACAGTAAGTGTTAAGAAGGTATGCAATATATATATATACAGAAAAAATAGAATTGCACTCCAACTTACTAGTGTCGTTGCCCGGTGCTTGTCAGCAAAAAAATGTACAAAAGAGCGTGAAGATAGCACTCTCAGGACTCCAAAATATTGAAAGTAAAACGTAACTTTTAATGTCCATAGTTCATCAGCCTGATGAAAGTTTGGGTTGCAAACTGAAATGTCGATCTCTTAACTATGGACATTAAAAGTTAAGTTTTACTTTAAATATTTTGGAGTCCTGAGAGTGCTGTCTTCACGCTATTTTGTATATATATATATATATTTTTTTTTAGATTAGAGACACTACTTCCTAAAGGACTGACCTAAATATTTGGTCAAACAAAGATTACTTGCAAGAGTTTGTATATAGTTTTTATACTGTGGGTGTGGGTACCAGTATGTTGGTCAGACCTCAAGAACACTAAAGCCCCAATTCTGGAAATATCAGAGTTTCCTTTAGAATAATTTAATGCCTCTTTATCACGGCTCTTTCAATGATACCACGATTCTAACCCTGGCACTTTATGCATTGAGGTTATCAATGGGGTGGCCATGAGGTAGGTTGTCATGCTAGTAAAATCAAACTTTTATTGGCTGTGGACACTAAATGGATTTTTCGGTTAGAGATGCTGGTTGCTAAAGACTGGATGAGGAATTGGATTCTAGAGTTTTATTAAATGATTTTGGGGAATTCATTTACAATGTTATTAACATGATGTACAAGTCATTGTATTGTATATCTTTTTGCATGAGTATCAGCAGATCACAAACAGTATGAAATATGTGTTCAAGGGACACTATAGTCACCAGAACAACTATAGCTTAATGGTGAGTACAATCATTGCCTTTAGGCATTTTTATGCAAACACTGGCTTTTCAGAGAAAAGGAAGTGTTTACATTGCCCCTAGGGACACCTCCAAGTAGCCACTCCTCAGATGGCCACTGGAGGCGCTTACTGGCTCAGTGCTGCAAAGTAAGCCGTTCAGCAATCCCATGCATAGCTGAATTTTTCTCATAGAGATGCATTGATTCAATGCATCTCTATGAGGAGGTGCTGCTTGGCCAAAACAGTGTTTGGCCCCACCCCCTTGCCGATTTTAGCCAATCCAATGCTTTCCCCATGGTATAGCATTAGATTGGCTAAAAATCGCAATTCTGATGATGTCACCAAGGGGGTGGGGCCCAGCGCTGGCGGACCAGTGGCAAGCAGAAAATAAGGTGAGTTTAACCCATTCTGAGGGGGTTAAGAGGAGGGGGCAAGCCACCTAAATGGTGGGTTTTCACTATAGGGTCAGGAATACATGTTTGTATTGGGTCTGTGATTGTGTATGTCTGTGTTTGTGTGTGGTTGTGTGTGTATCTCTGTAGTTGTGTGTGTGTGTGTGTGTGTGTGTGTGTATATATATATATATACACACACACACACACACACACACACATAAACACAGACATACACAATCACAGACCCACACACATACAATTACAAATACACATAATTAGATATACACACGCAAACATCACATACATGCACACATTTAATAATTAAGAGGTCCACCCAGCCTCCCTACCTTGCTCTGGGAGGGCTAGAGTGGATCCTCAGTCCTTAGTAGTCAGTGGTTGCTGCTGGGATCTCTGTGCTCTTCATGCACATGTCCCTTGCACATCCTGTAATATGACGCCAATGCTTGGATGATGTTATGTGCCAACTCACTGCAGGGTGAAGACAGTCAGATACAGTCAGATGTACACAGTTATACGCATATACTGTCAAATACAGCCACATGCACACCGTACCAAACACATAGTCACTTGCACACTGTCAAACGCACAGCTGCACGTAGACAGTAACACACACAGTTACAGACAGACAGTCACACACACAGCTCCAGGCAGACAGTCACACACAATTACAGGCAGACTGTAACATAGTTACAGGCAGCACACACTCACACACACTCAGTGACATGCAGACAGTCACACACAGTCACAGGTAGACAGTCATACACAGTCCCAGGTAGACAATCACAGGCAGACATTCATACATACAGGAACAGGCAGACAGTTACATGCACAGTCACCAAAAGTCATTCTCACACACAGTCACAGGAAGACAGTAACACTTAGTCCCTGGTAAACTGTCAAAGGCAGACATTCACAGGCATAGACAGCCACAGGCATACATTCACACACACAGTCACAGAAAGTCACAGGTAGACATTCACACACACAGTCACAGATAGTCACAGGTAGACATTCACACACACAGTCACAGATAGTCATAGGTAGACATTCACACACACAGTCACAGATAGTCACAGGTAGACATTCACACACACAGTCACAGATAGTCACAGGTAGACATTCACACACACAGTCACAGATAGTCACAGGTAGACATTCACACACACAGTCACAGATAGTCTCAGGCAGACATTCACACACACACAGGAAGACAGTCACAAGCAGTCTCACACACACTCACACTCTCTCTCTCTTACTGGTGGAGGAGTGGAGTCAGTGAGTCCCTGGTGTGTTACAGTTGGGGAAGCAGGGACTCCTTCCTGCTTCCCCTCAGTGTGCTGCAGTGAAAGGCAGCAAATGGAGGCTGGCTGTAGTTCCGCCCCCTGTTAGGCTCCGCCTCCACAGACGAGTTGGCTCCGTCCCCAATTCTCCATGCAGTACTTCTGTACTGCTGAATTCCCAGCCCCTGCGTGTGTGAGCTGTGTGGCTCCCTGCACCCTGTGCAGCCACACAGCTTACAGAGTCACAAACCTGGCCAGCCCTGGAGGCACCCCCCTACCTGGTGGCACCCCCCTAACTGGTGGCACCCTTGCCCCCCTCCTTAGTATGCCACTGCTTAGAAGGAACAAAAATACCCCGGGGTCATATATATGACCAGGGGGTATTTTTATTCCTTCTAAGAGTTTAGTGAGACAGAGAGTCTTTGGCTTCAGGAAAACAATATGAGAGAATTCTGAATAGTTGGAAGGTTACTTCCTCTCAGAGTCAGATCACGAGTCATCAATATCAGAAACATAGTTAGATAAACAATTTGAAAAACAATTTCTTGATGTACATGACAGAACATGTTTTTTTCAATCAATTATAGGGTTAGGCTTATGTAAACATGATAACCCTAGCACTATTTGAAAGGGCAGGCATAACATAATATGAAAATGTATTTCCTCAACATGTTCTTGTACAAAATCTGGAAGACTAACTGTTTTGATGCAGGTAAGGCCTGACTGGTAGCTGTACCATCAAAAAGTACATTGCTGTTAACCACATCACTACTTAAATCAAATAGATGCTTTTTGTTTTCATGGATTTTGCACAATAAAATCTAGTCCATAAAGCCTCACTAACCCTTGTATAATGATGACCAGCCTATGGATGAACTAAGTCTTCTAATTTTCAAAAAGTAAAGGACGTTTCAATGGGTCACATCAGTCCCACAGTTAGAGAGGAGTGAATTGACTTTATTTCACTCTCAGCATTGCATTAGAAGTCCAGCGATTGATAAAGATCACTACAGTGGTTTTAAATACCTTTATTTTGGATACATATTATTTAACTTTATTTACTGTATGTGGCATTATGCTCAAATTCTGATTTTTTTTTTTTTGCATTCAGTTGTCATTTTTATTAAACTTTACTACTTAAAGCCTTCACTGGGTCCTTATAAATATCTCTAAACAAGGTATTTGACCATTTATTTATATATTTTTGGTACATCTACTGTATGTGAGAAAAATTGCAGTTTTGTTTTCATACTAACGTTTTTGACCTTGTGTAAAATATATAATAAAGTGAGAACACTGCAGAATGTGTAAAGTATTTTGTCCCCCAAATATAAAATATGTACATAGTATTTAAATTTTTCTGCAGGCAATATATACTCAAAAATGCTGTGTTATGATATTTTGAGATGCTAGTTATGCAACCCTTGGTACAAATACATGTAATGCTAAAATATTTTCAATCCAAAACTTCTCAGTAGTGAAGGGGTTAATGATTTCCTTAGCTTCTAATAACTCCAATGAAATTGAAATTTGAGTTCAATAAAAAGTCTTACTAAAGATTTGATTTATACCTTTGAATGCAAGAAGGAAATTGTAACAATTTCTTCTTCTATTTACCTTGTTACAATTTTAAAGATTTTCTTCTTTAATTTACCGGTGATGCATGGCACTCTGCACTGATTTCCCAGCACCCTTGTGTGCTCTGTATTGTTTCTGCAATGTGTGTATATGAGTCTGTTTGTGTGTGTGTGAGTCTGTGTGTGTTTATGTCCCCATATGTATTTGCATACATGAATGAATAGTTCAACGCCTCCCCTGTGGAAGGTTCTGAGTAATTAACAATTGATGGCATGGGGATTTGCAGTGACTGGATTTGGTTTTAGAGACCCAATTGCTTTAAGGTCCAATGTGCTAAATTATGCATTGTGGGCGTAATGTTTTCCATTGACTGGATTTTTGAGCTTATAATTATTATCATTTAGACAGCGCCAACATATTCCGCAGCTCTTGGACAATATTATAAAGGGGCAATTTAACAATATATGAGACAATGACAAAATGTTACAGGAACAAAAGTTTGATGACATTTCCATAATTTCCATATTTCCATAATGCACAATGTAACGGAGCTCCCTGTACCCCTGGCTGGGTTCCTCCGCCAAGGACCGCTTCATAGGTAAAACAGGGGACAAACCTCAGCACTTCTGCCCACAGTCGCCGTGGCTTGACCGGGGTCCTGAAACTGCTCTCTCCTGGAGCCAAATGGGGAACTCTCTCTAACCACCTCCAGGCACTGGACGACACTCAGTCCTGGGAGCTCAAGTCCATACAAGGACTTTCCACTTGAATCCTTCACACTGGAACAGTGATTTGTGATTAGCCCTTTACCCTCCCAGTAATCACATGACACATAGCTGGAATGATTTAATCTTGCCAAATGGCCTGCTTTTATACAATTTCAGACACAGTTAAGCACGCCCCTGACACTCCCACACAAACAGGATAATCCCTCCATTGGACCTGAGAAGGGACTAGTTACAAGTTACAAACTCCTCCCCTGTGCCTGAGAGATAATTCAGTCAGGAACTGAACTAACCCAATTATCTCCAGGCACAGAAAAACATGCAATAATACAAAAAACCCAAAATACCTTTAAAAGACAGAAAAACCCCACAAAAGTTACATCCCCTGATAGCCCCGATCTGGGTGACCAACATATCCAAAAATCATCCAGATCGATTCAGAGGTTCGGAATTTTCATGGTAGTCATAATTTTGACTGACCTTCCACATGGTCCTATGCCCAAAACAGTTCCATGAAATCAGTGCTAACGGTCGGTCAAGTTTGGTAGTCTTTTACAGGTTTCCCTGCAGGACCCATAGTCTGTGGACAGGAGACTGGCAAATAGGCTCCTTCAGGATCTTGTGGCAAACTCGCGTGGGAAGGGGAGTTTGTCACACACAGTTGTGGCTTGATTATTACATCATGAGTCCTGGTAATAAATTGAGTGTTGAAGTTTACCATGAATTTAATTTGAAGGTCTGGAATATCAGAGGACACAACAAAAAGAGTTTGGTAAGGGCAAAATCTGGTTACTGGGAGCAGGTTCAATAACAAGGGATTAGTTTGAGTAGAAGTTACAACTCAGAGTGATGATCTTAAACTGGATTCAGGATATCAGAGCAAAGGTCAGAAGCCAGCAAGGTAGAAGGAAAGGATGATCCCTAAGCGTAGTCAGGATATCTGACTAGAGGTCAGAAGCCACTAGTGAGCAGAAGTACTGGATAGGTCACTTGGAGATAACATGAACGGAGGTTGAAACTCATGGAGGAAAAAACCCAGGCAAAATTCAATAATCAAAGATTACTTGGGTCTTCCCTCTGTTTGTTTGGGCCATTTTTAGTGGCTCCAGACTTTTAGATGAACTACTTGCAGCGCTTGAAGCCAGTGCTGGAAGCTGCTCTTTAAATAGGCATTTAAATGCCTATTAAAAGATCACACAGTGCGAGAAGTGTTAGATCCCTGCTCATACCACTAACCCCATATATATATATATATATATATATATATATATATATATATATGTGTGGATACTTGGAATTCCTGTTAGTAGGCTGGAGCCAAGACTGACTAATGAGCTCTGTGCAGTATTGGGAGTCAGCGCTGCATAGAGCCCTTTAACTCCATTGTAACGGATCGCCTGGCACCCCGACTGGGTACCTCCGTTGAAGGATACTCCTAGCGCTTCCTGAGGACTCCAAGCACTCTGGCAGACACCACAATCACCGAAACGGAGAAACAAATAAATTCTCCCAAGCATATGAATGCTGTAGACAGTTGAATAGGAACCATACGAATAGGTTTACTCTCCTAGCAGTCAAACTGGAACAGCATACAATAAATCCTTCCCCCAATAATGAGACGATACTTCACTTTGAGGGTTAAAACAGGAACTCCCTGTACTGTCACATACAGTCTCTTTTATTCCCAATCCACAAACATAATACAGCCCACAGGGCGTTACAAAACAACCAATCAATCCGTACAATACACCCAGACACTCCCACACAAAATCCTCCCCTCTGCAGGTGATATGATTACTGAACACAATGGGTAATCTCATTATCACCGGCAGAGGAATACAGTTTTTACACAATATTTATAACTTCTAAAATATACATGTCACAAACATAAAACATACATTTTCATAATCAATCCATTCAGGGAACAACATATTAAAAAATGGCACGAATCAGACCAGGGGTTCAAAAGTTAAGGGAAAGTCCTTTGTGACTAAATGAAGCATGGCTTTCTGGCCCAAACCAGTTTCAGAGTCTTCTATCCTGGAGAGTAATTCAATTATCTCCCAGGATAGACACAAGACTCCATTAAGCACATGGTTGCAAAAAGACACAAAACACTTTAAAATACATAAAGTCACATTTACACATAACACACAGACATTTCACATATCCCCAGATAGCTGGGATCTGAGTGCACATTATTAGATGAATGGCACTCAGATCACACAAATAAGCCTTTCTGCAGGGGAAATAAACGGTTTAACCTGCAGGGCCATAGTCCAAAGGGAGCAGGCGAGCAACCAGGTTTCTCCAGTTCACAGTGGCGAGGTTGGTTTCGCCACATCCATTGATAAAAATGCGTAGTTTTTCTGGACTGCAGGATGTTCAAGAGAACCCTGGCAGAGTCTCCCAGCCAATTGTGACTGGTGCTGCGAACCAGGCTTCATTCATAATTACCCTACGTGTGATTCTGAAAACAGCCAGTAGATGGTGACAATATACCACTATCTACTGTGTTAAATACTATGTGTTATATAGTAACATCTGTTTCTGATGTCAGAATTGATATTAGCAGTTGGTTACCTTGGGGTTAGAGTTGGGATTAGGGTTAGTTTTAGGGTAAGATTAGGAAAGGCATATGGTTAGAATTAGTTTTCGCACTGTGTAAGAGTATGGTTGGTAAAGTGTTAGTGTTGATATAGGGTATAATTTATATCCTAGACAAATTATTTTAGGCAAAAATGCAAAATAAAAAAATAATTTATTTTCCAATTGTATTCCTATATTTAACATTTTATTCACTTTATTCATTTTATTATTGTGTTAGGTATACATTTAGGCTATTAAATGAAAGCCCATTCTATCCTTTAAAAATACAATATATGACTAGAGTTGAGCGAACCCGAACTAAAAAGTTTGGGTTCGTACCGAACATTAGGTTTTTTGGACCCCGGACCCGAACGGACATATCACTGTATGTTCGGGTTGGAGTTCGGCGATTTAATGATGCATTTTGAAAGGCCGCAGGGCAGCCAATCAACAAGCGTTTGACTCGTGTGCCCTTAGAAGCCATCACAGCCTAATGGTATGGCTGTGATTGGCCAGTGCAGCAAGTGACCCAGCCTCTATAGAAGCTGGTCACTTAGTATTAGTAAATTATGCTCCAACTCGCTATACTGTGAGTAGGGGCATGTATATTAAACAATGAGCAGCTTGTGGCTTTTAAAAAAAAAAAAAAAATTCCCCCCTCCTGAGCCCCGACCCGCTACACACGAGTGGGGGCTTTTAAACTAAAGGGGGGCCTATTGCCCCCCCAGCTCCCACACCTAAGTGGCGGGTGGGGGCCCTAAATACCAATAAGGGGGGGACCTATTGTCCGGCCCCCACCGCTGAGCGGTGGGTGGTGTCCCTAAAAAACAATAAGGGGAAACCTACTGTCCTCCCCCGGCCCCCATCCCTATGCGGCGGGTGGGGCCATAAATAAAAATTGGGGGGGGGCCCTAATGTCCTCCCCCCGGCCCCCACCCTTGCGCGGCGGGTGGGGGCCCTAAATAACAATATGGGGGGACCTGATGTCCTCCCCGCCAGGCCCCCACTCCTGAGCGGCGGGTGGGGGCCATAAATAAAAATTGGGGGGGCCCTAATGTCCTCCCCCCAGACCCCACCCCTGAGCGGAAGGTGGGGGCCATAAATAAAAATTGGGGGGGACCTAATGTTATCATTATTTGGACAAATATAACTAAATTTAAATCACTGTTAATTTTTACTTTTTCTGTTGTTTTCTTTACAAAATTACATTATACAATAAAATTATAAAAAAAAAAAAAAGGAAGTATTACTTTACTGAGAGGGTAGTGGATGCATGGAATAGCCTTCCAGCTGAAGTGGTAGAGGTTAACACGGTTAAGGAGTTTAAGCATGTGTGGGATAGGCATAAGGCTATCCTAGCTATAAGATAAGGCCAAGATATTATTAGAAAATAATAATAAGATAATAATAAGTATTTAGAAAATTGGGCAGACTGTTTCTTATCTGCGGTCACATTCTATGTTTCTATGTTTCTATGTCTGTATTGAGGGGCAGTGTGTGTGTGTACATTGGGGAGCAGCGTGTGTGTGTATATCAGGGGCAGTGTGTGTGTGAGTATAGGTGGCAGTGTGTGTGTGTGTGTGTTGGGGCAGTGTTGTGTGTGTATTGGGAAGCAGTATGTATGTATTGGAGCAGTGTGTGTGTATTGGGGAGCAGTGTGTGTGTGTATTGGGGCATTATGTGTTTATTGGGAGCAGTGTGTGTGTGTGTTTTGGGGCAGTGGTGTGTGTGTATTGGGGTAGTATGTGTTTGTATTGCTAGCAGTGTGTGTGTATTGGGTAGCAGTGTGTGTGTTTATTGGGGGCAGTGTGTGTGTATTGGGGTGTGTGTATTGGGGGTGTATTAGAGCAGTGTGTGTGTACTAGGGGGCAGTTTGTGCATGGGGAGTTATTGGGGGTTGGGGTCAGATAAATAAATATATTCTTTATTTAATTAAAATAAATAATTTTTATATCCCCCTCCCTTTTTACCTTTCCTGAGGACAGACATCCCATCACTATGCGCGGTACTACGCAAAGTGGAGAATGCAAAAAGATGGGCAAACTCTCTGCAGCGATACATGACATGACAATCCAATTCAACAAAATATGAGACCCGTGTCTCTTCGAGTTTCCACTGACCACTTAGGGGCTGAGGGCCAGCGGGAAGCAGATCTCCCTCTCTTTTTACAATCCTTACCCCCTCTACCCCTCATCAACAGCAGAACCTCTCTACCCTCCCCTTTCTTTTTCTTTCTTCTCTGCTTCTCTTTCTCTTCTCTTCTCTCCTATAACTCCCCCCCATCCCCCAATATACAATTTACTGACGACCAAAGAAGTGCTCTCAATACACACCCTTTCCAAAAAAGCCCTCTCTGCCAATACGGCTAAAGATAAAGAACAAGACCAAGCCCCCCCCCCCTTACACATACGATACATCCCCAACCACATTCAATCTCAAATCGCAGTGGAAGAGGAAGGACATGCAAATCCCAAGGACCACCATATACAAACCCACAAATAGGATATGTCCTCTCCCCAATTGCATGGGGACTGCCCCCAAACGAGACTCCCGACACCTGATTGGATGTGTATCATAGATGTGGCAGCTCCCCAATAGCAAGTCAAACAAATCCATATTGTTTTTTAAGATGTATATATAATTGATATTTCAAGTTTTCTCATCCACTGTTCTTTACTCTTTTTATCTCTTTTCTTTTTATTATTCATGTATTTTTACTTTTTTTATGTCTCTTCATGTGACCAACGATGACAGCTCACAGGCACATTGATGCTGCAAATGTATGCTACTATCCTGTCATAGGCATCGATTGTAACCTTACGTATGGATGCCCAACACGCATTTATAATATTAATATTGTATTGCACAATGTTATCCTGTATTTTCACTGTTTTCCTCATAAAACATTTTTTTTTCTATAAAGAAAGAATTGTGAAAAAACAAAACAAAAAAGTTGTAGATTGTATGTATGGTTAAGCAGGGCCTCTTCTTGTATCTTGAAAAAATATTGTGTTTATCATTTACGTTCTCTTATATATGAAATATGTTGGCACTTGGCAAAAGCTAATAATCTGAATAAGAGATTTTAAGTGCATTTAGAGAAGTGCAAATATACACATGAAAGTGTTGGGAATTTCTCCTGGTGTTGTCCCAGAAAGTCAGCTAGCAGTTTACAGCAGCCTGGGGGCTTCAGTTTATTCATGACCATCCATAGACTTTCTGGCCAAAGACCATGATTTGGATTCCCACTGTATTCTGATTAAACACATCACGCGGCCAATAAAAATATAGATCTGATTTTAAATGTGTCATTTAGGTCCTTAGATTGGATTAGTCGTATTAGTCCAGTAGACAAGATGCCAAGATACCAGAGTATTGCAGTCTGCAATGATACCTTTTTTATTGGACTAACATAATATTTCAAAGACAAGTTTTCAAGAGTGTTTCTCTCTTCCTCAGGTCTGAAGCAATACTGCTCAATCTAATAGAATTTAAAAGTTTAAATAACTAATGTTTTACCAAATGGAAAAAAAAAAAAAAGCCAAACAAAACAGAGCAGGGCATACAAATATGAAGTCAATTATAACATGGTAAATTTAAAATGGGTAATTGAGTAATTGAATAACCAGACAGCAGGTAATGTTATAAAAAATATCAAACTTTAATTAACAGAAGACATCAGGTGCAGGTAATTTCAGATCAATTAACCCCTTAAGGACCAAGGACGGTTCAGGACCGTCATCAGCATTTTCCCATTGCCGACCGCTGACGGTCCTGAACCGTCCTAACGGTCCTAGTTACTTACCCGATCGCCGTCGTTCCCCGGGCGGCGATCAGCGTTGCTCCCAGTGTGGGGAGACTGCCTGCAGCCCAGACAGTCTCCCCACACTGGATTAAGACCCCTGTGGCCATGTGATCGCTCAACACAATAGGTGTCCATGTGTCTGCCTGCAGGGGGACTGCCTGTGCTGACCGGCAGTCTCCCTGCTAGTGTAAAATCAATAAAAAAAAATAAAGTTAATGTTAATAAAAAATAAAAAAATTTATATATGTGTATATATATATATGATATATAGACATATTATATCTATTTAATATATGTCTATATATCATATATATATAATGTCATACTAAGTGTATTTTTATATTAATATGTACTTCTATTAATATGAAAATACACTTATAATTAAATTACACACGTATATATATAATATATATAATAACTATATATATTGTATATATATATTATTATAATATATAAATAATAAGTAATTTAAATTAAATTAAATTTTTTTTAAATAATAATAAAAATTGAAAAAAAATTATATATCTATATGAAATTTTATTCTAACTGTATTTTAAAATTAATGTATATATATTTATATCAAAATACACTTAGAATAGATTTGTATTTATATCTATGTATATATAAATAAATAAAAATAATACGAAATATACATATGTCCATATACAAAATTACATAAATAATTATATAAATATACACGTAGATTTCAAATATATAAATATGCATATATATTTAAATTCTACGTGCGTATTTATGTAATATTTTTACTTAATTAAGTAATTTTATTGATTGCAATTTGAGGGACCTGCCTGCAAACCCAGGCCGAAAGTCCAGAGAATTGTAACGTTCTACGACACCCTAAAACCTGTACATGGGGGGTACTGTTTTACTCGGGAGACTTCGCTGAACACAAATATTAGTGATTCAAAACAGTAAAACATATCACAGCGATGATATTGTCAGTGAAAGTGACTTTTTTTGCGTTTTTCACACACAAACATCACTTTTACTAATGATATAATTGTTGTGATATGTTTTCCAGTTTTTAAACACTAATATTTGTGTTCAGCGATGTCTCCCGAGTAAAATAGTACCCCTCATGTACAGGTTTTATAGCATTTTTGAAAGGGTCAAATATATGGGTCAAATATTTTTACATTGAAAATGGCCAGGTTGGTTACGTTGCCTTTGAGATCGTATGGTAGCCCAGGAATGAGAATTACCCCCATGAAGGCATACCATTTGAGAAAGAAGACAACCCAAGGTATTGCAAATGGGGTATGTCCAGTCTTTTTTAGTAACCACTTAGTCACACACTGGGCAAAATTAGCGTTCAATTTAGTTTTTTTAACTTTTTTCACACACAAACAAATATGAATGCTTACTTTGGCCAGTGTTTTCGACTAAGTGGCTACTAAAAAAGACTGGACATACCCCATATTGAATACCCTGGGCTGTCTACTTTAAAAAAAATATGTACATGTGGGGTGTTATTCAGAGATTTATGACAGATAATAGTGTTACAATGTCACTATTGATAAATTTTAAAAATGTATGTTTTGAAACCGCAATATCCTACTTGTACCTATAGCCCTATAACATGCAAAAAAAAAGCAAAAAAGCATGTAAACACTGGTATTTTTAAACTCAGGACAAAATTTTGAATCTATTTAGCAGTTTTTTTCATTCGCTTTTGTAGATGAGTAAAAGATTTTTCAAGTAAAAAAAACATGTATTTTTTTCAATTTTTCATCATATTTTTTATTTTTTTTAAATTAAAATACATGAGATTATATAAATAATGGTATGTAAAGAAAGCCCCTTTTGTCCTGAAAAAAACAATATATAATTTGTATGGGAACAGTAAATGAGAGAGCGGAAAATTACAGCCAAACACAAACACCACAAAAGTGTAAAAATATGCCTGGTCGCAAATGTACAACATCGCAAAAACAGTCCAGTCCTTAAGGGGTTAACATACCCTATGCTGTCTCCCTAATTTTGTAAAGAGGGTGTGCCTGCACTGCAGAGGGTAGGTAATACATGAACCTTTGTCCCTGATTCCTTTACTATGACACAATGTAGTCCTGCAGAGTCCGCTTTACCTTTAAAATAATGCTTTGTAGATAAAGTAATAGGGGAACATGGATAGGGTCCCTAGCATCTTTGACAAAACCAGGGACAACATAGGCATGCCGTGATGACAGACCAGTAACAGAAGCATTGTTGTGTCACAAAAATATATTGAAAGTTTTAACAATATTCAATAAATGTTTTTTTTTTTTGTTTTGTTTTTTTTTAAAAACACCTAACCTAGGCAAAAACAAAAGGAGTTTAGATATAGTATATGATCAAACATTGCATAAGGCTGCCACAACATCCATGTACCCCATATCTGGTATAGGTACTATCCTAGCTAAATAATGCCTGAACGTATGAGATTAACCCACTTACTCAGAAGATCTTTCCTCCAGGGGCTCTCTGCAGTACAAGGTTAAATAGGGCCATGGAATGACAAAAAATGGGGTACATTGGCATTGCGGCTGGGTTATGCAATGTATGATCATATACTGGAACTAAACCACAACTATTGTTGCCTAGGTTAGGTGGTTTTTTTAACCCTTTAAAAACATGGTTAAATGTTGTGAGCTTTGAAGTTGCTGTTTAGTGAATGAATGAGTGTGCCTGATCTTGTATGTTGTATAAATTAGCCCAAGGAGCACATAATGTATTTATGTTTAGGTAAGTGCAGCCCTCTTGGTTTTATATATTTATATATATATATATATATATATCACACTTGATGATACATTTCTTAATGCTCCCTGCATCTTATACAGTGAAACTATTTTCACAAATTTGTTTATTTTTTGGATGATCCAACTATATAGAAAATCAGATGTAGAAATAATGCTACAAATGGCAGAACTTTAAATTGACTTTTTGATTGACCATGATTTAGTTACGAATTGCATTATGGTTTTTTGGAACAGCAACAAATCTTCGTCTTTTGAGGATCCCTGGAACACCAAATCTGTTGTCCCATAGATACTCAGGAGAAAGAATCTTGGTTGGTTTGTGATACAGAAAATATTTGTTTATATAACTCTCATCATGCCAACGGGCTTCAATATTTTTCCCCATATCGGTTATCATGGCATTGTGGCAGTAGTTTGTTAGTTTGTAAACCTCTTCTAATGTACCCCCAAAGAAGCCTCCGGCATAGTAAAAGTCTCCCTCATCATCTGGAATGTAGGCTTCAGATTCTGGTCTCCTTTCATAGGTGAAATGCTGTCGAGATGCTCCATAAAAACTAGGATGCATGGTCCCAAATAAATCACTAAGAATCTCCACTCCGACATCGTCCCTGAACTCCATGTCCACATCCACACAAACTAAGTAATTAACCTCATTAATGAATCTCTCTTGAGTGTAATTTCGAATCATTTCCATGCGCCTCATGGACACTTCCTGCCATCTTTCATAGCTAGGAACCTCGAGAATGATCACACGTCTCCCTTCATTAAGAGTGAAGTTGTTCTGATGAACATCATCAGCTCGATCAGTGAATATGTAGTAGTTGACTTTAAATCCCACCATAAAGAATTTTTCAGCTGTTTCAACAAACATTTTGATAAACACAATATACCTAAAATACAAACAGCAAATTTGAATTACATATAATGCAGACAGGTCAGTATATAGTTTGATCAACAGATAGATTTAAATGTAATAAGTGCTTAAGAATATATCAGCTTTGAGTTTTACACCTCATGCTCAATGAGGTCTAGTATAATATAAAAGAATGACAGAAGAAAAGTGAACCCTCTTTCACCAGACTAAACTCCATTTTGAGCAAAAAAAATGCAATTTTGGGATTATAAATGCCTTTGTGCTGCAAAATATAATTCTCTGTTCAAAAAATAGGTTGTTAAATAAATACAGTAACCTAGTAACTTGAGAGCCCAGTGCATTGGTCCTCTTCTCGCCGTATGCACTGATATGGCCCCGGATTGCTAAGGATGGTGGTGATTATCCCTCTTCTTTTTTCATACTGGGGTTTGAAGGGAAGCCCAGGTAGTCACACCTCCTTTTTATGTGCAATCAAATGTGAAATGCAATATGTGATATATAATATGTATTTGGCAGACTATGGGTTTCCAGACTTCTAATTCACATATCAAACAAGAAAGAGATATCCCATTCACTGGTTCACTAGAGTCAAAGAGTTCCCAAAAACGTAAAAAAAATAATATACCCAGAAATGTCACTGATGTCCTTGAATCTTTATTTTAATACAAATGAAAAGTTAAGCATAAAATAAAAATATACATATTAGCAACTATTAAAAATGACTGTTAAAGAAAAAATAATAATAAAAGAGAACTATTGCAACCATATTCCCCACAGTTTGTACATATGTTGCTAATGCTCTCATTGTTGTGACTCTGTGAAAATTAAATAATTTACTAATTTTCTATATATCTACATTTTGGGTATTGGCTATTTAAAAGGGGAACAGTCTCTTCTCAGGCTCATCTTCCTGCCTGCCCGCACCGCCCTCGCCTCACCCTTCTGTCAGTCCCTACATTAGCTTCCTATAAGATATAGGGCTCAATTTAAAATTCTGGTTCTTGCTTTCAAATCTCTACATAATGCTGCTCCCACCTGTCTATCCTCCCTAATACACAAGAATGTCCCGTTTAGGCCCTTACGATCTGCTGAAGATTTACGTCTATCTTCTGTCTGTACTCCCACCTCTGATGCTCGCC
The DNA here is from genome assembly GCA_933207985.1 of Pelobates cultripes. Classification (NCBI taxonomy): domain Eukaryota; kingdom Metazoa; phylum Chordata; class Amphibia; order Anura; family Pelobatidae; genus Pelobates; species Pelobates cultripes. The sequence goes on from OW240920.1 coordinate 133,898,887, forward strand.
TTCAAGACTTCTCGAGGGCTGCACCATTCCTGTGGAACTCACTTCCCTCCTCCGTTAGATGCTCACCCAGTATCCATTCCTTCAAAATATCATTAAAAACCCACATCTTCATAAAAGCGTATCAGTTAAACTGTTAATAGCTCCCGACTGATTCCTCTTCTGCAACTATCACTAGTCTAATACTATCCTTACCTTTTGTGTCACTTTACCCCACTCCCTCTAGCATGTAAGCTCATTGAGCAGGGCCCTCAACCCCTCTGTTCCTGTGTGTCCAACTTGTCTGGTTACAACTACGTTTGTTTGTCCACCCACTGTAAAGCGCTGCGGAATTTGTTGGCGCTATATAAATAATAACATAATAATATTAATATGAGAAGCTTAATTGGTTTTAACTTTACATTTTAATTTAGCAGATGAACTTACAATTTAGTTCGGACACAGAAAATCAGGGTAACCATTGCTAATGAAGAAGAAAACCGGAAACATTGTCTCATTTGTCCTCTTTTCTATATGCTTTCTCTACGATGACTGCCATATGTAAAGAGACCAAGCTTTTAACAATGATTGACAGTGAGCTAAGATTGAGGAATCCGACTGCAGGATAGAGAGGTGTGGGTTTCTATATTTAATTTTATTTTTCACACCTCATAAATACATATTTGTTATAAATAGGGTATAAGTAAACATAATAATAAAAAAGTGGGAATTGACAGTTACCCTTAAACCTCTTAAACCTAACTATGAAGATGATCACAATCTATGATATGATACTTATCAATACAATATCAGGTCAATCACAACCTAAACTTCCCAATACCTTTTGAGACCATTTTTATTGGTTCAGTGAAAATGGGTCCTACTGTTTACATTACGTCTTTCAAGCTTCAGCAATCACACTTTTGACGAAGGGCGTTATTGAACATTAACGTAACCATCTGACGATTAGCCAATTCAACAACAAAAAACTTCATAAAAGTATTTTTAACAATTAACCAATTCAACTTGCTAAAACATATTTTTTTTTTTTATTATTAACTAGTATTGCCAAAAATTTTAACATGTATGTGGATGATTTATAATCAACTGTGCTGCGAAAAATGTTTGTGACATCTCTGGTTTGCAATAGCATTGAAAAGACACACTCACTACTGGGTAAAACTCACTTCCCTGGTGGTTATCATTCAGACAGCCACAAGGGGCTTCAGACACAAATATATCCATTAAAATCTATTTTACTTCCAGTGTCAGCATGCATAGGATGATGACACCAGATCCTGGTTGTGTGTTCAATGCTTCTCTTTGAGAAACAATAGATTCAATGTTTCTCGTAGACAAGCACTTAATAGACAGATCACTTCAATAGCTGTTCGTGCCCTGTAGGCCCATGATGCTTCTCTATGTGCCATCAAAACAACTTCATTAAGATTAATTTGTTTTGAGAAAAGAGAGTCTTCATGGGGTCCCAAAATATTTTCATGCATGACGTCTTCATATTCTTTTTATGTCCCTGATGTAATTTATACTGCTTATGTCTAGAAACTTTAACACAGAATCAGGGCCGGACTGGGAAAAAAATTCAGCCCGGACATTTTTTTATCACAGCGGCCCACTAAGAAGGGGGCGGGGCAGAGAGGGTGTGTTTTGTCATCACTCATGACAAACACGCCCCCTCTCAAAGTGAGCATGTTGGTTCAATGCTCTTCCAGGGCAGACCATGCGCAGAGCTCTGCTGAAGAGCTCTAGCATGAGAAAAAAGCCCTGTATTTGTTCTGCACAGTGCAAGCAAATTTAATAACATGCTTGCACTGTTTCCTTGCAACTTGTCTCTGGTGTCTCTATAAATGGATACCAGGAGACAAAAGGGCCAGGAAAGAGTATTGTGCATGTGTTTGGAGCCTGTTTGTGGTATTACGTTTGTGCAGAGTGAGCTGGTCATGGTGTGGTATTGTGTAATAAGGTCTGTTTTAGTCGTGTTGTGTTTGTGGTGTAATGTAATGCATATGTGGCTAGGGGCTGTAGAGAATGTGTGTATAGGGGATGTAGCAAGTGTGTGCATACAGGCTATAGTGTGTGTGTGTATAGGTGATTTAGTGTTTGTAGAGAGTGTGTGTTCAGGGAATGTAGTATGTGTTTGCTTACAAGGAATCTAGTGTGCATATAGGGGATCCAGAGTGTGTGTGTGTATATGATCCAGAGTTGGCTAAAGGATCTAGTGTGTGTCTGGAATGTAATGTGTTTAGGGGTGCAGTGTGTGTGTGAGGGGTGTTGTGTGTATGTGTATATATATATATATATAGTTTATATAAATATGTTTGGAAGTATTGTGTATGTGTGTGATGCAGTGTATTGGGGGTTGTGTGTGTATGTGAGGGGTGCAGTATGTGTGTGTGAGGTGTGATGTGTGTGAGGGTGCTGTGTGTGTGAGGGTGCTGTGTATGATGTGTGTGTGATGTGTGTGAGTGCTGAGTGTGATAGTGCTGTGTATGATGTGTGATGTGTGTGAGAGTGATGTGTGAGAGTGCTGTGTGTGAGTGTTGTGTGTTATGTGTGTGAGTGCTGAGTGTGATAGTGCTGTGTATGAGTGTTGAGTGTGATAGTGCTGTGTATGATGTGTGTGAGTGCTGAGTGTGATGTGTGTGAGAGTGATGTGCCTGAGTGCTGAGTGCTGTGTGTGAGAGTGTTGTGTGATGTGTGTGAGAGTGCTGAGTGTGAAAGTACTGTGTGTGAAAGTGCTATGATGTGTGTGAGAGTGCTGCGATGTGTGAGATTGCTGTGTATGATGTGTGTGAGAGTGCTGTGTGTGAGAGTGCTATGATGTGTGTGAGAGTGCTATGATGTGTGTGAGAGTGCTGCGATGTGTGAGATTGCTGTGTATGATGTGTGTGAGAGTGCTGTGTGTGAGAGTGCTATGATGTGTGTGAGAGTGCTGCGTGTGATGTGTGTGAGAGTGCTATGATGTGTGAGAGTGCTGCGCTGTGTGTGAGAGTGCTGTGTGTGAGTGTTGTGTGTTGTGAGTGCTGGGTGTGATAGTGCTGTGTGTGAGAGTGCTGCGTGTGATGTGTGTGAGTGCTGAGTGTGAAAGTGCTGTGTGTGAGAGTGCTATGATGTGTGTGAAAGTGCTGTGTGTGAGAGTGCTATGATGTGTGTGAGAGTGCTGTGTGTGAAAGTGCTATGATGTGTGTGAAAGTGCTATGATGTGTGTGAGAGTGCTATGATGTGTGTGAGAGTGCTGCGTGTGATGTGTGTGAGAGTGCTGAGTGTGAGAGTGCTATGATGTGTGTGAGAGTGCTGAGTGTGAGAGTGCTGAGTGTGAGAGTGCTGGGTGTGAGAGTGCTGGGTGTGAGAGTGCTGGGTGTGAGAGTGCTGGGTGTGAGAGTGCTGGGTGTGATGTGTGTGAGAGTTTTGTGTGAGTGCTGAGAATGCTGAGTGTGATAGTGCTGTGTATAAATGTTGTGTGTTGGGGGGTAAATAAACAAATAAAAAATTAAGTGGGGGTAAATATATAAAAAAATAAAATAAAAACTAAGCAAAAAAAAAACTAAACCCCCCCCCTCCCTTCTTACCTTTAGCCTGGGAGGGGGGGACAGGCACGTGGTAGCTGGGAGGGGGGGCACCGGCACTCGCACACCATCCCTGGTGGTCCAGTGGTGAGTGAACTCTCTCGCGAGATCGGGGCGTTGCCATGGCAACGCTCCGGATCTCGCGAGAGAAACCCGGCGGAGCTGCAAGACAGAGCTCCGCCGGGTCCTCTCCCTCCCTCCCCAGCCGCAGGTCTGTTTAAATGGGCCGGTGAGGGAGATCTTTGATCTCCCCACCGGCCCTCCGTGGAAGACAGCGGGGCTGGCGCTCGGATAGTGCCGGCCCTGCATAGACCGGCAGGGGAGATCCTGGGACCTCCCCTGCCGGCCTCGGCCCCACGGCCACCGCGGCCCACCGGGCATTTGCCCGCTGTGCCCGATGGCCAGTCCGGGCCTGCACAGAATGCAGATTATAATAAACTTATCTTCAATGAATCAACATTACTTACTTTTTAATGGCAAACACTGTAATCCCAATGTCAACTCCTCGCTGATGGAACTGGGCATTCAGTATATCAATGTTGTAGGTGCTGTTCCAAACAATGGGGGCAAACCATGGGGTCATCACTAGGACATCCATTCTCCTAGAAATGGTACTCAATTTACATAGACAATTCGGTATATCATTTAACAACATCAACAACAAAGAATTGTCCTGATCATCCGATTTTTTGGACAATATTTTAATTGGTATCTGGCTTGGTTTTTTTTTTATTGGTTTTCATTAATTTTAAACTTTGAGGGTTTATTTCAATAAAAGTTTGGCAGCCATTTTATTCAAGTCCAGTGAGTTCCTGTATGTTCCTGCCCTAAAGCAAAGAAGAACTGTGCCCTCTTATAGGCACAACAACTATTACACTGAGAGCCCAGTTCATTTGGCTCTCAAGATGTTAAGAATTCATTTTACACATTTTTGATTATTTATATATATTGAATGTAAGACACTAAAAGCATCTGCCTCACTTTTTTATCTACTTTCCGGAGCACCTGAGTTTTCGCCTGCTAACTCTTGTCTCAAATGCCCACGGTATCCTTTAGATTGTAAACTCACGGGCTATCTAGCTAAGTACTTCATATAAAAGAGCTTAAATGGCTAAATCTCAGCTTACGGGCATGACCCTCTCTACCTTTTGTATTTGTCTGTGTATATTTTACGTGTCCTCCACGAATTGTACAGTGCTGCAGAATCTGTTGGCGCTTTATAAATACCACTAATAATAACAGTAATACACAGAAGAGGTTTGAAATTGCCTTACTATACCCCTGCATATGTAATCTGAGCCTATCCTTCCAGGACTCTATCCCATGCGATTGTATTTTATACAGAATTTTAACCACTCTGGATTGCTTTTACATACTATACCATATTTTGTCATTTTGATTTAGTTTCAGCTTAATTTCACATCATATATATATATATATTTCCCTTTTAGAGGGTACGTTTTAATTTTACTTTAGATCTTTTCTGGGTTTACTTGAAGTGGTTTATTCCCACTTAGTGCACTCTATATTTTTGCAAAAAAGAGGTCAAGCCATTTAAAGTGAATTTCTAATTTTTAGTCTAAAAAAACTCGCATATAGGTCAGCTATGATTTCAGATTGTCTATTTTGAACTAAAGTTGTAGACTCACTAGGAATCCTCACAATTTCACACTTTTAGTTTGAATACCTAAAAAAATGTTGTGTTTGTTAACAATAAGTAAAAAGATTCCACATTATAAATTAACCAAACTCACGGAGGTTTTAGGGGGTCCGGCTTGCCATATAACATTCTGAAAAAAAAAAAAAAAGCATATTTTAATGAATATCGAATTAGCAGTACAGAAGCTATTAATTATTATTCTGTATTGGTGTATAGATCTGATTTTTTTTTAGTTATGTACCCAGAGAAAATAAAAAATATTAGGTTAATCAAACTGAACAATAAGCAAACTGGATTTAAATACATTTTTGTGTCTTTTACACTAAATAATATTGTGGTTTATTATACTTAATATTATCAATTTCACGATAAGAAAATATCCAAATCAATTAACATAGAACCTTATTATTTACTACGCTAAACCTTATGTTTCACCTGAATTTTTGGGATTCTATGTATAGATTTTTATACGTCATAAAATTATTTGCAATAATAAAATACTCTGTAATAGTAAAACCGATCCAAGAATAATTTTTTCACACTATCAAGTCAACTATAATAAGTGTGATAAATGTATCAAGTGACATCAGATTATAAAAGGCAATCAATTGTGCAATGCAGGTCAAAGCAAATAACACAGGTTACATACCACGCCTGACCTTCGAAGGAATAGATCAAGTACCATATTATAACCTATGTTTACAATAACTAGATTTCCTCTTATAGGACATTCATCACTGCACACATACTATCATGAAACATAAGGTTAGCAAAAAGACATACCATAAACTAAAAATCTATGATTGAGCGGGGCGTATTAAGTAAATGGTTTATTACATAGATAGGTGGAAGGTAACATTTAGGCATATACTATTTTCACCTCCCTTAGTAACCAAGTCTCAAACCAACCAGTCCCAAACTGTGATTAATCTCTTGGATTAGATGAGTATCAATAGCCAACATTAATTACTGATATAAATTTATCAACAGATCTAATAAATTGGATTTAGCAATCCAGTTAAAGTCACAGAGAAACTCAATCAAATACGAAGAATAAAACAGCCTTTTTATATGAGATATTATAAATGATATGAGATTGGTATGTCAAATTACTAATCAGCTAATTAACCATTCGCTTTGATTGTACTTTACTGAACTAATTGTAATACGGCACTTAATCACAATTTCACTCGGAAAAACAGTCAGGGAAATATGGTAACTTGACTAGTTTAAGGGATCAAATTGTCCGACACAGACTCTAAGTCTTTGAACCCCTTTTGCAGAAAAGGGTTAAATTTAAAGAGTATGCTAAAATTACTTTGCCAAAATGGAAAGTAATTGTTTATTTCCCCTTCAGTATTATTAAATGGAAAATGTACCTAGAGGAAATGGTTATAGCTCCTGAGAAATTACATTCATATGTCACCACCAATACGGTTGCTAGAGTGAAAGCTGTTGTATCCGGAGTTCTTGGCTCTTTAATGATCTCTGCCCCACTGATGATGTTCTTTTTTTTTTTTCCTGAAATGTCTTTCTTTCTTTTTGACCTGACCTTAGAGAGCAATCCCATCTGCCTAAATCCTGCTCCTTGTATCCCCCTTTTCCTTATCTAATGGCAGGTCCAAAAAGTGCAGTTTGTAGCTATTTACTCAGTTCTCATTGGTTTTTACACATTAACGCAGTCTATGTTTATGCATTGTTGGTACCTGTCCAGCAGATGGCTCTCTGTCCCCAGTAATTCCGAGTCTGGAACTTTACGTTTTATTATATGTTGTAAATCGTCTAGGGAAAGTGATTGACCTATGATCAACACAATGTACCTTGATCAATTCGTACCTGTCCATTCATTTTAGTTTGTTTGTAATTATATGATCATTTATATCTCAGATGACATTATCTCTATACCCATCTTATTATATATAATTTAAACAAGTCATTTTCTAGTGGTAGAAGTTAACATAATTATAATATTTATAAAATATATACAAGTATTATATAGGTGTATGTATATGTCTATATAAAATATGTATATTTACATATAAAATATAATTTTATTATTTATCATGATTATTTCTCCTTTAAGAGGGGCCATAATTATTTTATCAATATACATAAAACAATTACCCATTTTTATCATAGGAATAACCTCCCTTCATTACCACCTAGATATAATACATAATACTATTTTCTTCAATCATATTAATCAAACACATTTTGATTCTTTTATAGAAATTGTAGTAAAAATATCAAATATTGGGAAAATTAAACAATGAAAAACAGGAATACATGCACTATTACATGGAATAAAAACACCTCATGAAATAAATATAAAAAATTTTTAGACCAAAAGAGAAGAAATTTAAAAAAAAGCCCCAGTCAATCAATTCTTCATGTCTTTTTCAGTTTGACATAAATAGGTAAAAATACGCCTGACATGAATAATCATACAGATTATTATTATTATTATTAGTAGTAGTAGTAGTAGTTTGCTTTCTCTTGAAAACTCTAAATGTTTCTTTACTTTGGAATTTGATTTCATATATATAAATAGATTATCACTGTACATATCGAGGGCGCCCGACACCGGTCGTTCCAGGTGGGACAAAAAGTCATGGTACTAAAACCAATCAAAGAGGACAAGCTCTGAACACACTATGGGTTGGTAAAATGGTCATTTGCGGTCTCCATAATTCATATTAAAACCTGATACAAGCAGAAGTTTTATGAAAGTCCACAATGAGAAAAGAAAGCAACTGTAAGATAAAAACATATTAGGAAATATACTGAAAGCAGAGGAATGAGGTTTTATCAGGAAAGTGATTTTTTGTACTTTTCATCACATTGTGATTATAGAGTAAATTTGAGTACTATATATTAAAATCCAAACTTATTTTTGCTTTGTGTCACACATAACCCTTGCCTATAGTGCCATAATCTGCAATCAAAATAAAACTGTTTTACCTTTGAAGTTTCACTTCCTTTAATTGGTCTAGATTTAATGTCCGGTTTAGTCTATAATAAAATAACAACAACAAAGTATTTAACCAAGAAAGGTACATTCAGATTGCTCTCGTTTCCAAGTACGTCCTGGGGATGTATATTATCACACAATTGCTCCAAACCACACCGACTAGCATTTTATATAGCGATAATATTACACTGGAATATTGGGCCAGAAAACCACTATATTTATTAACTTTTATTAAAATAAATCTAATTTAAGTTGTTATTAGAGTCAAATGTTTCTTTTGTTGTTTAACTTTGGCCTGTAATCAGCCAACAGAACTTCAGCTGTCAGAGTGCTCACTCAAAGTGTTCAATGTTCACTCTTTCTCATTTTATAAAAGCATTGATTTCAAGAAAAATTGGCACTATTATTGCAGTCCAAGGTTGCACACTCCAAGCTGTCAATCAGGCACTGACAGGAGCCTCTGCCTCCTATATTTCAAGGTCCTGTGGAAAGTGTCTCATGGTGAATCGTTGATTTCAATGCATCTCTACGAGAAGCAATGCAATTCCTGCGCATGCATTCTACCTACCAATCCTTCTATAGCGATTAACTCCCGGGTCAGAGCGATCAAAGCTCCACTAAATACAAGTAAGTAATAACATTTTACTAGATTAAAGAGGCCTTTCACTTGCTTTAAGAGTTTGTAATAAGTACTTGTGACCTCAACTCCTCTCCTACATCTTACATTTGAGCTAATTTATTGGACCTGGACCCTGTGAATTTGTTTGTAATATGTTTTTGTTTTTTCATCAATTTATTTCTATAAACAGCTAGCACTATGGCATTTTTGTTCTTTTTTTGTTTTCTTTTATTTGGTTGGATTCTGTTTGTTAATAATAACAAATTACTCACACCATAACATTGCAGGAAAACGGATGTAAATGTAGCCATTCATTGGCCTTAATGCTATACCTGAAAAAGAAAACATCTTATTACTTGCTAATCCAACTGTTGTGTTGGAGGCTAACATATCACATCTGTATAAATCAGTATTAACTTTACGGGGCAATTTCATGACCTAATAAGTAAACATTATGAGTTACACATAGCACTGCAAACACTAATTTAAAAGGATCAACTACATAGCTCCATAAATAAAGCTTAGTTTTCTTGAAGTCCTAGGAAAATGAACATTGAACAATGAACAATGAATGACAACCCAAAGAATTATAGGTTGAAGATACACCGTTCTTTGTGTTGGTTTTCTCAGTTTGCACTACCAAAACCATTGGTTCTTGACCCAGTCCTGAAGCACATAGCAGTACAGGTTTTGACTTATTCCTATTGAAAAAAAATGTAAATGCCTTAATCCTTGACTGCTGGTGGGTCTTGAAAGCTGGATTGAGAACTACCTACACAACTGTATGTTGAATCCCTTATTGCACCAATAATAATTTTCTACAACAGGCGTATTCAACTTGCGGCCCTGAGCTGCTTGTAATGCAGCTTAGTTGCCGTCCGGTCTCCCTTGTGCACCCTACATGGAGCTGGCAGCTGGGATATGATGCCATCCAGGTATCAGCATCACTGCTAGGTGTGCAAGGGGCCTGTGCTGGAAGAGCATAGTGATCCCATCACAGCAGGAACCACTGAGCACCAGGGAGAGGAGATACTCCAGCCCTACCAAAACAAGGTAGGGAGGCTGGGTGGACCTTTTAATTACTAAATGTGTGTGTGTATGAATGTGATTTGTTTGTGTGTGTGTGTGTGTGTGTGCCTGTAATTATGTGTGTATGTGATTGTGTGCCTGTAATTGTATCGGTGTGGGTCTGTGATTATGTGTGTGATTATGTGCAAATCTGTGTGTATATATCTCATTATGTGTGTATATGTTTTTGATTGTTGTATAGGTCTGTGATTTTATGTGTATATCTGTAATTGTGCGTGTGTACGTATGTAATTGTGTGTATAGGTCTGCGATTTCATGTTTGCATTTGTGGGTCTGTGATTGTGTCTTTATGTCTGTGATTGTATGTATGTTAGGGTCTCTGATTGTGTTTTATATGTCTGTGATTATATGTGTGATTGTGTGTATGTCTGTGTGTATGTATGTGCTTGTGTGTATAGGTCTGTGATTATGTGTGTGTCTGTGATTGCATGTGTTCGTGTGTGTGTCTGTGATTGTGTTTGTGTATGTCTGGGATTATGTGTATGTGTATGCCTGTGATTGTGTGTGTATAAGTCTGTGATTGTGTCTGTGTATAGGTCTGTGATTATATATGTGTATCTGTGATTGTGTGTGTGTATGTGAAAATCTGTGGTTATGTGAATATGTATATACATGTGTTTAGTAGATAGCACCTAATTTGGTATCCTTAAATACGGCAATCCCCCATAAGTATAACAAATAATGGAATTATCTACTAAACAAATATGCAACCTAAGACAATTCTTCTTCGCTCAATGTGGCCAGAGAAGTCAAAAGGTTGGGCACCCGTGCTCTACAAAATGTCTTGTCTCGTGTTTCTCGGGTTTAATTTCAGTAGTTAACAAAAAGCTGCCAACCAAACTGCTACTGGCCATTAAAGTTAGGCAATTCTTGAACATCCAGTTGAGCAACACACTTTGAACTGATCATGCTGCATAGATTACATTTTTTTAAATGTTTTTTTTGTCTATTGTTTTGTATTCTCACCTCTCCAGGTGGTATTTTTGTCTACTCATTCTCAGGTCTACTGCCAGAGTTTAGCTCTTCTGTGAACTGCATTCTTCTCGACAGAAATCTCAGATGTCCCACCTGGAATCTGCTGCAGTCACTCTCTCAACTTGGGTGACCCACTGGCAGGATTTTTTAATGTGAACCATATCACTTTCTGTCATGGAACCATCTCCAATTTTGCATACTCTGTCTGTAGTTGTCTCAGATATTACCTCAACAGTTCAACTTTGTGAGACATCTTTCTGATGTACCTGTTGATGTTCAGTGTTTCATCTAGGCCTTGACTGTACCCTTGAAACTCATCAGGCCCGGACCTCCTTCCTTCTGGCTTGTGTACAGTCTCTGCGTACTGGATTTTGGTGATATCTTCCAATAGAGGTGAATAGCTTCTGGGTCATGATATCCATAATTTCCATCTCTTCATTTGGCCTGTGTAGTATTCCAACTGGGCACCTAATCACTGGTAGGGCTTCTGTGTTGATAGTATTGATCTTGTTCTTGCCATTGAGCTGGGACATTAGGACCTGTCTGACTCGTTGGAGGTACTTGGAACTTAATGTCCTCCTTTACTTTAATAGCTTCAAACAAACAAAATGGTAATTTTTGAGGGCATGAGATAAAAATCAAGGGGCATCCAGGTACTCCTTATTAACCATAGAGCTGGTGGATTGTCACCCACTTCCCACTCCATCACAGCATCACCAGCAAGTATTTTGTCAAAAGGTGCATATGGAAAACTAATCATCTACATGGTCCCCAGTTATATCAGTTCTAGGTTTCATCACATGAAGCAATGCTGACATCTACTGGTAAATGTCATTACAGCACTACATTCATTTATTGACATTAGTTATAACTTTTCATATATTGTCACATTATTTAATCAACAGTTTTCACTCAGAAACCGTCTGTAAGAGTGAGCTAATTTATATATTAATTAGGAAAATATAGTTTTCAAGTTAGCATTTGTGACAAACTACCCTTTTCAAGTGAGTTTGTCACGAGCTCCTGGAGGAGCCTGCTTGCCAGCCTCATGCCCACAGACTATGGGCCCTGCAGGGAAACCTGTAAAAGACTACCAAACTTGACCGACTGTCAGCACTGATTTCCCTGGAACTGTTTTGGGCATGGGGCCATGCTTGCGGTCTGTCAAAACTATGAGGACATAGTCTTAAATTACAACAAGAGGACATAGTCTTAAATTAGAGGGACAAAGGTTTAAAAATAATATCAGGAAGTATTACTTTACTGAGAGGGTAGTGGATGCATGGAATAGCCTTCCAGCTGAAGTGGTAGAGGTTAACACAGTAAAGGAGTTTAAGCATGCGTGGGATAGGCATAAGGCTATCCTAACTATAAGATAAGGCCTAGGGACTAATGAAAGTATTTAGAAAATTGGGCAGACTAGATGGGCCGAATGGTTCTTATCTGCCGTCACATTCTATGTTTATATGTTTCTATGTTTCTATGTTTCTATGACTTCCAGGAAATTCCTGAACTCCTGAACCGATCTGGGTGATTTTTGGATATGTTGTTAACCCAGTTCGGTGCTGTCAGGGAATGTGTTGGATTTTGGGGTATTTTCTGAACTTTGTGAAAATGTGGTTTTTCTGCCTGAAGATAATTGAGTTACTTACAGGACTTTACTCAATTATCTCCTAAGCAGAGTGGAGGGATTGTGTGCTGTACATGGGCGTGTCACAGACTGTATGTTTGATCTGATTGGTTTATGTCCTTTGTGTTCCTGTGCCCCATCAGATCCAGGTGGTGTTCCTCTGGCCTGGAAAATTGTATAAAAGGCCAGTGTGTCCCATTAAACTTGAGATTCCTGCTAACACTCCAAAACTGTGTGTCATCCTGTTATTGGAGGTAAAGAAGATTTGCTCCTGTGTCTGCTGTACCAGCTTGCAGGAGATTCAATGGGGAGAATCCTTGTAAGGACTAGAGCTAATTCCCCATTCGGTTTCAGAGTTCCCAGGACTGAGTGTCGTCCAGTGCCTGGAGGTGTCAGAGCTAATTTCCCCTTTGGCTCCAGGAGGGAGGTGGCGGTTCCAGGGCCCCAGTCAAGCTATGGCAACTGAGGGCAAGAAGTGCTGCGGTTTGTCCCCTGTTCCAGCTAGGAAGCGGTCCTTTGCGGAGGTGCCCAGTCGGGGTGCCAGGTGATCCGTTACAGCATTTTTAATAAGATTCACTCTAAACAGATCCTATTTATGTAGGACATATGCACATATACACTGATCAGCCACAACATTGAAGCCACCAGACTAATATCGTGTAGGTCCCCCTCATGCTGCCAAAGCACTTTTTATGCTTTGAGGCATGGATCCCACAAGACCTTTGAACCCTGTGGTATCTGGCACCAATACATTAGCAGCAGGTCCTTTAAGTCCTGCAAGTTGCAAGGCGGATCCTCCATGGATCGGATTTGTTGTTCTAGCACAACCCACAGATGCTCAATTGGGGTCAGATCTAGGGAACATGAAGGTCAAGTCAACACCTTGAACTCTTTGTCAAGTTCCTCAAACCATTCCTAACATTTTTGTTGTGTTTTAGGGTGCATTAGCCTTCTGAAAGAGGCTACTTCCATTACGGGACAGCATAGCCATGAAGAGGTGTATGTGGTCTGCAACAATCTCTAGGCATGTGGTATGTGTCAAAATAACATCCACACAAATGCCAGGACCCAAGGTTTCCCAACAGAACATTGCCCAGAGCATAACACTTCCTCCAGCGAACTGTTTCTTCCTATAGTGCATCCAGTTGCCATCTCTTCCCCAGGTAGACAACACACACCCGACCATCCACCTGATCTAAAAGAAAATGTGATTCATCAGACCAGGCAACCTTCTTCTCTTGCTCCATGGTGCAGTTTGAAGCTCAGGTCCCATTGAAAGTTCATTTAGTGGTGGACAGGGGTCATCATGCGCATTGTAGCCAGTCTACGTCTATGCAGCCCTATACACAGATGCTCTGTGTGTTCTGACACCTTTTTATAATGGTTAGCATTATATTTTCAGCAATTTGAGCTGCAGAAGCTCTTCTGGCTAGTCTTCACTTCCCATGTGCATCAATGAGCCCATGACCCTAATGCTTGTTGTCCTTCTTTGCACCATTTTTGGCAGGTACTAACCACTGCATACCAGGAGCACCCCACAAGACTTGCCCTTTGGAGATGCCCTGACCCAGTTGTCTAGACCTCACTATTTGAACATTGCTTGCCCATTTTTCCTGCTTCCAATACATGAAATTTAAGAACTGACCGTTCACTTGCTGCCTAATACATCCCACCCATTTACAAGTGCCATTGTAATTATAAAGCCACTGTTATTTACTTCACCTTCCAGTCGTTTTAATGTTGGATGGACATAGTTACCTGAATGCCCCAATCCATGGGGATAGGGTGGGGGAAATTTAAAATATGTAAATACATAAAAAAACTGTATAAAAACCCCAAAAGGTTAGAATGCAGTACAGGGCGCCACAGTCACACAATACAAAATACAAAATCACAGTGATATTGAATAGTTACCACTCCGAAGGCAGAAATATATTCTCACATGAAACATAAAAATAAGAATCATAGTGTAACCTTTAATTACAATGATGATTAAAAACTAATACAAATTAACAGAGTGGATGCATTATTGGGAGGGGCTGGGGATGACCCAGCGGTCATGGTCCATGTTGGTACCAATGACAAAGTAAGAGGAAGATGGAAGGTTCTAAAAAATGATTTCAGGGAATTAGGTAGCAAACTTAAGAAAAGGACCTCCAAGGTGGTATTCTCTGAGATATTACCTGTGCCACGCGCTACAGTGGAAAGGCAGCGGGAGATTAGAGAGGTCAATGCGTGGCTTAAGTCTTGGTGCAGGAAGGAGGGTTTTGGGTTTTTAGAGCACTGGGCCGACTTTGCGATTGGGTACAACCTTTATAGTGGTGATGGATTGCACCTAAACGGGAGAGGGTCTGCAGTGCTGGGGGATAGGATGGCTAGAAGGTTGGAGGAGATTTTAAACCAGTAGTAGGGGGGAGGGTCATAGCAATCTACAAAATGGAGATAGGACAGAAAGGAGATGGGCTTTAGCACAGTATAAGGGGGGTGGAAAGGGGGGAGGGGCAAGCTCAGAACAGAGAAGCTGTGTAATTGTGAAAATTCACAAAATATACAAGTGACGCATAATATTAAATGTATGCTTACTAATGCAAGGAGCCTAAGTAACAAAATGGGGGAACTAGAGGCATTAGCATACACTAAACAATATGATATAATAGGCATAACTGAAACATGGTGGGATGAGACACATGACTGGGCAGCTAACTTAAATGGGTACATGTTATTTAGGAAGGATAGGAAAAACAAGAAGGGTGGTGGGGTATGTTTGTATGTCAAACATGATTTAAAGCCAAATGTTAAGCAAATGGAATGCGAGGAGGATAATGTGGAAGCTTTATGGGTAAATATCTGCTTGGGGGAAAAGAAGGGAAACCAACTATTGGTTGGGATATGTTATAAACCACCTAATGTTAATATTGACGAGGAACAACAGCTGTTTGAGCAAATTGAGAAAGCTGCAAATCTGGGTAACACTTTAATTATTGGAGATTTTAATTACCCAGATATAAATTGGGACAGAGGGACTAGTGCCTCAGCAAAGGGAATTAGGTTTTTAAACTTGTTAAATGACACGTTCATGTCACAACTTGTACAAGCACCAACTAGAATGGATGCTTGTCTGGACCTGGTTTTAACAAACAACGTTGATCTTTTGACCAACATTCAAGTAGGTGCACTTGGGAAATAGTGATCACAAGATAGTGTCCTTTGAAATAAATACAAAAAAACAAAAGCACATGGGGAATACTAAAACATATAATTTTAAAAAGGCCAATTTCAATAAGTTAAGGGAAGCTTTACAATATATTGACTGGCATAAACTCTTTAGTGAAAAGAACACTAAATAAAAGATAAATGGATCATCTTCCAACAAATATTACAAAGGTACATTTCTCAGTATGTACCGTTGGGAAATAAATATAAAAGAAACAAATTAAAACCAATGTGGCTTAGTAGAGAAGTAAAACAAGAGATTACAACTAAGAAAAGGGCATTTAAAGCATTTAAATCGGACAAATCAGATGCATCTTATAAAAGATATAAGGATGCAAATAATGCGTGCAAAAAGGCAATTAGACTTGCTAAACTTCAAAATGAAATAATGATAGCTGAAGAGAGCAAAACCAACCCCAAAGCATTTTTTAAGTACATAAATTCTAAAAAAAAAACAAAATGAAAGTGTAGGTACACTAAAAACTGAAACGGGGGTGTTAGTTAATGAAGACCAGGAAAAGGCAGGAATTTTAAATAACTATTTCTCCTCCGTATATATTAAGGGAGAACCCATGGCAATAGATGTGCAAATGATTGCTACTAAAAACTTGCAGAATAATTGTAATTGGTTAACTCAAGACAAGGTACTGCAGCAACTAAAGAAAGTTAATATAAACAAAGCTCCAGGGCCTGACGGTATCCATCCACGTGTACTTAAGGAACTAAGTGCAGAAATAAGTGAACCTCTGTTTTTAATCTTTCAAGATTCTTTTCTTTCAGGAAGTGTTGCGGAGGATTGGAGGAAGGGAGATGTGGTTCCTATATACAAAAAGGGTTCAAAATCCTTGCCTGGAAATTATAGACCTGTGAGCTTAACTTCTGTGGCTGGTAAAATATTTGAAAGGTTATTAAGGGAAAATATTCAAGAATTCTTTGAGAAGAACATGGTTATCAGTAAAAATCAGCATGGTTTTATGAAGCACAGGTCATGTCAAACTAACTTGATTGCGTTCTACGAAGAAGTAAGTAGAAGTATAGATCAGGGTGTTGCCGTGGATGTAATCTATTTGGATTTTGCCAAGGCATTTGATAAAGTTCCACACAATAGATTAGTGTTCAAACTCAAGGAAATCGGTCTAGATGAAAATGCTTGTTCTTGGGTAGAACATTGGCTTAAAAACAGAGTACAAAGAGTTGTCATTAATGGTAAATTTTCAAGCTGGACAGAGGTGGCAAGTGGTATCCCTCAGGGGTCTGTTCTGGGACCCCTTCTATTTAACATGTTTATAAATGATCTTGAAGACCGCATTGAAAGTCATGTTTCAGTGTTTGCAGATGACACCAAACTTTGTAAAACAATACAATGTGAGCAAGATATTACTTTGCTGCAGAGGGATTTAGATAGACTGGGGGACTGGGCACTCAAATGGCAGATGAAATTTATTACACTCCACTATGCTGCAGACTCTTGACACTGACGTAACCTAGACTCCCCATCCCGATGCTCTCCCACCACGACCTACCCATCCCAACCACCTTAACACACGAGCCACGATACCCTTGAGATGGCAGAGACCACCTAGAACCACACGGATAAGGGCGACCTGGAGGCCACACATAGAGGACATCCGCCAAGTAGGCAGATGGTTAACGACCGCAGTAGAGTAGGGGAGAAGACGGACAATTATCACGGAACACATGGGGACGGGGAGGTGTTACGTTTATGTTTCTAACTAGCTGTCCATGCTAGGAGGCTGATAAAATGTGTTCATCATAAGTTGTTTGTTCTTAAACTGCTTGTTTCATACAATGTATAAAACTCCATAGCAAGGGGGACCTGCGAGTCCACACTGTTCGTGGGGCCTGCGAGCCCGCACTGTTATACAACCTCACAATGTTGCTGATCTACTCTTTGCACTCACCAAGTACGGACCTGCGAGTCCAAACGAAGTATGACTGCCTTGATACGAAAATGAAAATAAAAATCATATTTACAAAAAAAAAAAAAAATGGCAGATGAAATTTAATGTTGAAAAATGCAAAGTTATGCACTTCGGCATAAAGAATACACAAGCAACGTATACCCTTAATGGAATCGAATTAGGGATAACAACACATGAAAAGGACTTGGGAATTGTTATAGACAACAAACTATGCAACAATGTGCAATGTCAATCAGCAGTGGCCAAGGCCAGTAAGGTATTGTCATGCATGAAAAAGGGCATTCATTCTCGGGACAAGAATATAATTTTGCCTCTTTATAAATCACTGGTAAGACCCCATATTGAATATGCTGTGCAATTTTGGGCACCTGTTCTAAAGAAGGATATTATGGCACTAGAAAAAGTGCAGAGGCGGGCTACACAACTAATAAAAGGAATGGAACATATCAGCTACGAAGAAAGGTTAACAAATTTAAACCTATTTAGTTTAGAAAAACGTCGCCTGAGAGGGGATATGATAATATTATACAAATATATTCGGGGCCAATACAAACCATTGTGTGGAAATCTATTCACAAACCAGACTTTACATAGGACACGAGGCCATGCGCTTAGACTGGAAGAAAGAAGATTTCGTCTTAGGCAAAGGAAAGGTTTTTTTACTGTAAGAACAATCAGGATGTGGAATTCTCTGCCTGAAGAAGTGGTTTTATCAGAGTCCATACAGATGTTCAAACAGCTACTAGATGCATACTTGCAAAAACAGAATATTCAAGGATATAATCTTTCAATGTAGGGTAATAACTGCTTGATCCAAGGATAAATCTGACTGCCATTCTGGGGTCAAGAATGAATTTTTTTCCTAGCTTGTTGCAAAATTGTGCTTCAAACTGGGTTTTTTTGCCTTCTTTTGGATCAACAGCAAAAAACAAATGTGAGGTAGGCTGAACTTGATGGACGCAAGTCTCTTTTCAGCTATGTAACTATGTAACTATGTAACACTCACAAACAAGTTGGCACAGTTAAAATCATCAATTGTGCAAAAGCGCTTCTTGTTAACTTTTTTTGGTTAACTTTAAAATATGTAATGGTGGTGACCAGATGACTGTCCATGCTCTGCCCCTACCTGTGGCTAGTGGGCGAGGCTATTTAATCAAACAAAAACAGTTAAATCCCTTTACCGAATCATAAAAAGCCATCCAGCTGCATACAGTGCCATTTGGACTGTAATATTCAGCCACTGTCCATGCTATTTAGCAATGTCTGGAATGCAGGTCCATGAACAGGCCTAAATTTGGACCAGATTGCTTCCAATCCAGGCACAGACGATCGAAAAAATAGGTCCAGATTATAGAAAAAATCTGAACCATTTGCTTGATAGCAGATTAAGCAGGCAACTAGCAAATAGTTAAAAACCCTTGATGGTGTAAGGGTAAATTATGTGCTGACTGGCCAGTGCTTGGTAGGCAGCCACCACATTAAAAAAGTTTTGTTTGTTTTTTAAATTAATTAAATAAATAAATAAAAAGTCTATGGGGGGGTCAATAAGACCATCATATTACAATAACAACTCCTTATGCAGCCATTACAAAAAAGTAATGGGGGTGGATAGACCACTGTTCACCCCCCTGCTCCCAGCTTGTAGAGGCTGTTTAAAATAAATGGCGGGACATCCTTCTGTCCCTCCACCTGTGATCAGTGTGTGTTTGTTGAGCTTTATTTGAAAATATGTTGATATCACAGACTCACCAGGTGAATGAAATTGAAGACACAATCAGAATGAAAAAAACATATAGGCAGCCTCTTCTTAAACAGAATGTAGCCACTGCAAAAGAGAAAGAGCAGGAAAAATTTTCATTTTTATTCTTAAAATGTTTTTCCTTCCTACAAGCATATTATTCAAATGCATTTCTGATCCCACCACTTCCAATTTTGTTCTATAATAATTTTTTGTTATCTTATTTATTTTTTGATTATTAACTCTATTTTCCATTTCTATTTATTTGTATTTCTCTATTTATACTTTTCATACTATACTCGATCACTGTGCACCATATTCTGAGGTTTTTGTTTTTTTATATATTTGTCTATGGATTTTTTATGGTTGATTTTATCACTAATATATTAAAGATGTTTGTTTTTTTATAAGAATCACTTTTCTTCTTTTTTTTTATTCATTCTTGTATTTTTTAGCACACAGTTGATTCTGTACTATGTTGCTTCCTTATTTCTCTTTTTTAAAATTTTTCTATTTTTATTCACTTGTTTTTATTTTTGGCTAATATATTTATTGTTTTTCAGTAAATGATATCATTGTCATAGGGGCTCCTCAGCTGTGTATTCCCATCCACATAGCTTAGTGCATAGCTAACCCCATGCTACATTCTGTGGATTAATATAT
Organism: Pelobates cultripes; assembly: GCA_933207985.1. Classification (NCBI taxonomy): domain Eukaryota; kingdom Metazoa; phylum Chordata; class Amphibia; order Anura; family Pelobatidae; genus Pelobates; species Pelobates cultripes. The sequence goes on from OW240920.1 coordinate 133,918,948, forward strand.
CCTTTTGGACTTATCTTATTTGTGGGACTGTTTGCTTTCTAATTACTCTTTTGAGCAGACATTACTTGGACTATATATATATATGTATATATATATATATATATATATATATTGATTTTTAGTATTGTGTTCTGTTATAGCTCCTGAAATCCCCTCATCTTATATATGTAAGTGTGGTTTATATATCAATGGTGTAGTATGTTTTCATAATGTGAATATATAATTATTAAATATTTGAACCCAATATAGAGATTATTTTTCTCTGTTCTGTTACATATCCTGTTGAGCGTTCACACCATAGGAATTCAAACCAAATTATAGCTCTAGCTGGCATTGTACAGCTAGATTTGCAAGTGCATTGCCTTATTTATATATTTCTGCTTTTCCACATTTGAGAACATACTACACTGTTGGATTGTTTTTTTCTTGTCTTTGTTTTTCATATTTCACCTGACACAACTTCTTTTCTCCCCAAAATAAATCATTCATAGAGAGTGTTGGCAGAAGTCACATTTTAAATATGCATAATATGTCTACAACATGCACATTGCTTCATTTTCAATGCCAAAGGTTTGCCATCTGCTTCTGGCAGTTCCAAAATACATTTATTTTATTGTAGACAGCTAATATTATAGTGATATCTATTTAACTGTGCACTTTCACTTTAATTTCACAGATTTACAAAAAAATAATAATCTGGCTATCATTTTCCATTTCATGATTACTGTTTACTTTAACAGAATTCATCCATGCCACCAAACCTGGGTATTTTTCATATAAATAGGTATACCAATATATCTTTATAGATAAACCCTGGAATAGTGAGTAGAGAAAAATACTTTTAAATAACAATGCTTCAGAGCTGTACTTTCCAGATTCTGTTTGTTTCTGACCTTACTATACATTCATGAAGCCAAAATACAGCCACTATGTATACATTCTGTTAGCATCCTTAGAAATTTGCAATCCCATAAATACCATAAGATTCATTACAAATATCCGTACGTATGGAATTTGACCATTTTTATTTATCAGGTTTGTCTTTTATCTCCTGTGTGACAAAATAATTTCTGATTATAGCCTCTGTCTGAAACAGTTCAAGATAACGGATACCATATAATCTTTACAGAATGTTTATACCTCCATATTTTTTACAATAAAAAGTTCTCTATTTTTTTAATTGTATCACTGGAAAGCAATACATACACAAACTTGTGATTTTATTCTACAATGTGCTAGTTATACAGCCCATGTTTAAAATACATATATATTTTTATTTAAATGACTTTATATTAAGGGCTTAAAAGTAACTTGATGTTGTTTGTCAATCGTTTTGTCTTCAACCATTTTGATTTTCTATGATATTGCAATTCTAGCATTTTTTATTCTATTTTAATATGTAATAAATTGTAATTACTGTAAACTAGATGGCCTTGTTCTTGTGCTTTTTCGAGTCGATGGGGTGACATGGACCAATCAGAGCATAAGTGACCTTATATAACCTGTTTAGAGGGAGACGCGGACTTTGTTTTCCCGTAACTCCACTACCATCAATGATAACTGCCTTGCGATCACTTGTTCACGCATATCATACTTAGTCTGGCAGTTTAGTCATCCTCAAATACTGCAGTCCACTGCTAAATATCTAGTTTGTCAGTCCGACTTGAAGATTTGCAGTCCTCTAGCCAATGCTGAAAATCCACACAGTGTTGGTCTAGCAAAGATCCTGCACAAATCCTGCCAACTGCCTCATTCCTGCTGTAACGTGACTGTAGTTTTTACAATGCACCCATAATCTCCTAATTCACAGTGAGCCTGGATCATACTATCCATGTATGCTAGTTGCCTTGGTGGGACAACGGTGACAACTTAGTCCATTAAGTCCATTATGAATTTTTAAAGGTCGGGCCTCCTGCATTTTTGGTGCATGTTTAACTATAATTATCAAACTTTCTATTTATCTAATTCTCTGATTGAATAAAGACATTATAAAAAAGTTTGCATTATTCATTTAAATGAACTTTCTCTGTTTCTCTCAATTTTATATTTTCGTTTAAGTACCCTCTTAATATTGTTTGTTACTTTTTGACATTTTCAGTAAAAATGTAATAATATAAAAGGATATATTAGAAACCGACTATCAGTTACAGAAAATTCTTACTGGTTGTTACAACTTTAAAAAGGGCCACGATTAGAGTTGAGCGGACACTTGGATGTTCGGGTCCGGCGGGTTCAGCTGAACTTCGGAAAAAAGTTCAGGTTCGGGATCGAACTTGACCCCAAACTTGACCCTGAACCCGATCCCATTGAAGTCAATCGGACCCGAGCTTTTGGGAACAAAAATGGCTCTAAAAAAGTCCTGGAAAGGGCTAGAGGGCTGCAAAAGGAAGTAAAATGGGGGTAAGAGTAGGACAAGTGCCCTGCAAACAAATATGGATAGGGAAATCACTTAAAATAACATAAACATTTTAAATAATTCGATCCTATTCATTGCCACGGCTGCATCTTGCAGCCGCTTAGTAGATAACTCCCTAATTCCCACGGTATTAGGGAGCTATCTACCAAAAGGCTGAAAGACCTAAATTGGTCTTTCAGCCAAATTTACTAATACTAAGTGAATATTACTTAGTATTAGTAAATTCAGCCCCTACTCGCTATACCGCGAGTAGGGGAATGTCTAGTAAGAATGTGGAGGGGGGATCTGCTGTCCTCCCCCCTGGTCCCCACCCCTGCGCGGTGGGTTGAGGCCCTAAATAACAATAAGGGGGGACCTACTGTCCTCCTCCCCAACCCCCACCCCTGCACAGCACGTGGGGGCCCTAAATAACAATAAGGGGGGGACCTACTGTCCTCCCCCCCAGCCCCCAACCCTGAGCGGTGGGTGGGGGCCATAAATAAAAATTGGGGGGGAACCTACTGTCCTCCCCCCGGCCCCCACCCCTGGTCGGCGGGTGGGGGCCCTAAATAACAATAAGGGGGAGGACCTACTGTAACCGTGGCTGGTTCCCTTATTTACCACTATAATATCTTAAAGCATGGAACTTAGTAGGGCTAACCATACAGATATCTTATGCAATAAGATGGTGGATTAAGTAACCAATCATGAGTCAAATTACACAGCGTGGGAAAATTCCAAAGAACTTTCCCACGCTGTGTAAAATGACACAAAGCACTCTGATTGGTGGATTTCAAGGCAACCAATCAGAGTGCTGTGACAGGTAAATGTAGAGACTTGCCTGTCAGTCTCTTCATTTACCTGTCAGAGCACTATGATTAAATGGCTTAAGCCCACCAATCAGAGTGCTCTGAGCCTAATTGCAGGGCAGGGGAAGGCTTTATAAGCCTTCCTCCGCCCTGCAGAGCTCAGTCTGCGTCGCGGGTGGGGGCTCAGGAGGGGGGAATATTTTATTTTTTTGAACAGTGAGCATCCACAGGCCATAATTTAATAATACTAAGTATACAGCTTATATAGAGGCTGGGTCACATGCTGCATGCTGCACTGGCCAATCACAGCCATGCCTTTAGTAGGCATGGCTGTGATGGCTTCTAAGGGCACACGAGTCAAACGGTTGTTGATTGACTGCCCTGCAGCCTTTCAAAACACGCCATTAAATCGCCGAACACCGAACTCCAACCCGAACATACACTGAAATGTCCCTGTTCAGGTCCGGGGTCCAAAAAACCTAATGTTCGGTACGAACCCGAACTTTACAGTCCGGATTCACTCAACTCTAGCCACGATGTATTGTACTGAAAATCATTGCATGCATTCTTAATTGACAATGTTCACTGAAAGCATATCTTTATTGCTACTAAAACCATTGCTGGGTGCAATCTAAAACAATAAATGTAACCTGAAGTAGATAATTAACACTGTTAACCCACAGTGTAACAACATGGGAAAAACTTTAATTTGATGCATAAAATATTGTTTGGGAATGCCTTAAAAAATTACTTAAATGTGTATAATTTTAATTTTTCATTTTGTAATTTGTTTAATACATACATATTGGGGAACAAACATTTTATAAATTACTTACAGGGTATAAATTATCTTGCATTATTTCTGGCTGGGTTTGACTTATTACTATATAAAAATACTAATTTAGTCAATACAGTAGATCAGTATTTCCAGGCCCAGTCCTCATGGCAAAGTTATGGTCCAGGTTTGGCCAGTGTCCCTATCGGAACAGAACTGATAAATCCCTGCATTATAGGCTATGCAGAGTTTGTGTGCTAAACTCCAAAATGTTGCAAATTTAAATCCAAAATGGCCAAATTCATGCTAAAATAGCCAAACTGCTGATAGCTAGAGATTTTTTTCCAGATAATATATGATGGCCTACATTATGCAATTTGAATTTAAATTCCGTACAATTCAGAGATTAGTAAATGCCTTGAGTACAGGGTTGAAATTAGATAAATAGTAGATATTACAAAATAAAAAATTGACAGCTTCTTGTTTATTGATATTCTGATGTTTTAATGTTCCCTTTAGTTCTAAACACATGTCCAAAGTAGTTATAAACTCATTTTTGTGAGGTAATGTCTGCAGTCTGATATACTTGCCTGCTCTCTTTAACACAAAAATAAAGTTACTTGTGCACTATCCCAAATCTCTATACAAATTTAAATATCTGGAGGTTTTAAGTAGCACTCCAATGGCCATTAAAGTGTGAGCTCACCTGGCACTTCAAGCTGTACACCAGGAGTTTAGCTGATAGACATTTGCTTTGAGGGCCCCTTCTTAAATACAGGTGGTGCTGGGAGGAAGTGAGAGATGGTCACTTCCTCCCAGCTCACACACACTGACATGCGTTTTTCTGGATTTTTTTTTTTTTTATGTTATTCTGTCTCTCACCTACCATTAAAATTATAGACTAACCATTTCTTTGTCAGTGGGAAAACGTTCAAAATCAGCAGGGGATAAAATTATTTTTACCTCATTGTAAGTGACTGTAGGAGAGATTTATCATGGCAAAATAGGAGCATTTCAAAAAGTAAAAATTTTTTAGATGGGATTGCTTCTGATTTAGCATTTTTTTCCCACAATGTCAGGGATTTTTGCCTTGATAAATTCCATTCCATATGTCCCTTTACCTTGACTATAGGTAAATGACCAAAAAACATTTTTCCTGTAGTATAATAGATTGCAAGAATCTTTTCCATAGTACAAAAGATGTAATGTTTTCCTCCTTGTACAGCAGACTATATGCTTTATTATCTCTGTTATAGCTCTCACAGACCTTTATTTTCATCTGATATAAGAGAATACATTAGATTTTTCATCTCATACAGAGAGGGAACCAGAAGCCTAACCCAGTATAGAAAGAGCACAGAACCATTTTGTTCAAAAATAGGATATGACGTTGACTGACAAAACTACTACAGTTGACTAAGTTACTACAGTTGACTAACAAAACTGTTTTATATTTTTTTGTTTTACTATAGCTTACAAGACATTTTCCCAATTTCACCCTGCCACAACCCTTGCCACTAAAACCCTATTTGCCCTAGCATAGAAAAACACAGAGCTATTTTCTTACATAGGAGACCAAGTGCCTGTAATACAGTAGTTGACAAACACAACTCTTTTCTTCTTTAGTTATACTATGGCTTATGAGACAGTTTCCCAGTTTTTGATAGCACATACCCTTGGCCCTAAAACCCTCTTTGCCCTGGTATGGGAAAACACAGAACCTTTTCCTTAAGGGATCTTTTTCCCACTGGTATTGGAGATCACTAGAAAACATTTCACCAGTGCATACCATTGTTTCCCCATATAAATGATGACTTGTAATACATTTCTCAGATATCTTATGAGGTTCTTAAATAACATTGTGTAATGTTAAGTTTTCCAATAGGTTTGAAAGAACTTTTAAGATGACACAATTTCCTCTTTACCCCATCCATGTATTTTTTTTCATTGCAGTTTTATGCACAGAAGCAGTAAAAATGTACTTACATTTGTCCATGGCTGTGGGATAGGGCTTTTTGTCGCAGACACAGATAGAGGATGGGTACTAGTGAACGTATTGTGATTTCCTTTCCAAGTTATTGCTTTTTACGCTGGAGCAGATGATAATAGTACACCTGGAAACCACTGGTGAAACACAGTGAATCAATGCTTCCTCCTTGTTTTTAGGGGAGGGGACAGTGAGTAAACTAAGAATGTAAAAAGGAACAGTGACTTGTGCAATTATAACAATTTTTTTATCTTTGATGGAACTTTTTATTTTTCACCTTACTTTTTTAAGGTGTTGATTCATAAATTTGTTATTTATATAGCGAGTTTTAAAATTGATTTATTCTTTAAATACCCCTGTGTCTGTCTCCCTTCAAGTCAACGGTGCTACCATCACCTCTACCTCGCAGGCTCGCTGCCTGGGTGTTATTTTTGACTCCTACCTCTCCTTCACCACTCATGTCCAATCAATCGTCAAATCCTGTCGCTTCCATCTCAAAAACATAGCGCGCATCCGCCCCTATTTAACACCGGATGCGGCTAAGGTGCTGGCCCATGCTCTTGTTCTCTCTCGCTTGGACTACTGCAATACTCTTCTCAGTGGTTTTACGTGTTCCCAGATTGCACCACTGCAATCTATAATGAATACGGCAGCGAGGCTCATTTTCCTGTCCGCCCGCACCTCCCACGCCTCCCCGCTCTGTCAGTCCCTGCATTGGCTTCCAGTTAGATATGGGGCTCAATTTAAAATTCTGGTGCTTGCTTATAAGTCCCTACATAATGCTGCTCCAACTTACCTATCCTCCCTAATACACAAGTATGTCCCGTCGAGGCCCCTGTGCTCTGCTAAAGACCTACGTATATCCTCTGTCCGTACTCCCACCTCTAACGCTCGCCTCCAAGACTTTTCCAGGGCTGCACCTCTTCTGTGGAACTCCCTTTCACCCAGTCTCCACTCATTCAAAAAATCACTGAAAACTCACTTCTTCAAGAAAGCATATCAATTAGACGATTAGCAGGTTTTCATCCCCCACCCTCCATGACTCCTCCCCTGCAACTGTCAAAAATTACCTACTAAGCCCTCAATTAATACTTCGTACCCCTACTTTTACCCATTGTGTCACTATACCCCACTCCCTCTAGAATGTAAGCTCATTGAGCAGGGCCCTCAATTCCCTCTGTTCCTGTACGTCCAGTTGTCTGGTTACAGTTACTTGTCTGCTAGTCCACCCATTGTACAGCACTACGGAGTCTGATGGCGCTATATAAATAATAAAATAATAATAATAACAAGGGGCTGTTTTGTTTGTTTGTTTGTTTTTGTTGTATTTTGTATTATCTTGCTACTTGCTTACTTTTTATTTCTAATCAACTTTCTAATCAATTTAATGATTTATTAATGAACTCCGAACAGTAGTGAATTGAAATTCAAATGGCAAAATTTAGGCAAAAACTAAATAGCTTATTTCTCCACTGGGTCATAGTCACAGCTTGGCTAAATTGGTGTAATTTTTTTCATTCAGATTTCACTTCAAATCAGAGTTTTGTGAATAAGCACTTAAGTGTAGACAGCAGCCCAGAGAATTGTTTTTCTTCTAAGATAACCCAGAAGCACAAATTGGTAGAAAGACTGAGCCACCCCCACCTCCCGAGTTCTAGGTAGGCATCCCAGATTTTTTTTCTGCAGACATATGATTTATTTTATTGATGGAGAGCATGACAAGGCTACTCTTTTTTTCAATGTACCTTTTATTGACAAAAATAAGTATACTGTATGTGCAAAAAAACTATCAAATAACACACACTAAAAATAATGCACATATTCTTCTATAAAACAAACAGAAAATGCAGGCGGAAAATTTAAAACAATGTGAAAATTTGGTTTGGGTAAATGCACTGTGTGTTACCAACTTGGTCTTTGAAATCAACAACAATAAATTACATTACTCTAGAAAACAAAAACACAGTGAAGAGCAATCAGGTGGATGATATTGTTAGGATATTGTTATGACATGGCCCTGGATTGTAATCCACAAACTGTTCAAAAGTGGGCTGGTGGACACTTTCCTGAAATGATGAGGAGTCCAGCTGTCCCTGTCTAACCTTCCTCTGTCATCGACTGGCATTATCCTCAGCATCCTCACTGATCTGTCTACGGGTGGTGGGAGTGATATTGAAGGAGGTACTGGTGGTGGCAGTTGGTGACAACTGTGCAGAATCAGATAAAGAACAAGTGGACCTGTTGTTTGCCCTTGTATGTTCTTGTTCTGCTTCTTCCTTTTGTAATAAAGACTTGTGGTGTTTTTTCAGATGTTACTTCATTCCGACACTAGTGAGATGACCCTTTACTCGTCCCCTACTCATTTCATTGCCACACCTCTTTCTTGGAGACACTCAAGAGATTACAACCTTTCCTTTGTTGGCTCAATATAGTAACTTCAACCTTTTGCCTTGCATCTGGTGAAAATGCAGGTGGTGTCCTGGACTCTTAATTGCAAACTGGTATTTTACAACTGGTCTGATAAGTCCTGCATTAGAAGGATTTGCAGAGCTATCAACTTTCTGATCGAGATTATGATGCAATTAAGGCAGTACTGCAGATGCTGTAAAACCTCACCCCTGAAGTTTGCAAGACGAAATTCTGGGAAGTTGTAGGAAACCTAAAAAGTCACAGGAAGGGTGGAAATTAAATCTTTGAAAGTCTTGGAGGATCTGATAACAAAGGAACAGTTTTTACAGCTGTGCCCAGCAGTAGAGATACAGGAATAAAGACGAATACAAAAAAGATAAATGTGAGAAAACAAATACATATGGACTAGAGCAGAAAACAGCAATTTTGGTTTTGAAGTTATCACACATATAATATAGTCCCAATAAAGTCAATAAAAGTACTAAACTATAGTTGGAGATGTAGAGGTGATAAATACAGTCCAGTATCTTTATAAAAACATCATTTCTTTTCAGAATACTAATAGAATAAAAGGAACCACATAGCAGTCCCTAAATACTTTTGACATTTCTAATGAAAGATGATTTTTTGGGTTATGGTTGAATAAACAATTATTTTTCATGCAATGAATAAAACACAATATTAAAAATAGAAAAAAAACTTGCAGAGCTCAAAATGACTCATAAAAATACAATAAAGCAGTCCTAAACCAGTTTTGCCTGGTGGCTTCCCGAGTTGGATCAAAAATGAGTTCCTCTTGCTCCTGTTTTTTTTTTTAAATTAAATTTTTTTTAGTGCGCTCCACCGCAATCCTTCCAGTTTCAGCTTGTCCACGTCACATCTGTTATAGACGCTGCAGTTTACATCACTTTCTTTTGGTGTTGCCTAATCCATCGGCTCTTTCTTGCTGGAATGGAACACAGTGTGCATTCCAAAACCCGGGAGATGATAAATCTCAAATAGCATTGTTCTGTTTGGAACGCAGCATGTGTTCTACTGGTTCTTGAACTACTAATTGCGTCACTAAGAGCTTATCTGAAGTGCGATTTGTGTTCCAAAATATGGAAAGTGACTTTAAGTAATTTATGCTTTCCACCCAGCAATACAATATATGAAAGGCTGCATAATATTACATTTGTAAATAAAATTCATTTTAACTGTAGAAACAACATATGATGCAATAAAATCTTAAAAAATTATGCAAATAATATGTAATTCCTTAGAATCGGATACATTGCGTGAAAAAGTCAGAATATACAAGTCAAGCCAGCAAGTTTACACCAGTTTGTTGAAAAAGGGGTATAATGAAACAATTTTGGAAACTTCTGTTAAAGAAGTCAGAAAAATTTAAAGGAACAAAGTTCTCACCTGTACGTAAAAGCCAGAAACTACAAAGAACGCAAAATATATTCCTTTCATCTGCAACTTCAATGGAAACTATAGGAAAATGCAGAAAACAATTCAAAGCACTGGCACATCCTTAAGTATGACGCTATATTAAAGATGTTTGACCAAATACACCAAAAGTATAACATTTTTTAACAATGTAATATAGAGAGTCCAAGTCACTTTAAACCAGAGCAAAGGTTGCGGTATGTGTCGTGCATGCAAGGAGACAAAGAAGGCTAAAGACATAAAAGACTTGAAGGACTGTATAAACATAAAACACCATAAAAAAGCATACGAGACAAAGTATCACCCTTAAGATCAAAGTAAAAAAACATACAATGTGAAGGTAAAAATTAATATAATTTACCTAAACAGTAATATTCCAAACTGTAGAACCAAAGACATTGGCGTCCGCAGGGGGGGGAGGGGGTACTTGCCCCCCCACCCTGGATTTTTAAGCTTGTGCTGCTAGTTTTCATTTGAGTGATAATAAACTGCAATACTGGCGCTGTGAATGGAGAAAGGCAGGGATAGGAAGCTACAGCTTATCCCTGCTTCTTTCTCCTGACTGCATCGGTAATTAAAGACTTTCCTAGGTGGCCGTCGTTCGGCTACTGACCACGCGGCGGTCGGCCATCTTGTATCCTTTGTCTCACCAGCGGTGTTTGGTCATCGAGCGCGTGAAACTGAAAACGGCTACTCGACGGCACAAACACCGCTGGACTTCCAGGCCGTTCGGGAGCTCCGGTCTTTCCCTATTGTGGTTCCCCATCTGTGTTCGGTACTTTTAGGCAAACTCAATGGCAAATTGTATTTTGTGCGGCGTTCGGTTGTTTTTAGCTGGGATCTGAGCAGTATTCCCACGAAATGTGCACTCAGACCCCAGCTATCTACCGAACGTCCATTCGTTTAAATAAACTGAATATTTTTAAAGTTATGTATTTTAATGTAAAATGTCAGTTCTGCTGCACGGAGGGATAATCCACTTAACGGTATATTCCAGTGGGAGTATCCCTCTCGTCCAGCAGTGCCTGATGGGAGAAATGCTCTGAATGTTAAGTCCCCCATGTAGTCCCCTACTGTATTACCCCTGCTATGTCAGTAGGGAAACCCCTTGCATGGGGACTTGCATAAATACTGGAGCTGTGAATAAAAACCTCTGTTGACTCCCAGAACTGTGTTTCGTACGATTACTGGGGGATTTGGGATATTGCCTTACCTTCTGTGCCAGCGGTGTTTGGTCGTTGAGCGCGTGGAACTGAAAACAGCTACTCAACGGCGCGAACTTTTTCGGTACTTTTAGGTGAACTCAATGGCAAATTGTATTTCGTGCGGCGTTCGGTTGTTTGAGCTGGGATCTGAGCGGTATTCCCACGAAATGTGCACTCAGACCCCAACTATCTACCGAACGTCCATTCATTTAAATAAACTGAATATTGTTAAAGTTATGTATTTTAATGTAAAATGTCAGTTCTGCTGCAAGGAGGGATAATCCACTTAACGGTATATTCCAGTGGGAGTATCCCTCTCGTCCAGCAGTGCCTGATGGGAGAAATGATCTGAATGTTAAGTCCCCCATGTAGTCCCCTACTGTATTACCCCTGCTATGTCAGTAGGGAAACCCCTTGCATGGGGACTTGCATAAATACTGGAGCTGTGAATAAAAACCTCAGTTGACTCCCAGAACTGTGTTTCGTCCGGTTACTGGGGGATTTGGGATATTGCCTTACTTTTCAGCACTTGACTGTGGATTACCTTCTGTACCAGCGGAGATCATGGAATTTAATATTGCAGCTCCGCTACAGCTGAAACACGGCGTTCGGATAAAGGGAAACTACCGAACGAGAAAAGTGAATGGGGACGGATTACACTGCATTGAAAAGGCAGACACTAAAGGAACTGCTGGAAGCCAGGGGAAAGATAGCCAGCAACAAACCGAAAGCAGTGCTGATCACCGAATTGATGGAGGGAGACAGAGCCCACAGCGTTACACCCCCACCAGCCATGGAGGAAACCCCATACCAAAGAGAGATGAGAACCAGGATGGAGTTTCTGCCGCAACCAGTACCCTTGGAAATATTGACCGTGCTGATGGCGGATGTGCAGGAGTATGTGATGGCACACCGTCCACAGGAGACACCGTCCAGGGCAGAATCCATTACTGCCTCCGTCTACGGCCAGGTAAAACCCAAAATCCCATACCATGCCTTTAAGATGTTTTGATAGGAGAAGGATGAGATTGATGGGTATTTGCAAGATTTCGAGAGGCTGTGTGATTTGCATGACTTGGAAGTATGGGTACCGTTACTGGCAGGCAAACTGTCAGGTCGGGCAGCAGAAGCCTATCGCGCTGTACCCAGAGAAGACAGCAAGGATTATGCCAAAGTAAAACAAGCCATCTTAGAAAGATATGCCATTACCCCGGAGGCATACCGGCGCAAGTTTAGAGGCTTGCACAAACCGGAGAAAGATTCTCATGCCAAGTGGGCTCACAAGCATCACAGGGGTGGATACAAGCAAGCCAAGCAACCACTATGGAGGAGTTACGGCAATTGATGCTGTTGGAACAATTCTTTAATGGCTTGTCCCCAGAGGCGCAAGAATGGATGAGAGACCACAAACCCCTCACCCTAACTGAAGCGGCCCGATTAGCAGACCAGCATTTTGACACAAGGAGGCATCACGGGCACCTAAATAGGAATTACCCTCGACCCACTGTGCAACCCAGTGACACCTACAGCTTCCACAGCAACCAACCTCCACCCTCCAGGTATAATGGCAGGGCTAACATCCAATGCCATACCTGCAGGCAGTGGGGACATATACATATCGCCACAGCAAACAGACGGCCAGACGTGGTCACCCATGGAGTTCCCAACAAGGGACTTGAACCGGGGAACTTCGCAGTCCTGGTCCTGCTTCCTTCCTCTGAGCCACAGCAGCTTTTGTATTCCATATGTCATTCTGGTCCTGTTCATCCTGGCATGTCTATTACTCTGGGGGCTGTACCTTGACTTTGGATGTGCTTCACCTGACCCTGATCAGACATTAGCAGGGTATTTAAACTCAGCCTCGCCCTGTGATCAGGATCAAGTCTTTGATCCTGTTGTGTGCTTTGTACAAGTGTTCCTGTTGTTTGAGCTGCTACTTGTTATTGACCCCGGCTTCTGACTACGTTTACTCTGACCTCTGCATCCCTTGACTTTGGCTACTCCTCGTTGTTCCTGTCTTCTGGCATCCTTTGACCTCGGCTATCCTTTGACGAGCCTGCTGTTTGAGTCCTTGCCTGTCCTGCGACTTGGTACTTCATCCTGCACAGACCCACAGGCCGGGTGAATTCTAACCTGACCACCTTGGCCTGTGGCTATCTGCAAGGGTGAGCAACATATCTGCGCTACAGACTCCCAACCCAGGTAAGACCCTGACACGGAGCTGACAAGCGTGGAACCAAGTCCAACAGAACCCGGCACCAAGGGTCGCCGCTCATCACTATCAAGTAGAGCCAGCCACCCAGGAGATACTGAGCGCTCAGGCAGAAGAACCCCTGGGAATACTTCACGAAGTGATGTCGGTTTAAGCCACTGACAACAGGCAACATTATCGCCAGCTAGTGACACTGGAGGTGAAAGAAGTACAGGGGCTCCGGGATTCAGGAGCCACCCTAACTTTGGTAGCACCCTATTTGGTTCCAGGTTCAGCACACACCGGCGGATCCGTGGCAGTACGAGTTGCAGGGGGAGCAGTGTACTGACTACCCACTGCCAAAGTACATTTGAATTGGGGTGCTGGGGAGGGGACGGTAAAGGTGGGCCTGATGCTGAAGTTACCCGCGGATGTTGTACTAGGGAATGACTTGGGCCAGATGACCTCTGCTTTTATACCCCAGGCTCCACACCAGGAAGCACATCCAGTGAGCACCCGGCAGCAGGCTCGCACCACGGTTCCACCAGCACACTCTGAGGCTCAGGTAAGAGACAATGACCCCCACACGACACGTATGATCTGGGATACCCCAACTAAATTTGAGACGGAGGTGAAGTTAGACCCCACGCTACAGGTCTGTCCGCACAGACAAGCTGCAGGCCATCTGGCAAGGCCCATACCTTGGAACAGAGATGTGACACCACCCATGTGATTGGCCCCTGCTCAGGGGTAGGGAAGAGATGCATGCTCCACGTGAATATGCTCACACCCTATCATGAGAGGATTGAGGATGTGGCAGCAATATGCGCCTCCACCTCTGAGGATCAGGAGAAGCTGCCACTACCTGACCTATTAGAACAGGACGACCAGACAGAGCCCTCCACGGGGGTTCAACTAGGGGAGCGGCTAAGCCCTCAGGAGCGGGCCCAGGTACAAGAGTTGATCACGGCTAAAGGAGCCACCTTCTCCAATTTGCCTGGGTACACTCCGCTAGCCACTCACCGAGTCGAGACCCCTGGACAGCTACCTATGCGGCAGACTCCATATCGTATCCCTGAAGCAGTCAGGGAACATATGAGGAAAGAGATTGAGGAAATGTTGCAGCTAGGGGTTATTGAACATCGCCGGTAGTGCTGGTACCTAAGAAGGATGGCATGACACGTTTTTTTTTTTTTAAATTCTTTATTTTAATTGCGCATATAATGTTACAAAACATAGGTGTTGTTTGCCACCCTTGTATAACAGTTAACAATTCTAAGTATGCAGGCAACAGAGTCTGCGCATTTTTACATTTTTCACAGTTGTACATCGAAGTAGGATAACAGTAATTAGTTCGAGGAAATTTTGTCACAAGGCGGACAATATAGATTGGTCTATTGATTTCAATATAACTTCAAGCGTGATATAGTTTGCAGAGTATAGTAGTGAGGGAACAACTGGGGAAGGGTAGGAGCGGTACAGGTATTATGGTGGTCGTGTGTAGGTGGTGATTTAGACGATAATTAGGTGGCTCTATTGCCTAGATAAGTCAACCAAGGTTGCCATGTTAAGGTGTAGGTGGTGTATTTGTTCGAGTATGATGCGTCTAGTTCTTCCATGGTCCTTATGAATTCAACCTTTTGTATCCACTCCCGCACTGACGGGGCCCTGGTGCTCTTCCAATTCAACGGTATCAACATATTTGCTGCTGTCAGCAAATGGTTGACTAGTTTGCGTTGGAGGTTCGGTATGTGCGTAGTGTGTACGAGGAAGAGGAAAGTTTCAGGTGATTGTGGCAGTTGATGGCCTGTGATAGCTTTGATTAGCCCTCCCAACCTCCGCCAATAAGTTTGGATGGCCGGACATAGCCACCAAATATGAGCTGTAGTTCCTTTGGGTTGCCCGCACCTCCAACATGTATCTGGCGCTGTTGGAAAGATAGCATGTACCTTAGCAGGTGAGTAGTGCCATCTGGAGATTCTTTTGTATGTGCTTTCCCTCACTGCGGTGCTAATGGACGTGGTATGGGCGTATATGAATATTTTGTGCCATGTTCTCACTGGAATGGTGATCCCCAGTTCAGTCTCCCATGCCGCTGTGAATGGTGGAGGAGGGGTGAGATTGATGGTGTTAAGGAGTTTGTAGAATATAGATAGGTGCTTGATTTGTAGGCTGTGGGTAGTACAGTAGGTTTCATATTTGGTGTGTGCTCTAGTTCCTCGAAGAAGGTGTGGTTCCCCCTTCAAGAAGTGTGACAGCTGGGCATATTGGAAATATTGCTGGTAAGTTGGGTGGTCTGTGGATGTTAAGATAGATAACGGAGCTATCCCCGTTGGTGTGATGACCGTGTTAACCATCGGGTATCTTGTTTTTTGAGTTGGTGGGAACTGATGGAAGAACTGGGGGCGTAAGCCTGGTAGAAAGTTGGGGTTGTGTGCTAGAGGGTAGAAGGGTGAGGGATGTGGTGAAATGTCATTTTGGAGTCTAATGCATGACCATATACATAGTGTGGGTATGATCGTTGGGTGATGTGCGTGTTGCGGCAGGAGGAGTGAACGACCCTCGTCATGTCTGGTCAGAACCGAGTATGCTATCCTCGGGCGTTTATTCGCCCAAATGAAGGTCGTGAAGATTTGTTTGAGTTTAGTAAAGAAGGAGGGGGGGATTGTGATGGGAAGTGTTTGTAGGAGATACAGTACTTTAGGTAGCGTGTTCATCTTCAATATGTTGATCCTACATAACCAGCTGAAAATCGGTCTCTGCCAATCCCCTATATCTTTCGATATTGTCGCTAGTAATGGTGTAAAATTTAGGCTATATGTGTGTTTTAAGTGTCTAGGTAGGTGGACCCCTAAATAGGTGATGGACTTCTCGGCCCATGTGAAGGGATATATGGCTTTAAGTTCAGTTTGTGTGCGCCTGTCCAATCGGAGGGGTAAAATTTCGCTCTTTGTGTAGTTGACTTTAAAGTTGGATAGTTCTGCATATGCCTCCAGTTCTGCAATCAGAGGTGGTAGGGAAGTGAGTGGGTCCATGATGGAGAATAGTAGATCATCTGCGAATGCAGAGACCTTAAACTCCTGTGGGTGGACAGTGAATCCGTGAATGTCGTCGTTGTCTCTTATTCCTTGCAAGAAGGGTTCTAAAGAGAGGACAAAGAGCAAGGGGGAGAGAGGGCACCCCTGTCTCGTGCCGTTGCTAATGTGTACTGGGCTTGATAATTGGCCGTTTATTCTCAATTTCGCCGTCGGGGTAGAGTATATGGCTCCCATCCATTTCATCCAATTTGGGCCAAAGCCTAAGGCTTGGAGTGTGGCTGTCAGCATTTTCCAGTCTACTCTATCAAATGCCTTTTCGGCGTCTATGGATAGAAGTAGGCTCTGTCTTTGAGTGGCATGGGAGAGGTGTATGAGATTTAATAATTTAGTTGTATTATGTTTGGCCTCACGCTTAGGGACGAAGCCAGATTGGTCCTGGTGTATTAATGTGTGTAGGATCGGTTGAAGTCGCATGGCTAAGATTTTTGTGCATATCTTTAGGTCTACATTGATGAGCGATATTGGGCGGTAACTGCCGCATTCAGTGGGGTCTTTACCCGGTTTCGGTAATAGTGTGATGTGTGCTTCTAGTGCCGATGCTGGGAGTGGGGACGGATCTGTGAGAGCGTTAAATGCCCTCAAGTATGGTTCCGTCAGAAGTGTGGCGAAGTGTTTGTAGTATTTGGCCGTGAGGCCATCAGGACCTGGGCTTTTGCCCAACGGTGTTGATTTGATCGCACATTTTAATTCGTCCTGGGTAATAGGCATGTCTATGGAGCGGGCTACGTCTGCAGGGATTGTGTTTTTGAGCCTAGTGGAAAGAAACCTTTCTATGTCGGTTGTGGAGGGGGGCGAGTTTCTGAGCTTATACAGTTTGGTGTAAAATTGTTGAAAGGCTTCCATGATATCTGGGAGGGTGTGGGATATTGTGCCCGTCTGTGTCTTAATTTTGGAAATGTATGCGTTTTGTCTGGACTGTCGTAGGGCATTGGCAAGCAGTTTGCCGCATTTGCCTCCCCTCGCGTAGTAGGAGTGTTTAGTGTTTAATAGTTTCTTCTTGGCTTGGTGTTGCAGTAATTGTATCAGTTCTGCGCGTTTGGTTATGAGAGTATTATACGTCGGGAGGGAGCTGTCCCTGGTGTGAGAATGTTCCAGGGTCCTAATTTCCCGTGTGAGTGTATCGATTCTTTGTGTCCTCTGTTTTTTAAGGGTAGCCATAATTGCCAGAAATTCTCCCCGTATGACACACTTGTGTGCCTCCCATGTTATGATGGGGGAAATGGATGGTAGCGTATTTTCTTGGAAGTAATTAGCGAGAGTGGTTTCCACTCGCGACTTAATGGCGGGGTCATTAAGTAAGAAGTCATTAAGTTTCCAATGAAAAGATGTTAGCGGGAGTGAGGGGATTTGTACGGCAAGAGACAGGGGCGCGTGGTCCAACCAAGTGATCGGGCCATAGGTGCAGGAGGTGGCCAGATGCAGGTAGTCCTGGGGAAGAAATAGCATGTCCAGTCTAGAGTATGTGCCCGAAGCTGTAGAGTAGAAGGAGTAGTCTCTAGTTTGAGGGTGCATGGTTCTCCAGCAGTCATGTAGCCTAGCCTGATCGAGAAGGTGTGATACCTGTTTCCTTGTAGTGGTCTGGTAATGTGTGGATTGGGAAGTTGTGTCGAGGGCAGAGTCTAGGGACATGTTTAGGTCACCACCCAAGATTAGTATGCCTTCCATGAATGATTCAATTATGCGGAGGTGCTTCTTAAGGGCCTTACCCTGGTGTCTATTGGGCAGGTACGTGTTAGCAAAGGTAAGCATGGTTTGACCTATCTGGCATTTCACCAGGATCAGCCTGCCCCTGTCGTCCGTTTTGTGGTCTTTGTACGTAAAGGGGGTGTGTGCGGAAAATAGTATGGCCACCCCCCTGGCCTTGGTATCACTGTAGTTGCTGAAAAAACCTGTGGGGTATGCCCTGTTTTTGAAAGTAGGGGCTATGCCTTTTTTAAAATGGGTCTCTTGTATAAAGACCACATCTGCTCTGAGTTTATGCATTTCCGTGAGAGTCATGGACCGCTTCTCAGGGGTATTGAGACCTTTAACATTGAGGGTGACTATCTGTAGAGTGGCTACCAGGTCTGAGTGTGTGTGTGGCCTTGCGAAGGGTCTGTCTTGTTCATTATGGGGTAAAAAGGATAGGGAGGTTGGGTCGGTTGTAAAGTTGAGGGAGTAACAAGCGAGAAGGGAAAAAATATATAAATACAGTAAACAACTTATATACAAACAGATATTCAATAAGTAAATTGAATTTATAATTATCCCCCTAGGCTGCGGGAAGGCGCAGGTTTAACCAGTCGCCCGTCGGCAGCCTGAGGGGAGAACCTCTGGTGTCGGACCCAAAGTGGGATTTTGCCACTTGGGTGCGTCTGTGACACCGTGGTGTAGGTCGTGCCGACCTAGTACGATAAGAGTTATCAAGTATGCATATGATAGTAATTAAACAGTGGGGGAGAAAGGCGGGGGTGGTCTTAGGTAGTTGACGTTAACCAAAAGCTCCCGTGGTGGAGCAGAAGAAGAATTGGTTTATAGTCAATCACCGCCAGAGCACAAATCCGCTAACATAATTTACAACACATCAAACATTCAGGCATTTGTAGCAATAATAGGATTTAAACATATTAAACTGTGCCAATGTCTATGAGCTTTTTTTTTATTTTATTTTTTTATTTTTGTTGACGGTTGTTCTTAAACTGTGTAGTGGGCCAATAGGTGGGATTCCTTTACCGTGCCACGGCTGTCCTCTGCCCACCTGGTCACGTGGTCCGCAAGGTGGGGGGTTGATTAGTGCTAGAGAAACCTTGCTGTCTGGCCTGCAACCATGTCGTCATTAGAGGTGGTTATCACTGCGAGCCGTTATATGGGGTTACTTGGCGTGGTGTTATGTACCAAGGGTTTGTTACCTGGAGATATTAGGCTGGATAAGTCTAATAGGGGATAGTAAGTGAGGAGTTGTCGCTTCCTGCTGTAGTGAGCTCATAATTGCGATGTACATGCAGCGGACAGTTAATACAGTCATCCGAGTCCCAGAAGGTGTGCAGGAGGCTGGGAGGAAGCGTGGTCTTCTACAGCCTAGCAGCGTAGCAAGAATGTCTGTTTCGGCAGGTTTGTGTGGTCGTCTCAGGCAGGTTTCGGCTAGTAGTTGGTGTCTTTGAGGTTTCAAGAGAAATGTAGGTTGCGGGTCCCAGGACCTGGGCCGACAGCAGTTCATGCCGTGTGCTCCGGGCTAGAATCCATTCACTGTTGCATCGGGTCTCGGTTGTCCATTTTCTTTTTCTTGGGTGTTTGTTGCCATCTGGGTGTCTGTGGCAGTTGAGGGAGTAGTGGCGTTTGCAGTGGTCCATACCAGTCTTGGATGTGCGGATCTGTTAGATTGAGAGTTTGGATAAAGAGTGGAATGTCTGCATGGGAGTGGATGGTGTGCTGGGCGCCTTTGTGTGTGACGCTCAGCGCAAGTGGATATCCCCACCTGTATCTTATATTTCTAGCTCTCAGTTGATCCGTAATGGGTCGCAATATCCTTCTCGCTTGTAGTGTCAGCCAGGAGAGATCTGGATAAATTGTGATTGGAGCTTCGTGAAACAGGAGGGGTTGTGAGTTTTGTTTCAGCGTGTTTAGTATGTCTTCTCTGCAGGTGTGGTAGTGGAGTCTGCAGATGACGTCTCTGGGTTTGTCTGTCGCTACACCTCTGGGTTTCAACGCCCTGTGTGCTCTGTCTAGGAGAATATGGCTGTCTCCTGGTTTTCCCAATATACGGTTGAAGAGTTCATTTAGGGTTGCATAAATATCGTCCTGCTCACATTCTGGGAGACCTCGAATCCGCAAGTTGTTGCGGCGCCCCCTATTGTCCAGATCATCTATAGACCTATGGAGCGAGGATAGGTAAGCATTTTGGTGTTCTACCGTTGCCTGTAGGGAGCTTAATTGTGTTTGCATGGCGTCCCTATCATCCTCTAGAATGACCACCCGGTCAGAGACCTGGCGGATTTCTGAACTAAAGGAGTCCATCTTGGCCTGGACTGAGGCTTCCAGCCGGGTCAGCATACCTGCAATGTCCTGCTTGGAGGGTAAGTTCCTCAGGATCTCCCTTAGGTCTCCTTCTGTTGGGTGGCCCGAGTTGTACGAGTCCGCCGGACTGGAGGGGGACATGCATAGAGGCGGGGAGTCAGCCGCCATGTTGGGGCCTAGCAGGCCGGTGTTACTATCCGCCCGGTCGCGGAAATATTTGGTAAGCGCTCCCGATTTCCCCGACGGGGTTTTGCTGGGGGCTTGTTGCGACGATGTGGCTCGTTTAGGGTGACCCATCTTTGTTCTGTGCGGCCCGATTAGGTCGGATTGTGTCTGGCGTGGTCGGAGCTATTTCAGATCGCGGCCATTCAGCAGCTCGGTTGGCCCCCGCCCCGGCACGACACGTTTTTGTGTTGACTACCGGAGGCTAAATTACAAACCTGTGTCTGATGCCTATCCGATGCCCCGGATAGATGAGCTGCTGGATAAGATGGCAAGAGGCCAGTATCTCACTACCATAGATTTATGTAAGGGATACTGGCAAATTCCACTAGCCGAGGATGCCATCCCCAAGTCGGCGTTTGTCACCCCGTTTGGCCTGTACCAATTTCGGGTCATGCCATTCGGAATGAAAAACGCCCCAGCGACCTTTCAGAGGATGGTAGAACGGCTACTGGACGGGTTCCAGGAATATGCATGCACATACCTGGACGATATCGCCATATATAGCCAGACTTGGGCAGAGCACCTGCAACACATAGAGGCCGTTATTGATCGTATCGGGGAGGCAGGGTTGACACTGAAACCTAGAAAGTCTCATATAGGGATGGCAGAGGTGCAGTACTTGGGCCACCCCGGGTGGGGAGCAGGCAACAAAAACCCGAACCAGCCAAGATTGAAGCCGTTGCTAAGTGGCCCACCCCTAGGACAAAGACCCAAGTGCTAGCTTTCCTGGGTACTGCAGGGTACTATAGAAAATTTGTGCCCAATTATAGTGCCCTGGCCAAACCCTTGACTGACTTGACCTGCAAGAACCTTCCTCGACAGGTTGTCTGGGCCCCAGAGTGTGATCAGGCATTTAACCAACTCAAGACGGCTCTAACTAATGCACCGGTACTTGCTGCTCCTGATCCAACTAAACGCTTTCTTGTTCACACAGACGCTTCAATGTTTGGATTGGGAGCAGTGCTGAGCCAAGTTGGAGCAGATGGCGGAGAACATCCGTAGCGTATCTAAGCCGGAAACCATTACCACGGGAAGTGAGCTACGCCGCCATCGAGAAAGAATGCCTGGCCGTGGTGTGGGCCCTCAAAAAGTTGCAGCCTTATGTATATGGACAACCTTTTTCCTTGCTCACAGATCACAACCCGTTGGTGTGGCTGCACCGTGTGGCTGGAGACAATACCAGGCTGCTGCGCTGGAGTTTGGCGCTGCAGCCTTTTGACTTTACAATCCATTACCGCCCTGGGAAACAAAACGGTAACGCCGACAGGTTATCTAGACAAACTGAACTTGAAAAGTGATCTGTGGTCACTTCCCCGGACATCCCCAAGTCGATCCGTTGGGATCAGACTGTGTATGCCGGCTTGGTTCTGGGGGAGCATTGTGGCAAACCTAGCCACTTGTAGGATACTGGACTATCTGTATCAACAGGTTGTCTGTAATAACCGCTGTAATATATGTGTAACCTTGGTCTATACTGTTGTGTGCATAGAATTCGTATGCTAGCAGCCAAAAGCCGCTAGCATTCATGTATTTCGTTTCACGAACAGCGACTTTACTGGCTGTTCGTGAACCGAATGAGCTACCCCCTAATAGCCCACAAATAGAGGGACGTGTGGCACTCATTAACCGATTGCAACATTGTTGCAATCGGTAATTAAAGACTTTCCTAGGTGGCCGTCGTTCGGCTACCGACCACGCGGCGGCCGGCCATCTTGTATCCTTTGTCTCACCAGCGGTGTTTGGTCATCGAGCGCGTGAAACTGAAAACGGCTACTCGACGGCACAAACACCCCTGGACTTCCAGGCCGTTCGGGAGCTCCGGTCTTTCCCTATTGTGGTTCCCCATCTGTGTTCGGTACTTTTAGGCGAACTCAATGGCAAATTGTATTTTGTGCGGCGTTCGGTTGTTTTTAGCTGGGATCTGAGCAGTATTCCCACGAAATGTGCACTCAGACCCCAGCTATCTACCGAACGTCCATTCGTTTAAATAAACTGAATATTGTTAAAGTTATGTATTTTAATGTAAAATGGCAGTTCTGCTGCACGGAGGGATAATCCACTTAACGGTATATTCCAGTGGGAGTATCCCTCTCGTCCAGCAGTGCCTGATGGGAGAAATGCTCTGAATGTTAAGTCCCCCATGTTGTCCCCTACTGTATTACCCCTGCTATGTCAGTAGGGAAACCCCTTGCATGGGGACTTGCATAAATACTGGAGCTGTGAATAAAAACCTCTGTTGACTCCCAGAACTGTGTTTCGCACGATTACTGGGGGATTTGGGATATTGCCTTACCTTCTGTGCCAGCGGAGATCGTGGAATTTAAAATTGCAGCTCCGCTACAAGTGGGCTTGATTAACTAAGCTGCGTGTTGTATTTTTCTTTTTCTCATGTTGATTTTCTGCTATTCCAGCCGTAGCAATCTATGTCCTTATGCTGCGCTTGGTAAAAGTGTTTTTTATTTTTTTTCTGCTACATTTTTGTGCGCATACTCCTACGTATTCCCATTTGCAATTTATTTTCACGCACTTAGAGCTATATTCATTCCAAAATATGGAAAGTGCCTTTAAGTGTTTTAATTATAGTTATCATGCATTTTACCTTTTATGTGGCTTATACTTAAAGTAGTAAAAGTTCAATAACAATGAAAAGTTTTAGAAAGTACAGTGTATAATATGTATATTCATAAAACTGGTCAGCAAGTGCATTGCTTGACTGGGTGCAAGGTATTTATATCTTAGAATTCCTAAGTTAGCCTTCGTACTATACAATATATGAAGGGTTAATCTGAGAGCTATATTTAAACCCACTTGACAGATACACAATAGGGATTTTTAAAGTTATTTAAATACATAATTACACGTTTGCACATGTTACACAAATAGTTAGATTATATACGCTAATGTAAGGAGGATTTTTTGAATGACTCCTCTTTTTTTTTGTTAACCTTAGAAGAAAAAAAAATATATGGGTAATATTTAAATTGTATTTTTCACCTGCTCTCCAGTGGGTTTCTTGCACTCTGCATAAATCTATATTTTCTTTTTTTAGAAAATTGAAAAATATTATTATTCTCTTTTGAGGTGAGTTCAATCCTCTCACATTTAGAGAGGCGAATTTCAACATATTAAATTACAGAATTGCCTGCTCTCTCCCCAAATATAACTCTCGTTGTCCTCTCCATAATACGAGACACATGGCAACTGACATAAAACATGCATACAAACAACAAAAAACAATCCCATTCCCCTATACCTAGAGAGCCAATCCAGACCCTCAAGCACTGTACCCTCCTTGTTGTGGGGTACAGCTGGTACAAAAAGCAAAGCCACTCTGCGTGGCTTTCACTAAGCGCCGAACAAAAAGAGGAAGGAGGGAAAAGGAGTAAGCAATGAGGAAGAAGAGAAAAAATATATATTTTTGTTCAATTACAGGAAGCTGTGTCGCTCTTTTAAGCCCTTAGAACCCGTTGTTATTGATATAGTGTAACACACTTCTCTTATAATGATTTACTTTGTGATACTCCATTACGTGCTATCTCAAAAAGTTTCAAAAGCTATATGCATTATTCACTCATGTAACATTGGGGGTTATACTAAAACTCCAACCTTATTAAATTGGCTATCAACTTGTGTTCGTATTTTTTTTTTTTTTTTTTAATACTTTATTTTTATTGTGCACATTTTAACAGATCGTTCTGCATTGTCTCAATAACAGAAGTAGGAACTTGCATAATCCACAATGAAACATGTTACATGAAAGTTTGAATATTTAAAAGCAATTGCTGTGTTTCATTTTGCTGAGTTGGCACATTTTTATAGTAAGATTAATATACATTTGAGACAGCCACACACATTATGACTAAAGTAGCTTGGGCTTAGGTTGATCATGCATATCTAGTATGTTTAATTACATGGGTAAGCAGTCGATATGTGGTCTCCCATATGTGCAGTTATACGTGAGCTAAGATATAATATATGTCTATGTGTCTCGAGTATAAAACAGGTGAGAGAAACATATATAGTGCCAGGCAGGCGGGCTTGTCGTTTTTTTAATTTGCAGGTGACAGGCAATCTAGGAGCTTAACTGATGTGTGTGTTAAGGCCTTATACAGTTATTTGAAGGTTATTATGAGAGTACTAAACAGAACATCAGTAAAGAGCATGGATAAAGAACATAAACAAAGAAAAACGATCAAAAAGTGAATTTTACGTTAGAGTTCCATGTTATTAGTAAGTCCCGGTTTAGGAGGCTACAGTATGGTCATAGATAGCGTCCATTGTATCAGAGGCTCCAGGCCTGGACCTCTGTGTTTCCCGGCACGTGGGTTCTCTTTTATCTAATACCCAGCGTAGGGAAGGGTGTCAGTGGTTCTTGAAGGTCCTGCTGAGGTATAGCAAGACGCTGCTTTGCTGGTCCCAGTGGCTTTCTCTTCCGCCTGTCACTGTGGGGGCCTGTGTTGATGTTGCAGGTAGATAGTGTCCCTGACCGTGACTTTAGGGCTCTCTATGTCATTGTCTGGGCTCGGTGCTGTGAGGGGAGCTTGCCTGGTTTTGTTTGCGTTGCGGTTCTTGGCATCATGCAGGGTCTGGGGGGAGCCTGCAGATCCCCTCGAGCAGGCCTCGCTGTGTGGCGCAGTCTTGTATGTTTATGTACACACGGGAGAGGTCTCCAGCGTTGGTGCCATCTTTTAGCTCCTGTCGAGTGGGAGTCATCGCGGCTGTGGTAGGTACTTGTGGATGTTTTGCTGGGTGAGTGTACCTGTGCTTTGGGCTGCTGTTCTCTGCTGGCCAATTTCGCCCAGAAGGCATTGAATATGGCTTCCAGCTTCGTCACAACCTGGTAGTTGTGGCCACATGTGGCATCCGCCATTGTATAGGCCTGTGTAGCAAGGGTTGCCTGTGATGCTCTGCTGCCTGTGCTTGTCGTGGCCCTGTTGCCTTAATAAGTTGGACCGGGATCACCCCTGCCGGTCCTGAGGAGGGGGAGCGGGTAAGCAGTGGCTCAGTACCTCCGGCGTAGGGGTGAGGAGAGCGGCCGTCTCCCCCCAGCTCCGTCCACCGCAGGCCTCGGCCTGCTACCTTGGGTTCACCGTTCGTATTCTAATTTTTAGTTTATACAAAAATCCACTATGTGTACCGCCTAAAGATAAAAATAAATATGAATTAATATATTGCATTATTAATTAAGACTGCATCAACATTCTTATCTTTTTGTGTTAAGTGAACAGAACTTTAAGATACGATGATATATCTTGACCTCCCTTTGTGCATTTTAAAAAAAACTTATTTGAGTATATTTTTTAATTCAAAAAAACCTCATTACATTAGCGTATATAATCTAACTATTTGTGTAACATGTGCAAACGTGTAATTATGTATTTAAATAAAGAGAACGTTACCTGCGCTCTGGCCTAAATCCCCATGTAGATTTAAACAAAATGGAGGCTCTTTCGTTTTATTCTAATGGCCATTTGAATATATAAGCTCATCTGCCACGTCAAGGCAAGCCTCAAGAGGTGAGTCCTACACTAGCCACTAGATATGCTGTTATCAGCCAGGAATCTCCAGTAAGACAGGAAGGGGTATTTTATAAACCCTTTCACATTTAACCCTTTATTGGGCTTCTACACATACAATAAACTTTGCTGGTATCAGACAAAGTGTAAACATCTCTAATGAGACATGAAGGGGTGTTTTATAAACCCCTATATACTTAACCCTGAATAGGGCTATAACACATACAAATCACCTTGCTGGTATCAGTTAAAAGGCAAATTTCTCTGATGAAACAGGAAGGGGTGCTGCCCCTACATACTTATAAACTCTTAATAAGACAAACGTGGGGAGGCTGGAAACAATGTAACATAGCTGTGTAATACAAACATCATATACAAACACAAAGATAAAGCACCGCGCTTACAGCAGCAGTAGCTTAGTATCCAACAGCTTAAAATACGTAGTAAAAACAAAGAGAACGTTACCTGCGCTCTGGCCTAAATCCCCATGTAGATTTAAACAAAATGGAGGCTCTTTTGTTTTATTCTAATGGCCATTTGAATATATAAGCTCACCTGCCACGTCAAGGCAAGCCTCAAGAGGTGAGTCCTACACTAGCCACTAGATATGCTGTTATCAGCCAAGAATCTCCAATGAGACATGAAGGGGTGTTTTATAAACCCTTTCACATTTAACCCTTTGTAGGGCTTCTACACATACAATAAACTTTGCTGGTATCAGACAAAGTGTAAACATCTCTAATGAGACATAAAGGGGTGTTTTATAAACCCCTACATACTTAACCCTGAATAGGGCTATAACACATACAAATCACCTTGCTGATATCAGCTAAAAGGCAAATTTCTCTGATGAGACAGGAAGGGGTGCTGCCCCTACATACTTATAAACTCTTAATAAGACAAACGTGGGGAGGCTGGCAGCAATGTAACATAGCTGTGTAATACAAACATCATATACAAACACAAAGATAAAGCACCGCTTTGTTTAAATGTACATGGGGATTTAGGCCAGAGCGCAGGTAACGTTCTCTTTGTTTTTACTATGTATTTTAAGCTGTTGGATACTAAGCTACTGCTGCTGTAAGCGCGGTGTTTTATGTTTGTGTTTGTATATGATGTTTGTATTACACAGCTATCCTACGTTGCTGCCAGCCTCCCCACGTTTGTCTTATTAAGAGTTTATAAGTATGTAGGGGCAGCACCCCTTCCTGTCTCATCAGAGAAATTTGCCTTTTAGCTGATACCAGCAAGGTGATTTGTATGTGTTATAGCCCTATTCAGGGTTAAGTATATAGGGGTTTATAAAACACCCCTTCATGTCTCATTAGAGATGTTTACACTTTGTCTGATACCAGCAAAGTTTATTGTATGTGTAGAAGCCCTACAAAGGGTTAAATGTGAAAGGGTTTATAAAACACCCCTTCATGTCTCATTGGAGATTCTTGGCTGATAACAGCATATCTAGTGGCTAGTGTAGGACTCACCTATTGAGGCTTGCCTTGACGTGGCAGGTGAGCTTATATATTCAAATGGCCATTAGAATAAAACGAAAGAGCCTCCATTTTGTTTAAATCTACATGGGGATTTAGGCCAGAGCGCAGGTAACGTTCTCTTTGTTTTTACTATGTATTTTAAGCTGTTGGATACTAAGCTACTGCTGCTGGATGCGCGGTGCTTTATCTTTGTGTATGTATTTAAATAACTTCTATTTTACTTGAAAAATCCCTATTGTGTATCTGTCAAGTGGGTTTAAATATAGCTCTCAGATTTACCCTTCATATATTGTATAGTACAAAGGCTAACTTAGGAATTCTAAGATATAAATACCTTGCACCCAGTCAAGCAATGCACTTGCTGACCTGTTTTATGAATATACATATTATACACTGTACTTTCTAAAACTTTTTATTGTTAATGAACTTTTACTGCTTTAAGTATAAGCCATATAAAAGGTAAAATGCATGATAACTATAATTAAACCACTTAAAGGTACTTTCCATATTTTGGAATGAATATAGCTCTAAGTGCGTGAAAATAAATTGCAAATGGGAATACGTAGGAGTATGCGCACAAAAATGTAGGAGAAAAAAAAATAATAAAAACTTTTACCTAGCGAAGCATAAGGACATAGATTGCTACGGCTGGAATAGCAGAAAATCAACATGAGAAAAAGGAAAAGTACAACACGCAGCTTGTTTCGTGTAAAAATCAATGTCCAGTCTCCTGTGCAATATTTTATTGTTAATATATATTTTTTTTCTTTGCTTTATCTTAATTTGTTTAATTTTTACTTAATACATCTGACTGCTAATTTAAGAAGTGATTTTCCTTTTCTTCATTGTGATAACCTGCAGACGAAACGCGTAGGGTTGGGCTACTGTAGAGGGTTTTGTTATATCTGCTAAAGTTGCTTTCAGGTTGATTTATCAAGACCTAGATAAAGAAGGCAGGTACCACATTCTTATTGGGGAAATCAATAACCAAATATATACGATTGTTAATGTTTATGCGGATAACCAATCCCCTAATAGATACCTTCAAAAATTATTTAATAAAGTTGAGAGAATTAGGCAAGGTCGAACTATATATCTAGGAGAGTTTAACACACTGGTAGACACAGCTAATAGCTTGAAAGGAAAATGATTCATGCATGGTGGTGCTAATCAAAAAGGGAACTTTGGTGAGATTCTTAGTAAAAATTGTTTGTGTGATCTCTGGCGAGTTTGGCACCCTCATGAAAGATATTTTACTTGCTTTTCTAGTAGACATCAAGTTTATTCAAGGATACAGCAACAAGAATTAAAAAGATTTTTATTAATAATATACCCTGGTCTGAGCACAATGCTCTAATAATGTTATTAAAGGATGAGTATAACAGAGATAGATCAAGTTGGAGACTTAATGACAGGCTGCTCCATAAGGAACAAAACATAGCCTTAATAAGTGACAGAGCTTTTTTTAAAAGAAAATTTAAGTAATGAAATCCCTATAGATACGATCTGGTGTGCATTTAAATGCCCGATAAAAGGTCACTTAATTAAATTAGGTTACCAGGAAAAAAATTAATCATTCTAGGAATCTTGCAGATCTATATGTAGAATTGGATAAACTGGAGAAAATAAATAAAACTAACCCTTCTATTGGTATTGGTCAAAAATTGAAAGAAGAGATTAATGACATTCTTATACAAAAGGCACATTTTTCCTTGGAGAAACTGAAAAGTAACTGGTACTACAAGGGAAATAAGGCTGATAAGCCTTTAACTTAAAAAAATGAAAAGGCGAGGAAAACAGTCTCTAAAATTATACAGGGTAATGAAATCATTCTTGTCCCCTCTAAGATAGGACCGGCTTTTCAAGAATTCTATTCTAACTTATATAATCTGCCAGAAAGACACGCCCTGATAAATATATTCGAATTCTTGAATAAATACCAGACTCCTAAATGGTCTCAGGACCATTTAAACCAACTGAACCAACCTTTCTCATTAGACGAAGTGCTTTCAGCAATTGGGAAACTCAAGACAGCCAAGTCCCCTGGTCCAGATGGCTTTAGTAACCAATTTTATAAAACTATGAGTGGTAACGTAGCAAGTATTCTTACCAATACCAATTAACTACTTTAGAGAGACAGGTAACATCCCCCAAGAACTTTAAAAGCCTGTATTGTACCTATTCCCAAACACAACAAAAACTCAGAAATAATTGCTAACTACAGACCTATTTCCCTTTTTAATACTAATATAAAACTATATTCTACAGTAATAGCTTCAATATTGAATAATGTTATCCCTTCAATTATACATGGTGATCAGGTGGGGTTTGAAGCAACCATGTCTTCAGCTTATAATATTAGAAGAAATATTCATGTTACGGATTTGGTTTCTAGAAAAGGAATCTCTCTCCTGGCTCTGTCATTGGATGCCGAGAAGGCTTTTGACAGAGTCGGGTGGGACTTCCTTGATGCAGCACTATTGTCATTTGACCTTACTGGAGATATTAGACACTCTATCATGGCGCTATATTCTTTCCCGATGGCTAGGGTGGTTGGAGGTGAGTTTTCTTCGAAGTGGTTCCAACTAAAAAACGGCACTAGGCAGGGCTGTCGCTATCTCCCCTTCTGTATCTTATCGCTATAGAACCAACTGCAATAGCAATTAGAGCAACTGAACAAATTAAAGGTCTGTGTATTTTGGAGGACAGCGTAAAGCTAATGATGTATGCAGATGATATAGTACTCACCCTTAGCGACCCAGTCAATTCGTTGAAAAAACGTATCCCTCTTATGAAGAGTTTTCAGAAATTTCAGGTTACAAATTGAATTTGGAAAAAACGGTTGCAGTACCACTCAACTTAACACAGAAAGCAGTGGATGAGTTAAAAAAGGATTTTGGTTTTGCTATTTGTAATTCATGTATGTGTTTGGGCATTGAAATACCAGGAGACTCTAACAAAATAATGGAACTTAATTTTTTATCACTTGTTAAAGAAACGGGTAGAAAGCCAAGGAAATGGAAAAACTTGGAGATCTCCTGGTGGGGGAGGATAAATACGGTAAAATCTTACATCCTTGCTAACTGGATCTACCTGTTCCGTATGGTTCCTCTAGCATGTCCGGACAGCTGGCTTCAGATTGCACAATCTCTTATTAACAAGTTTATTTGGCAGGGCAAATGGCCTCAAATTAATCAAAAAATATTGGCACTTAAAGTCAAGATGGGAGGATTGGGACTACCACTATTAAAAAATTGCAAACAAGCTGCTAGCCTGACAAACGCCCTTATCACGCAATTAGAAAATGTTAAACAACAAGCGTGGTATAAAATTGAACTCTCTATGAATCACAATAATGACTTAGGTATATTATTTTGGAAAAGTTAAAAGAGACCAGAGAGGTTCCCCCCTTATGAGAACTCTTGCAAGATATATGGAAGCACTGGAAAAAATTTAAGTAAAACTATAGAATTCTTAATAGGCTGATTCCATGTCTTTCTCTTAAGTATATTGAGGTTAATGTAAAGGATATAGCCTTAACAAATTGGAATGAGAAGGGTATCTATAAAATAGGAAACCTGATAACAGAAAATAACAATATTAAAGATTTGAACATGGAATATAGCCTGGGCCATATTGAGGTTTTTAACTAGTTAAGAATGAAAGGGTTTTTGATCAAATATCTAGCTCCGAGCTCAGATAGGGTGAAGGCTCTGGGACAACTGACAGAAAGAACATCTTTAAAGAGGATGTTGGCTGGTTGTATGGAACTGGGTTCCAGAGACCCAGAACCACTTATTAAATCTATTTTTGAGAAATGGGCTTTAAACTTAAATAGTATAATTGAGGGTGACGACTGGAGAAGGGCACTGAACGAAACCTATAAGAATATCCATTGTCTCAATCTGTTGGAATGTCAATATAAACGTTCGAATTGCTGGTATCTAGGTTGTCAAAATTTTTCCCAGATAGCACTAATATTTGCTGGAGATGCGGGGATCGTAAAAGGGATTACCTACACATGTGGTGGTATTGTCCACCGATCTGCAACTTTTGGAACATGATTAAAAATAAGCAGCTAAGTCTGACTAATAAGGCTGGATGTTTTACTCCAGATATTTTTTTGCTCCATATGAAGGTAAAACAGTTGTTTGGTTTGGATACTCCTCTAATACTACACTTACTGTTGGCCGCAAAAATTTCTATAGCGCGGAATTGGAAAGGTCCTAAGATTGCAACCTGGCTCTTAGTGAAAGCGCAGCTTAAACAACAATTAAAAAATGTAAAGAAGTCTACTAATATTATTATTTTTCTTTTTTTCTTTTTCTTTTTTTTTGTTTAAAATCTTTTGTTTCACTACTACATACACACTTTGTGCCCAGCACCTCACCACTAGACCGTTCACCCGCACAACCACCACCACGAATAGGTCAGGGCAAGGGAAACGAGCACGGAGTCTGGGTCACACAGACCCTCCCCCCCTCCCCCCGGCACTCTCCACACAAACTATCCCCCAACAAAAGGTCACAGACCAAATATCAAGGGCAACGCTCTCACGGGATGGGGGTTAATTGGCCCTTGAGTGATGACCCGAAGCATAGGCTACCGGACCCCAAAAACCGTATCGCCCCCCCCCCCACATTTTAG
This sequence comes from Pelobates cultripes, assembly GCA_933207985.1. Lineage (NCBI taxonomy): Eukaryota > Metazoa > Chordata > Amphibia > Anura > Pelobatidae > Pelobates > Pelobates cultripes. The sequence continues at coordinate 133,951,125 of OW240920.1, forward strand.
ATACACAATTACACACTGGACCCTCAACCAACAGCTCATGTCAGCTCTCTCACTCGCCACCCCTCAGGTCCAAAGACACACATATAGTTTTCGGAACCTACACCAGGACCAGAACCTACACCTCCATCGCTGGCAGGTCAGAGAACACACAACCAAATCGCTGAATGAGAAACAACAATTTATCTTTTACAACATGGCACTGAACGAACTCTTGTAATCCGTTATATGTCTTCCCTACAACATGTATTTCACTATGCGCTGCAAAAATAAAGAATATAAAAAAAAAAAAATAGAAAGAGGTATATTAAAACTATCTTATGAGAAAAGGAACTCATGGTTAAAGCCTATAGAAACTTTTTAGGCCCAGGAAACCTCTTGGCTCTCTGTGTACCAATGACCCTTGTGGTAATGTTGCAAGTGGGTCTAAAGGGGGTCAGCTTGATTGCTTGTGCTCTCTCTTCTGGGTCTGTTACTCTCTGTTTTTTTTTTTTTTTTGAGGGGGTGGGGGAGGCTGCCTCTCTCCCTCCGAAAGAATTTAAGGAAAGGAAAGGAGAGAAAAAGGAATTATAGTCTGCTCATATATAACTTCACTTTAAGGATTCTATATGGCCTTGTATATGTACGTGTTGTATTTAATTTATGTTAAATTGTTTGTTTGATTGTTTTTATCATATAACTGTAAGATGTAATTCTGTATACTTATTAAGTATGTAGTGTTATTCCGGTTGTTGAGCACGGGGCACTTTAAGATGAATTGCTGGTTATTTTCTGGTAGCAATTTTTGGTTAATGTTGTCAAACAAAATGTGTATTTATATTGTGTCCTGACTTGCTGTTTTCTTTGAAAAATAAAAAATATTATATATTAAAAAAATAAATAAATCGTGAATTACAGTTGGACATTTGCACACATTAAGTAGCAACCAACACAAAGTTTTAGCGAAGACATCAAATATTTTGGGGCTGCTCTTGTAGCCGAACGTGAGCCGTGAGAAGAAATAACATAAACTCTTCCACTCGGGGCTGCCATCAGAAATTTCGGTGCCCCTGACAAAGCACAAGGTCTACCCCCCCCCCCCTGGCCCGCCCACGAGTCCGTAGACAATGATGCAGGACTGAATGTGGTGTGTATAGGGGAAGTGAATTAGAATGTGTGTAATAGATGTAGTGTTTGTGTGTATTAGATACTGTTTGTGCAGTGAACGCAGAGTGTGTGTTTGTGTAGCGGATGCAGTGTGTATAGTGAATGCAGAGTGTGTTTGTGTAGTGGATGTAGTGTTTGTGTTTACTAGATACAATGTGTTTAGTGGATGTAGTGTTTGTGTGTACTAGATGCAATGTGTTTAGTGGATGTACAGTGAATGCAGGATGTTTGTGTAGTGGATGCTGTGTGTATAGTTAATGCAGAGTGTATGTTAGTGCAATGAATGCTGAATGTGTGTCAGTGTAGTGAATGCAGAGTATGTGTTAGTGTAATAAATGCAGTGTGTGTGTGTCAGTGTAGTGAATGCAAAGTATGTGTTAGTGTGTAATGAATGCAGAGTGTGTGTCAGTGTAATGAATGCAGAGTGTGTGTCAGTGTGTAATGAATGCAGTGTGTGTGTCAGTGTAGTGAATGCCGAGTGTGTGTCAGTGTAGTGGATGCAGAGTGTGTGTCAGTGTAGTGAATGCAGAGTGTGTGTAAGTGTAATGAATGCAGTGTGTGTGTGTGTCAGTGTAGTGAATGCAGAGTGTGTGTTAGTGTAGTGAATGCAGAGTGTGTGTTAGTGTAGTGGATCCAGAGTGTGTGTTAGTGTAATTAATGCAGAGTGTGTGTTAGTGTAGCGGATGCAGAGTGTAATTAATGCAGATTGTGTGTCAGTGTAGTGAATGCCGAGTGTGTGACAGTGTAGTGGATGCAGAGTGTGTGCCAGTGTAGTGGATGCAGAGTGTGTGCAAGTGTAATGAATGCAGAGTGTGTGTTAGTGGAGTGAATGCAGAGTGTGTGTCAGTGTAGTGAATGCCGAGTGTGTGACAGTGTAGTGGATGCAGAGTGTGTTAGTGTAATGAATGCAGAGTGTGTGTCAGTGTAGTGAATGTAGTGAGTGTGTATCAGTGTAGTGAATGCAGAGTGTGTGTTAGTGTAGTGGATGCAGATTGTGTGTTAGTGTAATGAATGCAGTGTGTGTGTCAGTGTAGTGAACGCAGAGTGTGTGTTAGTGTAGTGAATGCAGAGTGTGTGTCAGTGTAATAAATGCAGAGTGTGTGTTAGTGTAATGAATGCAGAGTGTGTGTTAGTGAAGTGAATGCAGTGTGTGTCAGTTTAGTGAAAGCAGATTGTGTGTGTGTGTTGCAGAGAGGGCCCAGCAGACTGCAGGAGCACATTACAGCTCTTCCCTCTCTCTAACTCCCACGAGCATGGCGTGCGTGCCGCGCAGAGCGTTGCCATGGTAACCCGTGGCAACACTCTGACGGCCACACATCTCGCGGTAGTTAGAGAGAGGGAAGAGCTGTAATGTGCTCCTGCAGTCTGCGGGGCCCGCGGCTGCACCTGCATTGCACAGATATATAGCGATCATCGCTATATATATGTGCAGAGAGGGAATGTTGTCACCCCTGATGACGGCCCTGCTGCCACTTAACGTCGTGCAGATGTGGGGTGAGGGGTGAATGGGGAGTAACTTGAAAGTGTTGACAATGTCTGTTTTACTGAGCCATGCTCCAGTCCCTGTAGCCAAAATGGCCCAGGTGGCATTGTCAATAGTGGCATATTGCAGAGAGAATTCGTCAGAGGGTATAAGGGAATTGAGACTAGGGATAGTGGAGGAATGTAGTGCTGATAAATTGATGATCAGTCTGGGTTTATATGAGGTTTTACCCGTGATGACCCCAATAGGGTTAGTTCTCCATGTAGTGAAAGGTGGGGAAACAAATGGCCCAAGCAAAAAACCTGTTAAAATTCACTGTTAATAAGATCACTCACTAACTCTGGATCTGCCAATGCTGTTTGTAGATTATTGCATTCCGGTGTACCAGATGGCAAGAGTTTGATACCTGTGTGAAAACCGTTTGGACAACCCTTCGGTGAGGAATTTAACCAAGTGTTGCGATGGGTGGTGTCGTAATAGAACAGCAAATAACGTGATGTTGATGCAAGTGGGGTACGGTTTAGGAAACATTTTATTAGGGCACAGTGAGCACAAACTTGTAACAGCCTGCAAGAAATTAACCACAAGTGCCCGCATTAAAATTATTCCATATTTGGGATTTGCCCAGGAAGATGATGTCCCTACCCAGCTTATCCTTTAAAACTCTGGTAGGTCTTGCCGATGACATCCTGTGTGGCATTCAGGAGTGAAACAAGATTAACATCCTTGCCCTCCAGGATGTCCTTCTGAGACTAGGCGGGACCATATGCAATGTTTAACTGGTGGAACATTTGGTAAAAACAAAGGTTACCTGGTAGAATGGGTGAGGTTCCAACCGGGAAAGTATTGGAAGATCTAGCGAGTACCATAGGGCAGCTACCGGATCCCATTCTGGAAGGATATGGGCCATTCTAAAATATGAAATCATAATTAGTGGGGACCCACATGAGTACTGGCTGACTATCTAGTGCCAAGTGGCGAAACAATTCCACTAAATAAAGTGGCAGATAAGGCCCTACTAGTTGCCAAGCGGCTTGAGAGGCTCTATGTATGCCTTGGCCCGAGGAATTTTGTGACCACCGAACGTTGTGCCTGGGTGTTGGCCTCTTGGTGAAAATTAAAGCATAAAATACAATGGGAGTGACAGGTAATGCCCTCTCTATGCAACCATGCAAGGCTGCTAACTATGCGTTGGCCCGAAGGGCGTAAACCTCCGAGTATGAGGATGGGTGGTGGCCTCGTGGGAGCACTAACAAAAGGCATAGAGGCCTGAAAATACTTATTAATGGCCACCTAGAACCCTATAAGCCAGTAACATTCTAGATAAAAAAGGTAATGATTTGTGAAATGGTATGTGGTAACATAACGTACCTGAGACTGTAAAACCAAAGTGTATAATACTTTTGGAGTAATAAGGTATGGGGTTGGGTAACATGACAGTAACCTACTGGTGAGAAAAGTACAGTAAAGATGGTGTTGTAGAAATAACGTGGGACCGAATGCCAGGTATGAAGTATAATGAGCCAATGCTGCCCCATAATGCGGTATACCACGTAATAGAGAAACTGGTCGATCACAGTATATGGTCTAATAACAAAGTAAACTGCAATAATACTATATATCGCATGTAAACAGGATGAACCCACCTAGCTAATAATATAAAACCAATGAAATTTAGAAAAACCCTGAAACAGTGTACAAACCTTTAAAACCGATCCTGGAGTCATAAGTGATGAAATACGTAGATATTGACATATCTATAAGGTTGACACAATACCTCCTTAACAATTCAATACCATAGCAATACTTTAAGGATTTAACATGGATATAAATAAAAAAAGAGAAAAGAAAGAGAGAGAGAGAGAGAAAAAAAATGACAGTTTGTAGTACTCTTTTGTAGCAGTTAGGGGGCCCCGCATTGCCGAAACACCCGTAGTCTAAGGGAATTTCCTTTAATTCGAATGAGGTGTAACTTTATAGAGTATAAGGCGTTCATGAGAAAGCATGCGAAATGCTCTAACACTTCAATGGAGTCGTGTAGTGTTCGCTAGAATAAATGTTAGTCTGTAACAGTGCGAAAGCGTTAGAAGTGGTGCCTAAACATATGAAAGCAGCCAAACTGGGACCTTTGTTCGTTAGTCCCGAAAGCTCCCCTGTATTAGGTATATAACCCGGCGTTCGTGCTTAAAAGCCTGAATGCCGCAGAAAGAAACAAATTACACTTGCAAACGGGTAAGTAACGAAATAGATCCAAATCGAGATAACGCCGTGGGATGCAACCAAGTCACGACGGCTGGGCCTATAGCTTACGGTTCAGCTGACAAGTTCCGGGTCAGTCTCCTTCGAGCTGGAGCAGGAAGCAGGCTGGAAACGTTCAATGAGAAGACAGGTAAGCCGAACAAACGATTGTACCGGCGGCCAGCAACAAGGAAACCGGACCACGAGGAAAACAGGTAACAGCAAGATGGTGACTTGTGAGTGACTGGAAGTCATCACCTGCAACTCGCCAGCCCAAAAACGGTAAAGTGGGAGAGGATTGGCAGTCCTTTTATAGGGGATTCAAGCCTCTCCCACAACTACAGGCCCAGCCTTAAATATATGTATATTACACAATAGGCTTGCACTTTGTGCTGTAACCAGCAGTACCTTAACCCCTTAAGGACACATGACATGTGTGACATGTCATGATTCCCTTTTATTCCACAAGTTTGGTCCTTAAGGGTTAATTTGCCAAGATCCAGTAATGGCCAGCACTCACGGGCCTTCTTTCCATAAAAATTAGCTTCTATTTTACATCAAAATTTAGTTTAAAATCATAAAATTTCCTCAGGACAAAAACCAATATCAGACATCACAACATGCCAAAACACATTTCAGGGAGGTGGTCACCTCACTTCAGGGAGGCAGCTTCACAAGCTACTCGGTAGGTGGACTTTACAGACATAGTGAGAGAGTGACACAGCGTGCATTCTGATTGGTTCCTCTTTAAAGGAGAGACTAATCAGGATGTGTGCTATGTCATTCTCTCGCTATTTATGTCACTCTGTTTCTTCAGTGCCCGGCATCTACCTGGAGTGGCTGACGTGGCAGAGGCAAATCTAAAACCTAATCTTGAGAGAGGCACAGGTAGTGGGTTGTAGTGGGGTGATAGAGGTTGTAATTGAGGAGGTATGGGCTATAGTAGGGGGAAAGGGGCTGAAGTGGGGGAATGAGTTGTAAATGGGTGGATAGAAAATTTAGCAGGGGATAAGGGCTGTAGTAGGAGTTAAGGACTCTAGTCAGGTTATGGCGGCTGTAGTGGTGGTATGGGTTGTAGAAGGGGAGTTAGGGGCTGTAGTGGGTATATGGGGTGTTAAAGGGGAGTTAGGGGCTGTAGTGGTGATATGGGGTGTAAAAGGAGAGTTAGGGGTTATAGTAGGGGATAAGGGCTGCAAGTGGGTAGGATAGGAATAGAGTCTGTAGTGGGTAGGATAGGGGCTGTAGTAGTTCAGGCTGCAATTGTGAGGGAAGGGATTGTAGTGGGATGTAGGACCAGTGATTGTGGGAATGGGACTGTAGTGGGGCAGAGAGGCTGCAATTAGGGAGTTACTTACAGTCTCAATAGTTATTCCACTGTCTTGGAGTGTCTTCCCCACTCACCCCCTCTGCAAACTACAGTCTCAGCAATCTCCAGGCAGAGTAAGGTGTGGTTGCACTGTTTGTGCCACTAATTTCTACCCCCCTTCCATCAATATCTTTTCCACCCCTCCTTCCATCCATGTCTGTGTTCCCCATATATGTCTTCCCCTCCCCTTCCATCAATGTCTCAATCCCACCTTCAATGTCTCTCCCCCAATTCTCCCCCCCTACCATCCATGTCTCCCTCCTATGTCTCCCACCACTCCTCCCATCCATGCATCACTTCCTCCCATGTCTCTCCCACCTTCTCCTTTCATCTATGTATCCATCCCCCTTCCATCCATGTCTCCCTACCTCCTATCTACGTCTGTCCCCTATTCTCCAACCCCACCCCCCATTCAATATCCCTCTCCTCCCATCTATGTCTCCCCCCGCCTTGCATCCTTGGATCTCCTCCCCATGTCCCCCCCTCTCCCATTCATGTCTCTCACTCCCTCTACATCCTCCCATCCGTGGCTCTCTCCCCATGTCTCCCCCCCTCCCATCCATATGTAACATATTCTTCCTCACCTTGCAGTGTCTGCACCCAGCGGCTGTGCGTCTGCATGACTGACACTTTCAGCATGTTAATGGATACCAGCCGCTGCTGATCCACGACAAAATATACCCCCATGTCCGCTCACGTGATTTACAATATCGACGTGCACGTGACGTCACGCACTCGCCGCGCGCGCACGTTTTGGGGTCAAAGAGCGATTTCAGCCAATCAGAATAGTAAAGCAGGTATTTAAACCTAAAAATACCTTCCCTCATTGCCCTGTCATGGTTTCCCTAGTGGTTGTCCGAGAGCGAGTTCCTTATTCTGGTTTTTCTGGTTATTTGACTTTGGCAATGATTTTGACTTCCCTGTTTTCTGGTATCCCTGACCTTTGGCTTTCCTTTATCGTTTTGTCCCTTTCTGTGTCCCCTGACCTCAGCTATTCCTGACTATTCTTTGGTACATGAGTCCGGCCATTCTAAGGCCCAGTATACGTTTCCTATTAGTCTCCTGTGTTACACAGTTCTACGTGCTGGAACATACTGTAATCCTGACACCATGTATCTCATTCCCCCTACTTCCTCCCATCCATGGCTCTCACCCTTCTCTTTCCTCCACAAACAGCAGACAGTTGCCTTCTTCAAAGAGCTGACACCTTAGGTAAAGGTGTTTTACACTCCTGCAGATTGGTGCACCCCTCCCTGCTCTTTTACCTGTCGTGGCAGGGGAAGGGGACTCCTTGAAGTCTGGCACGCTCTGTTAGAAGGAGCATCAGGTAGTCACATGACACCAGGTGCGGGAGGTGCTCCCTATCCCTAGAATAGTGCGGTTTCCTTATGGAGCAACACTGTAATATCCAGGAAATCTCTGGGGGGTTTTAGCGCTAGAGAGAGTTCTCGCTCTAAAAAAAATAAATATAGATTTCTGGGATACTATACAGACTCTGCCGGCATCCGGTAGCCACAATTAAAATGCGGGAGACTCCCGGAACGTCCGGGAGAGTTGGGATGTCTGCAATATCAAGGCACACATAACCATTTACCTATAAAACAATGTACTTACTCCACACACATGTTTGAAAGTATCTTTCATGCGTGCTCTCAGATTAGGTAGATGAGCAACGTGTGTCTCAGACCTTTTTTCCACCAGGACCACCTGCTTCCTTGGTGGATCCTTGCGTGAAAAAGTAAACTGCATTAAAATCTCCTCTTCAATACATCTATTTACAAAAATACTCCTACTTTCCGTACCTAGTAAGACAATGAAGGCATGTAAATGGCTGTGCCTGATGTGAGTTACCGTCCATCATTCAAAACTAAGAAATGTCAAGTGCCAAACTGTATAACACAGATATTAGGACTTTTCGAACAATGAGTTTACCATACACAAGGGCAGTGCCAGTTTTAGTTCATATTGTGTATTTATAAGGATACAACATTTTTTCATAAGGGTATATATTTAAGGCATAAAGTCATGAATTAAAGTTTATAGGGCACTGATAAAATACTGCTGCGTGGAGATATCAGTTATTTATTTATCTGTTTAAATGTTGCCATTTGGCTTTCAGTTCACTACCATTCTTAATTAATTAATAAAGTCATTAAGTCGGTCTAAACTACAAATATCATGGCTTCCCCCAACATCTGATGGTGCTGTAATAAAGAACCTGGCTCACTTAAATATATTTGGTGGTATTGTACTGGCTTGGACACTCTTAAACTAGGAGTGTTTAAACTTTTTGCTGACTTAAAAATGAATATTAATTTATCCCCGGAAAGATTTTAGACATGCCAAAAATGAATAAACCATCTTTATATTTGTCCATACATGTTTTAATGGCTGTTAAACTTTGTATTGCCAGAAAATAGAGACATAATGAACCTCCCTCTTTAATCAAAGCTCAAATCTACCATCAAGAGCTAATAGAAAAGGTGATTTGCTTTAAAGATAATAATATTGCTACTTACAATAAGATATAGAGTAATTGGTTTGATTACTATAAAGAATAAACGCTTACCTTTCAGTAAAATAAACCCCTGCATAGATACATTTTTTTTTGTTAAATTGTTAATGATATTATCCTGAATGTGGTTCTGGGTCGAATTAATATATTAAAGAAATAATATCGGTCTCGTCCATCCTTTTTTGTTCTCAGTGGATACCCCTACGTCTTTCACGTTGTATGTGTTAGTTTTGTTAAATAAAGTACGTATTATTTACTTCTTTGGATTTAATTTTGGATTTGCAACTCAATTTAGGATTATATTAATCTCTCAGATGGTGGTATTCAGTTTTTTAATAATCTCTGTGGGCTGTTGAAGTACAAACAATGTTAATTCAAATGTTAAATTTTTGCAAAAAATAAATAAAAGTAAATTGTTTATAAAAAATTAAATCATTACGTCGATTGGAGAGAGTAAGTAAGCACATTTTATAAGAATGTAGCAAAATAAAAAACATAACAAAGTTAAAAAAAACCTGCCCTTTGTTCATCCGATTTAAAGAATAAATCTACTTGAAAACTCATTATATAATTAACAAATTAATGAATCAACACCTTGTGAAATAAAATCCCATCAAAGATAATGTAAATAAAATGTAAAATGTAAAATTACAAAAGTCACTCTTCCTTCTTACTTTATTAGTTTACTCCCAGTGCCCTCTTCCTAGAAACAGGGAGGGAGCATTGGTTCACTTTGATTAACACCTGAGAACAGTGGTTTCCAGGTGTACTATTATCATCTGCAGCAGCTTTAAAAGCAGTAACTTGGAAAGGAAATCACAATGCGTTCACTAGTACCCATCCCCTATCTGTGTCTGCGAGAAATAACCCTATCCCACAGCCATGGACAAATGTAAGTACAACTTCAATTGCTTCTGTGCAGAAAACTGCAGTGAAAAAAAATGCATGGATGGGGTAAGGAGGAGTTTAAAAAAAAAATTAGTTGTGTAAAATAAAATTTAAAAAACAGTGGAGCATTACATTTGACAGAATGTTATTTCAGAATCTTCAACAGCTATCTAAGAAATGTATTAAAATTTATAATTTATTTGGGGAATCAATGCATTGTACTAGGGGTAAAAATTCTAGTTTTCTCCTATACTAGGGGGGGGGGGGGAGAAAGAAATGGTTCTGTGTTTTCCTATATTAGGGCAAATAGAGTCTTAGGGGCAAGGGTCATATGCTATCTAAAATTGGGAAAAGTGTCTTGTAAGATATAGTAAAACGAAAAAAAATATATAAAACAGTTTTGTTAGTCAACTGTAGTAAAGGCACCTCGTATCCTATGTTAGAACATAATGGTTTTGTGCTCTTTCTATACTGGGGAAAGGTTCTAATCCCTCTTTGCATGTGATGAAAAATCTCCTGTATTTTCTTATATCAGGATAAAATAAAGGTCTGTGAGAGCTATAGCAGAGATAATAAAACATGCAGCCTGCTGTACAAGGAGGAAAAAGGCTTGTTACTTATTTTGTACTAAACTTTCTGTAACTCTTTCTGTCTTTGCTATAGGGTAAAAGATTACGTTACTCTATCTGTATTCGGGGAACATTTCTTGCAATCTCTGATAATAAAAGAGAAAAAAAAAACCTTTGGTTATTTCCCTATTGTCAGGGAAAAGGTGTATTTAAAATGGGATGTATCAAGGTAAAAAAATAACTGCAATACTGGGACAAATTGTTAAATCAGGCGCAATCACCATGAAAACCAGAAAAATATATTGCAAAAATATTAAGACTTAAGACCGCAGCGAAATGTACAAGTTGTGATCAAAACAAAACTTAAACAAAACAGGGCATTTGCACTGTATTTCTGTCCAACCGTAATTAACCTCTTTCATATTAAATGTACCCACCCTTATTATATATAATTTTATTCAGGGGAAACAGGGTTTTCATTTAACATCATATATTTAGGTATGGAACATAATTTAATATGAAAAAAAATATAAAAAAAATGGGAGAAAATAAGATTTTTTTTAATTTTCTTAGTTCTACGTGACATTTTAACTATGAGTGTCAAAATACTGTTTGCTTTTACTGCAATAAAATACACATATTTGTATTCAGCGATGTCTCACGTGTAAAACAGTACCCCCTATGTACAGGTTTTATGGTGTTTTGGGAAGTTACAGGGTCAAATATAGCGTGTTACATATTTCAGTTTTTTCACATTGAAATTCGCCAGATTGGTTACGTTGCCTTTGAGACCATATGGTAGCCCAGGAATAAGAATTACCCCCATGATGGCATACCATTTGCAAAAGTAGACAACCAAAGGTATTGCAAATGGAGTATGTTCAGTCTTTTTTAGTAGCCACTTGGTCACAAACACTGGCCAAAGTTATTGTTAATATTTGAAAATGCAAAAAACTAATTTGAACGCAAATTTTGGCCAGTGTTTGTGGCTGGGTTGTCAGACAGGTCCTGCAAATTATAATTATTAAAATGACCTAATTATGTAAAATTATTACATAAATATATACGTAGAATTATTATATATATATATATGTGTGTGTATATATGTATATAATTTTTTTATTATTTTTATTTATATATAGGTGTATATACTTATGTATATAGATATATATATATTATTTTGTTCTACATGTATTTTGATATCAATATATGTATATATATATATCAATTTTAAAATACAGTTAGAACAAAATTACGTATGTATATATATTTTTTATCTATTTAATTTTTTTAATTTTATTTTTTAACGTATTTATATATTTATTTTGTATTATATATAAATATATATAATGAGAATTATATATATATTTAATCAATATCATTGTATGTGCATTTTAAAATTTATATATATAAAAATATATATACAAAATATATATACAAAATATACGACAAGGTTCCGGGTTCATTGGGTGAACCTCTCTTTCCTCAGAGAGCAAAGCTGTTAAAAGAGCTTAGTTATTATCCCAGAGTATGAAGAGCATAGCAATCCCTTGTAGCTGTTTCCCCCAATAAGAGAAAGGACTCTAAATTGAGGGTGAAGTAGAACTGGTTTAATGAGCACAAAGGCATTTCTTATATACAGTTTTCCCCACAAGGTTACCATTCACGTGGACCTTGTGGAGCACAGGACACAAAGTCACAACAGCCAATCAACACAGTATTGTACAGTTAGACACGTCCCCTCTGTCTGTGATACAGTTACCAAACACAATGTATTAACTCAATTACCACAGGCAGAAAATATCCAGTTTTACCCAAAGTCCAGAAACACCCCAAGACAACAACATATCCCCACAAATCCTACATCCCTAGATAGCCCTGATCTGGGTGAACAACATATCCACAAATCACCCAGATCAGGGGTTCAAAAGTTTTACGGAAGTCACATTTGACCGAACGCAAGCATGGATTTCATGCCCAAAATAGTTCCACAGATTTAGGCTGTGCGGCCGGTCTATCTTCTCCTCTATACTGGAGATAATTGGTTTAAGTGGCTGTGGTAAGCCAATTATCTCCAGGTACAGGAAATATCTCTAAGTCCAAAAACTGTTACAAAAACCACATAAAAATACATAACTCATATAATACAATGTTTAACCTATATGTCCAACATATCCCCAGATAGCTTGGGTCTGAGTGCTCAATATGTCCGAACAGCGCTCAGATCTCACGAATACAGTTGGATCGCCATGTGGTTAGTTGTCTCTTTTGACTGACCGCAAGCATGGCTTTCATGCCCAAAATAGTTCCACAGATTTTGGCTGTACGGATGGTCTATTTTCAATGTTAAAAGTGCACTATAGTAAGGTGAGGTCAGAAAATAGCAAGGGCTGATGGGAGATTGAGGAGGGACAAAGTAGCCAGATTAAACTGGTCTGGCAGTGTCCCTGGGACAACGCCCTGCTGGAGAAACAATAGGACAGGAAAAAGGAGGAGGGGAAGAGGCACATTTTCCCATGGATTTAAAGGGGCAGAAAAAGTGTTTTAAAATCCAATAAGACTTTTTAAATGGCAATACACCCCAGGGGCCATAGTCGTAGGGCAGGAGGTTGGCAAGCAGGCCCCTCCAAAAACTCATGGCAAACTCCCTTAAAAAGGGGAGTTTGTAACAGGCCTGAACTGCTTTTAAGGACATGATGGCTTGGGAAACACATACTTCCATGGTTACACCTAGATGTTAAATACTCTGACGCTCTAATCTCCTGATAACATGACTCTTGAAACTTTTATAGTAAACATGTACAGTGTCACAACACTCCTTAGTTGATTTGCCCTCGTGCAGTACCCACACTCACCACTATCACTGTTTGGCACTGTTCCTAATTTATTTTCATTAGTACTTCACCTGGTCCTTGTTTAGCACCTATACAGTCTGGTTTCTCCCCTCACTCCTTTTCAGATCATTGTCTCTTGTCTCCTGTTTCTTGTTCTGTGGTTCTTGTTTCCTGGTTCCTGGTTCCTGAGATTCTGACTCTTTGCTTCTTGATCCTGTGTCCTGTGTTTCCTGGTCCTGAGTTCTCGTGTCTTGTGTTCCCGTGTCCTCCTGGTCCTGCGTTCCTGTGCCTCCCAATCCTGTGTTCTGATTCAGTGTTCCTGTCTCCTGCCGTATTTCCAGTGATCCTGACCCTGCAGCCTTGTTCATTTGTCCTGCTTCGGGCTTTGCTTCCTGGTGCCATATATTTGTTTTGTGGCTCTGGATCTGTGTCCCACCTATTTCTGTGGTGGCTGCACAATCCTGCCCAAATTCATTCATTATACCAAAGGACTGTTTAAGTATACTCTGCCTGCCCAATTTGTGGTTATCCTGATTTATTGTAAATATTATTCTGTGACTTTGTATATATTTATTACATATTGTTTTGTTATCTTTTGTCCTTTGGTTCCCTTTAATATATATTTCTTGATTTATTCTATTCATTGTGTCCTTGCCTTTATTCTTTGCTAAATTGGTTCCCACATTTAAAGGGATAGTGCTGTTTCAGGACATTTATTTAAAAAAACACTGGAAAGGCATATTCCATGCAAGTTAGTAATCTATATTTACCCTTTGGTGACAACTTCCTTTAATCTTCCATTGTGAGACCAATAGCGTATCTTAGCTTATTACACAGCAGATCTCCACAAACCATATGTCCATATCTAAATTAGGAAATATAATTTTTAAAGGCACCCCATGTTTTACACCTGTATTCTCTTATACTAGGAAAAAATAAAAACTTTGGTTCCTCCCTTCAGTAGGGTAAAGAGGACATGTGATCTCCTGTACTGAGATAAAGAGGGCCAACGTCTTATCTTTTCTAGGAAAATGTTATTATTATTATTTATATAGTGCCAACAATTCTGTAGCGTTTTACAATGGGTGGACTAACAAACATGTAATTGTAACCAGACAAGTTGGGCGCCCTGGAACAGAGGGGTTGAGGGCCCTCATGAGCTTACATGCTAGAGGGAGTCTGGTAAAGTGAAACCAAAGTTAAGGGTAGGGGTAGAGAAATAGATTTGTAGAATAGTACTCACTGAAGACTTAGTGTGTATTTTCATGACAGCTGCAGGAGAGGAATTTATTGGGAGATATTAACAGTTTAATTGATTAATTGATACACTTTGGTGAAGAAGTGAGTTTTTAATGATTTGTTGAAGGAGACTGTGTGAGTGTCTAATGGAGAAGGGAAGGGAGTTCCACAATAATGGTGCAGCCCTAAAGAAGTCTTGAAGGCGAGCATCAGAGGTGAGAGAATGAACAGATAGACATAGGTGTAGGGACCTAGACTGGACATACTTGTGTATTAGGGAAGATATATAGGTAGGAGCAGCATTATGTAGAGATTTGAAAGCAAGAACCAAAATTTTAAATTTACTGGAAGCCAATGCAGGGACTGATAGGGGGGTGAGGCGTGGAAGGTGAGGGCCGTCAGGAAGTTGAACCTCGCTGCCGCATTTATTATAGACTATAATGGGCAAGTTGGTAGCACGTAAGACCACTGAAAAGTGGATTGCAGTAGTCAAGGCAAGAGAGGATAGTGGCATGGACCAGCACCTTAGTCATGTCTGGCATTAAATAGGGGTGGATCCATGCAATGATTTTGAGATGGAAGCAGCAGGATTTTACAATTGACTAGACATGAGGCGTGAAGGAGGAGACGGAGTCAAAGAGAATACCAAGGTAGCGAGCCTGCGTAGTCAAGCTGATGGTAGCGCCGTTAACGTGGAGGGAGACAGAAACTGGAGTAGCAACACTTAAGGGGGGGAAGATCAGTTATGTCACTCAACTGCCACCAGGGATCTTTCCTACCACCAGGGGAGGATAGAGTGAAAACTCTTGTTTGGATATATTCAATTAAAACTCATAGCAAGAGATTGAAGTGTTTTGGTTAAATGCTCAATCAATGTTTGTAAATCAGTTGCATTATATATTTAATGATCATGCATACTGCCATACAAAAATTACTGTAATTAGCAGTGTGGCGACTTGTCCACCTCCCCCACCACAAGCTCCTGATAGAACTTACTAGTTAACCACCTACTTCAGAACTATAGACCCAGCCAAAAGGCTGTTTAAAGACATTGGTTCGTGGGATTCCTTGGGACTGTTCGGGAACCGAGCCAACACCCGAACTGTGGACCACCTCTGAGCTTATGGTTCTAATGGTGCGGCTGGGTAGCCGCCGTTCATATGTTTGCGAGAATGCTGGCAGCGGTGTTCGAGCGTCGATCGCATGGAACTAAAATCGGACATTGAAACTGATGGTGTGTTAGTGGCCTTCTTACAGTCCTGTTGGAGATACAATCCTCCTAAAATTAGGGTTAAGTTTCTATGTTCCCATCTAGGTAGGATCTTCCTTTTTAAGTACTTTCTTTGTATAATATATTACAGCTCCCACATGATGACCAGTGGTTTAGAAAAGGGGGAAACACTGTGTGTCCCCACATTATGTTTTGAAATAGTAGAACCACCATGAGGGCACAGGGGGTGGACAGTGACCTGTACATGACCCATTTTTATTAATTGAAGCCCCCATCTAATGTCCACAGGTGAGTGCATGGGGGCTGTTCCTGTTACTAGTGACTGGGCAGCAAAAGATGCCCAGTCACTAGTCTTTTCTTGTTTAGTGGACAGGTCCACACACAGTGCAAAACAAGTGGAAGAATGTGAGAGGTATACAGCCACCTTTGTATTAATATGGTGATCATTTTAATCCCATGTAGAACAGGGTTAATCATTAAAAATAAGTCTGTTAAATGTGTTTTGAAAGGAAGGATTTTTCTCCAGCAGTTGACCTATTTATTGGGTGTAACTGAAATAATTTATGATAACGTTAGAAATGTTGGTTATGCTTTGTTAAGATACGTGGTAGCTCGCAATAAGCCTATACCTGTACAACTGATGTAGCATCTGAGCCATAAAGTGAAAACAATCAGACATTTATATCAGACCTCACCTCTTCGACCAATATACCTTTGTTTTTCACCAACAAGTAGAAATGGATTATACTTTAAAAGAAGACATAATATGCAATCCATTAAGATTGCAATCCATTGGTTTTAGTGCCCACTACATCATGGAAAACCAGGTTACATCCACCGCAATTAATTTGGTGGTCATTTCTTTAATTGTAAAACTGTATCAATCACCCATTATTCAAGTGTATTATAATATATATAAATACCAGTAATAAATAAACATAGCAAAAACATTTTTGGATCACACCTTTAATAGACTCTTCCCAGTGCCCGTAAGGTAGATCCCAATATATTTAAGGAAACAAAACATTCCTGAAGCTTTACCATTCTAAACAGTGTCAAAGCATCATGGGAGTTGTTGTTCTGTAACATCTAGGGATCAACCGTTTTGACATCCATGGTCTAAGATATACACAAGAAAAAGCAGGGCAGATACATTGAACAAGTTTAGTGGGACTTAATGACTATGATGGATGTACCTGTTTTAGGACCTGACTCAAGAATTACCCAGATCAAGAATTACCAAATTTAGACATAATTGTAAAAACAGATTAATGTTGTCGTAGTTGAGAAGTCCCAATGAGCTTACAAAAATGCATGGCAGTAAAACATTAATATCGGTCTATGACATTTACCGCTATGGAGGATGTGGCAAACCTAGCCACTTAAGACTATTGCATGTGTGGATATTATAAGGTTTGCTGGCTGTGAGAACCAAGTGTAATGTAGTATGGGGCGTTCATGCGAACAAGAGCGTTCGTATGCTTGTAATGCGTGAAACCCAGCATTGCCTATGCAGTTTCACGAACAGTGAGTTTAAACACTGTTCGTGAAACGAATGACCTACCGAACGGTCGACCACACACAGGAGGTCGTGTGGGGCCCATTAACCGATTGCAACATTGTTGCAATCGGTAGTTAAAGACTTCCCTAGGTGGCTGTTGTTCGGCTACCGACCACACGGCGGTCGGCCATCTTGATTCCTTTGTTAGCCCAGCGGGGTTTTGCCGTCGAGCGCCTGGAACTAAAAACGGCTACTCGATGGCGCGAACCCCGCTGGAGCCCCGGCCGTTCGGTAGTTTGTTCCCCTAATATCAATCGCTATTTCAACCGTATGTTGGAAATAATGTGTATTTCGTACGGCGTTCGGTTAGTTAGACTGGGAGCTGAGCGGTATTTCCACGAACTATGCGCTCAGCCTCCAGCTATCTACCGAACGTCCATTCGTGTAAAACAAGTGAATATTATTAAAGTTATGGATTTTTATGTAAAATGTAAGTTCTGCTGCACGGAGGGATAATCCCATTAACTGTATATTCCAGTGGGAGTATCCATCTCGTCCAGCAGTGCATGATGGGAGAAATGTATGTGTTGGGCAGTTTCCCATGTAGTCCCCTACTGTACAACCCCTGTAATGTCAGTAGGGAAACCCCTTGCATGGGGAATCCCATAAATACAGTGTCCTGTGAATAAAATGTGTCGTCTAGTTCTTGGGAAGGAAGGATTACTACAACGCTACCGGGATTATTGTATACTGTGCTTATTCCCCTGGATTATTTTATGTTATTCCTGTTACCCAGCGGAGATATTGTGGATTATACTGCCTCTCCGCTACAGAGGACATATACCATAAGATGTCTGTTGACACAATTGACGTTTTAATTGACGGTTTCCAAGACAATCTTTATGAATGTTTTATAAACTTTTTATCTTTATGTGCTCAAAATGTTGTTTGTGGATGACAGAGCCGCTTTAATCTATTCAATAAAATTGTAATTGACAAATATATACTAAAATTCATTTGACGTTATGGCAGGTAATTTCTAACACTAAAAGAATGCAATGAAGAATTTTACAGCAAGTTTTAAGAGACTCGAGTAATATAAAAGCATATGAATTACTTTCTTTTCATGACAGCATAAGACAAATCACAAACATCGAAATAGTGAAATAAAACAACCATTATGTTATTTCCTGAGTACATTAAAACTAAGCCAGCGGTATTTACTAGACACTAAAACAAACTGATTACCCAAATATTTTGGGGTATTAATCTACTCTTCAAAAAAGCCTTGAAATATTGTTTGTAAAAATGCTCGAAAGATTTCTTGTGTGTGCTAAGCCATATTGATGCATTATGTAGAAACACTGGTCATTCCATGTTCTAGCTGCACAACTATTAAATAATAAATCCTGTTCCTGAATGTGCCCTGAATAATCATTTCTGTAATAATCCAAAATTTGTTGAACATTGGTGGAGTTATTTCATTTTTTAGATTAAAATAACCTGATGCAAATGTTGAAATGTATTGGAATTTATTAGGAGTTAATCTAGATTAGGTGAACAGAGACTCCTAATGAAGATAGTAAATTACTTTCTATTGTACATATTCTGGAGTATCTCTGCTAGTTGGACACATTAAGTTTAGGGCTCATGTATGGGTAAAGTGAGTGTTCATATTGGGGGATTGCCTTATTAATGTTGCACTTGACATTCTATAATATCTGACTTATTTCCTGTCTTGTGTTCAATTTCTCAATATTTTGACCAATCATTTAAATTCTGTTTTGGAGGGACTGTGTAAATGTAAAAGTATGTAGATTATTATGATTAATATATCTAGAGGTACATCATGTGGTCTCTAAATCACTCATTGATTGTCAGGTATATATATTTGTATTTTATACTTGTCATTTTTTTATTTGTTTTTTTTTTCTTCTAATTTTCCGTTATTTGATTAATTGATTTATTCGACAGTTCTTCGTAGTAGGGTATATAAAGCAATTTATGGACCAGTTAGGATGCCTCTGATGAAGTGGATGTCATTGTACAAAATGTGTTTGGTGGTCTTCTCCTGTGACCCACAAAATAATGGAGATTACTGAAACGCACACCACAGTTAGTTCAAGTTTTGGTCCTGTTGGATGAAGGAGACAGTGTGGAAGTCGGTTTTCATTTGGAATCCATCACTAAAAGACTTTAGAGGATTGAAGTACCGTATGGGATAGCTTAGAAGGAGTTTGACTCCTAATGTGTCTGTTTTCATTGAACTTATGTAAGTGATTTTAACTGTTTGTATAATAAAGAGGTATCCTACAGAAAGCACTACTATCCTTTAATCTGGTTTCTTTCAGATGCAGCAAGGATCTTTATATTTATGATCATTGTAAATGTTTTGAATGTTATATAAATGCTCTCCCTCTCTCTCTCACACTATAAAATAGAGAAAATCACACACAAAATAACAAAATAATATATTTACTAAAAAATAGAGAAAGTCACACAAAAATATTATAAAAAAAAAAAAATATATATATATATATATATATATATATCGTGTTATATGTTCACTTTGGCAGCCTATTGAGCCTTATTCTTTTTTCCTTTCTATTTTTGTTTTTTTTCTCTCTTTTGTTTTACTATTTTCTTTTAATTATTCTATCTATTTTGGGGGGTTATTTGTCATTGTTTCCCTTGTAAGACACTGTTAAATGTGTAGCAAATGTGGGTGATCACACCACAAACTAGAGTTGATCGCTAGTAAAGCAATAAGACATACACACCCACCCTTATAGAGCGGGAGTGTCGGTATTTCATTAGACCTCCCCAAAAAAATGAAAAAATAGAAATTGTGTAATATTGCTTTGAAATATTATATGTGACATACACTGCAAACCATCACACTCAAATTTGTGAGACCCCCTCAGAATATTAACTCCATATTTATCGGCATTTATACCTTTTAGGTGGTACATTATCCCTCTTCCTTAAATACTCTGTAATGCCTCAAAGAGAAAAAGGAGGAAACCAATTGTGCAGAATATTGAGCACATTTTCTAACAACATGGAGTAATAAAAAAGTGTTCACTTGTTAGGAGCCAACAGAACACTGACTCCTGCTATATGTAGTCTTGATGTCAATTATGGGTGGCAACAACACCATTTATATCTCGGGAACTTAAAGTAGCAGTCACAGAATATTCTGCAGAAATACTTAAATAAAAACGAACAATTTACCAAGTTAAAATACTCTGTAAAAAGCATAAAGTTTAACATCCTCTCAACCAAAACTGTGGCAGTACAAGTGTTGCAGGAAGGCTACAGTACCATTTAAGATGAAGAATTTTTTCTTTTTCTTTAACTGTGTGATGTGCAAGTGTTGAAGTGTCGAACTGCTGTGTGTAGTGTAACCAAACACAGTGATGTTACAGTAGTAGTAAATCCACCAAGCAGCAACCCTTTTTTCAACACCAACAGAAGGCAGGGTAAAACCATTACAATGACAGGCATTTTACAAAAGGGGGAGCAACAGCAACAGTACCTCCTCCACTACTACCACCCCAAGGTAGAGTATGTGTGAAGTTGAGGATACTACCAGCAATCGATAGAGACAGGTTGGAAAGAACAGCTAAACTCCTCATGATCCCCAGATTTAAGGAGTGCTCCTACTGGCTAGCATGCCTTTTTTTTCTTGAGGGCACAATGGTGGCAGACTAAGGAGGTCCAGCCTTAGCAGCATGCCAAGCATGGAGTGGATCTGTAGGGCTATTAATTTATTTTGCTACACGCAAAAGTGATGGGTGAAAAGCACACTTCAGAAAACATCTTGCAGGCAGTCAGACAAATGGTGGCAAATTGTGGATGGTGGGTTTGGTACCTACAGAGCTTCTAACATGGTCAAAGCACTGCAAGAGGACTCTTTTGTAGGATTATTAAAGATCACAAAGGTACAAACCATACTTGAATGCAACAGGAGGGATTGCTGGGCATTTCTACCATACTATGAAGGCTACCTAAAATTTGAGGCAAGAGCAAGAGAAAGCTTTCTACACCTTGTCTATGTCTGGATGTAGACACATGGTGGAACTTTAAAATACAAATATTAAGAATATGATAAAAAAAAAAAAACGGTGCTCAATCACCTGTGTCAATCACTCTAAAACACAGGCAACACAGTGAAAATATAAAAGTACAAAAGTGACAACCTCACATAAAAACGACCTCACATAAAAACTAAAAGTGTGCTTGTCCACTGACACGTTTCGGCAACCACCGAAGGTGGACAAGCTAACTTTTAGTTTTTATGTTAGGTCGTTTTTTATTACTTATTTTTGCCCAATAAATGTACTTTTTCTTAACCTATTTCCTGCATCTTGGGAGCATTTATGGTGTAAAATTGAATTCACTGAACTGGCAAAAGAAACATCCTGACCCACCATTATCATCCGTTGTAGACTCCATACCATGCCACAAGTCTGAGCCAGCTTTGTTAACTGGCTCAGAACTATGTGAGTTGGACACAGCAATGTGTATATATATTTTAACTGTGTTAACTATATTACCCTATGGTCTGTTTGTATTTCTATTTTTAAATTCCACATCAATTGAGCTATTGTGGTATTTATGTTATATAGTGTGCTCTCACTTTTGTACTTTTATATTTTCACATGGTGGAACTTTACTTTGCAAATGTTGGAAAGCATTTTGAAACTGTAGAGAGCAAACCACAGGATATCTCCCCATCACTTTATTGGCATTTACTGCCCGATGGTGCATGAGGATTGGACAATAATAGGGCAACTAGTGTCAGTTATTCCATTTAGAGATGTGGCAAAGTTTGAGCCACAGTAATGTTAATTGGGACCGGTCATCCTCTTGTTCATCCACCTCATTAAAAAAATGTTTTTAATCAAATCACTCTTGCTGCTACCTTTCGTTGTATTGGTTGTAGACTGAGTCTTCCAGTGCCTGCTACCTCCGTAGATGAACTTGTGAGAACTGATAGAGCACTGTCTTTTCAAACACTGAAGGGCGGTACTAACGCTGCAGACTGGATATGTGGCAAAGCTTTGTTTTTCTCAGGGTGGAAAGGGTAAATTGGTGGTCAATTTCTCACTCACTTTTTCCTTTCTTCTTTCCTTCATTTTTTTAAGCATTCTGTGGGGTTGTTAGAAGGGCAAACTGTAGGTGTTTGTGAGGGTTAGTGTGACAAGCAGAATCTATCACGATTGAGATGTTTGTAATGAGTTACCATATGGGGAAGAAAGTTTGAGTAGCATACAACCTAAAAGACACTATTAGAGATCTGAATAAAGCTCATCGCAGCCCACACAAGCATTATTGTAGCCATTTTTGCATTGGAGCACATTGATAGGCACTTTTTCTGGCTCATCTGCTAAAATTTGTTAGAAGAACCCAAGCCTTTTTTGTTTTCTAGAGCCCTGTGGCATATTGTGTGCGTGCTGGACAGACATTCTCTAGGCTGCATTGTAGGTTAGTATTTTTTAAATATTAATTTATTCTTTTATTTTTTTTGTGATAACTAGTTGCAATACTTGAGAAATAATCTTGATCATACTTTATTATGGACTTCTATTAATGAATAGTGTGAACGTGGCCCAGTGTTAAACAGCCATGCTGAACCTACAAATAACATTATTCAAATTTTCCTTTAAAAGATGGTTGAAAAGTCCAGTTTAGTGGGTTTTGTGTCCTTTGTGTTTCGTTGTTTAACATGTGCTTTGTGAGTAGCAGATTGTATAGACAGTTTTGTCACTTCCTATTTCTTTTAAAAACGAACTTATTGTAAACTATTCAAAACTAAACAAGCCTGAAAATAATATAATGGGAATCATAGATACTAAAATTTAAAGTTTAACAATTTACAAGGAGTTGCGGGATACCAAACAGGTTTTGATCACACCTTGTAATGTCGAAAGATAATTTGTATTTTAATTCTGCATTTATATTAAAAAGAACCGATTGCCAGATTCATGGCATATAAAGAACAAACATTGAATAAATAAAGACATGTCTTTTATTCAGTAGCAGATATCAAAAAGTAAAATCTATAAATGTAAAGGACAGGGAGTAAACATAATTATATTGGGATATTTCACAGCCTGTCATCTAAACTAATTAAACAATACTCACAGGTTCTCTGAAAAATAATACTTTGTCAACATGTAAGTTTTTTCACCCAGTGTTCTACACCCATTAAACATGACTAAAAAGGTATATGACAGTCTTTTGAGAAACAATGCAATTGGTTGCGGAATTGTTGAGGTTTGATCACGTTTTTGACTCTCCATTCGTACCAGGCTGACGTGGGTTAACAGTGTTAATTATCTACTTCAGGTTACATTTATTGTTTTAGATTGCACCCAGCAATGGTTTTAGTAGCAATAAGGAAGAGCTTTCAGTGAACATTGTAAATTAAGAATGCATGCAATGCTTTGCAGTAAAATACATTATGGCCCTTTTTAAAGTTGTAGCAACCAGTAAGAATATTCTATAACTGATAGTCAGTCTCTAACAGATATTTTTATTATTTTTATTTATACATACATATATATATATACACGCATACATACATACATACACATAAAGACACAGACACAAACACACATATGCATACATACACACATCATACATACATATATACATACATATGAAAACCGGGGGTTGGACTCACCTGAACATGCATAAATGGGGTGCTGCTGGGGCCAATTCGTACAATACTGTAAAAGTACAGTTTTTTAATGGCAAATTGAAGATGGCTATATGGTGCATTTTGTGACATTTTTAAATTATTCCATAAATGCATACCATTTTCAAAAGAGGATTCCATGGGGACTTGCGTATGCTATTTTGTTTTTCAAAGTTTGTGATATTTTTATATCTTCATTTTTACATACACCTTGTATTTTTACTGCTTATTTATCATGTGTCGCACTGTAATTATCCAAACTGAAATCTACAACATCTCCTGAGTTTAACAATGCAACACATGTATACCTTTCCAAGGTAACTTAATTTCAATCAAAATCCATAATCCTAAAGCACACCCTAATCCTAAACAAAATACTAATCCTAAATCTAACTCTAAATCTAATCATAAATTTCACCCTAATTCTAAACCAAATCACAAGGGTTAAAGGTGTTAAACAAATGATGTGCCTAAAGGTTTTCACATGGATAAGTCTGTCCCTAACTTTAATGAGAGTGTAGAATAAATAAATCAGTCCTGTTCCTCTAACCCCGTTATACAATTTATCTACATGATCAAAGGGGTTAATTTATCTACATGATATTAGGCGTTAATGTTGTGGCTGATCAGTGTATATCATGGGTTTATGTACATGTTTTGGTGTAGGAGCTACTAGGATTGTAATCCTTAAAAAGTTTTATTGTAAAGAACTTTGTCTTAATACAAATCCAATTGTCAATTTGATATCTAATACTCTCTGTTACAGGGGGGAAAGTCACTCGAATTAACTTTCGATACGGAATTTTTATCTTCTTGATTATCCTTTCTATCTGGTGAGTTCAAATGGAAAAGGTAATCACAATGCGCAGCTATATAAAGAAAGATATAAAAACTACAGAGAAATGTCCTAGGGCACTCTTTTTTTCTTACACACTGTCATTGGGTGGGGGTGGGTTACTCAAGTTAAATTAAATTAATTGAGACGAATATATTCTGACCGGACAAACTTAAAAGCTGAAACTTCTATTAAAATAATTAACGTCTACTATATTCTTAAAATATTATGTACAAAATGGATCCACTTTAAATTTTTGAAAGCCAGGATCTCAGGAGGCTCCCCTTAAAGGCACACTCTGTGCACCAGCACCCCTACTACAGTCTCATTTGGCTGACATATTCACTTAAATGGACACTCTAGGTACCAAAACAACTTTAGTTTAACAATGCAGTTTTGGTGCATAGACCCTTAGTTCTAACTTTTCAATTATCTCAATTGTCATTTATGAGTTATATTACTTTGTTTATCCAGCCAAAGCCACACCTCCCCTGGCTGAGACTCACACAGCCACCCTGCACACTTCCTTAAATAGTCTTTTTTTTTTAACTTCCTTTATTGCACAATATTTCATGTAGTATTTCTTAGCACCTGCTAAGTAAATAGCCCGCTAGAATCTGCAACAATTAAGAGATTCTAAAATTTAAGAGCTTCTATGTCCAACCCCAACCATCACCATTATCTTCGGCATCCATCACACTGAACCTTATCACAGGTGGTGTGCGTCTGAGTTAGCCTTTTATAGTGTCCAGGTGCGATTGTATTGGTGATGACTTAGAAAAAGCATCTTTACTACCTTATATTTGAGTCCCGGGTCAGTGACTGCTAAAATGAGAATCATTTCTGGAAGGTGGGATGTTGGGAGCAGCGGTAAGTAACAAAACATGGGCCTGGAGTTTGGAAAATAATCAATACTTTTTGGGTGTAAATATATACTGGCTGTTGCTAATAAAAAAAAAAAACTGCTCTTTAACAACCACTTTAGAAAATAACCTTCAGTGAGTTGCCTTTTATTGATGAGTAGATGCTAAAAATTAATGCTTTAAAATAAATCTAAATTATAACATTTCATTTTTTTTGTCACCCTTCTAGTTTATTGTACAGATATAATTGCAATGAACTAAAATGCAGACTGTTCTGCAAAGAAATAAAGTGAGTATAATTTGTCAGACTTTTCACTCAATGTGCAATACATATTTGATTTTGTTGGTCCATCTATATTTATACAGAACTTACAGATCATAGGCAATGTGCGTCTTCTACTGCATGCTGGTTTTCCACTTACCTGTACTAGCTAGCTTTTGAGAAGATCAGACGATTGGCTGCTTAGTACTGAGCTACAAGGGAGCTTCTGGGCCTTTGTCTTCCACAAATGGTCCCAACGTCTGACTGTTTGTTTTATGAGGAATTCAGAGTACTGTAGCCCCATGTAGCTAGAGCGCAGCTAAGCGAAAAAAGGCCTTGACAGGGGTTAGGAGGCGGGCTTAGGAGGAAGTAAGCAAGGGAGTGGAGTTATGGGTAAGTAGGTTTGGCTATTTAAATGGGCAGCCATTTTAGGTGAGTCATTTCTAATTTCCTACCTGGTTGAGTCTGTGTTCACTTCTGTGTTCACAGATTTGGCTTGGTAGGGTTTTTTCCTTCTTTTGTCTCCCTGCAGGGCCGATGGACGACGTGGAGCGACTGCTGGAGGGCATCCGGTCGGCGGCGAGGCATCAGGGTGCAGACTGGCTGAGGGCCCAGCTGGGTCCGGCCCTGGCAGAGGCGGCGGACCGGGATGGCGGCGGTGGCAGACCAGTCCGGGCCAGGAGGCCCCCGGAGAGGCTAAGCCCGGGCGGGGGGCCCGGTGAAGGCATCCCTGGCGGCCCTGACGGTTCCAGTGCGGGTGGCAGCAGGCCCGGCAGCCGCGTGGTAGAGGCCCCGTCTCCCCGCGAGCGGCCGGGGCCTAGGACCAGTGCCCGGCGCCGGATGGAAGTTCGGGACGGGGCCGTTGCGGCTGCTGGGTCGTAGGTGGCCGGCGGTCCCCTGAAAGAGCGGTTAGCACGGAGGTGCGGCCCAGGAGGGCTCCCACCCCGTCGGAGCCGGGACCGGGAAGACACGTGGCCGGCCCCTGGGGCAGCAGGTCTCGGAGCCGTTCCCTCTCTCCACAGACGAGGCACCGGTTTGGCTCCCCGGTTGGCGAGGCATCGACGGGAGTCGCTCTTCCTGGACATCGGGCGATCGACAACGCAGCCCCTGCCGCTCTGGTGTCGGGGGGCTTGGCCGGTGAGTCCTGCGGGTCACTACACTCCAGCGCTTTAGTTAACACACTTCAAGCACTACTCCACTCATTGGGGGCGGGGGGTGACATGGGGGGCGGCGTTGGTCGGGTCTGGGCTCCGGGGACTGAGGTCACAGGTTCTAGTGGGGTTTCCGTGGGGCCTAGCTCGGGCAGGGACGCTGGGGTGGCGCCGGAGACGGCGGAGACTGGGAGTGACAGGGCGGAATTGTCCGGGCGTATTCCGGACGCGGCTAGGCAGCACGCGTACGTTTCCTTTGCGGGCCCGCTGGGGGTTCACCTGAAACAGGACGTGAAGGAGAAGCTCTGGAAGGGTGAGTTCTGCGAGATCTTCTCCCTTCTCCCCTTGGAGGACTTTATTGACCTCAAGGAGGACGATAAAAAGGATGAGAAGAAGGAGGAGGAAGAAAAATGGAAGCGGTATCGTAAGATTCCGAAATCCTTTGGTAACTGGTTAAGGGCGTTTTGCGTGCTGGCCAGCGTGCTCGGCGAGAAATCGCCGGGGTTATGCTCGTCCCTGTTTTGCTACTTGGACGGCATTTGGGAAGCATACCGTACCTATGGGGGGCTGGCGTGGTGGCGGTACGACGAACAGTTCAGGCAACGGCTGGCGGCTAATCCAGGTATGAGGTGGGATCAAATGGATCTGCCTCTCTGGATGAAACTGATGATGGCGCAGAAGGCGCAGCCCTTTCAACACTCGGCCGGCGCAAAGGGGCAGTCCGCCTCGTCGGCCGCTTTGCAAAAGGGCTTCTGCTGGCTCTACAATGAAGGCCAGTGCAAATGGGGAACCACTTGTCGATTTAAGCACGAGTGCTCCGGTTGCGGGGATGCTCATGGGCTCAATCGCTGTTTCAAAAAGGGTAAGTCTGGAAACACCGGAGCAGCCGCCATGGCTGGAGGGGGTGCTTCCCCTGCCCCGGGGCTTCACCCCAGTGAGGCTAGACACGATGGAGCCGTGGCTAAGCTGCTACGGTAATAGGGTTGATGCCTCAGTACTCCGGGCGGGTTTTGGGCACGGATTTTTTATTCCATTCCGGGAGCGGGGGGGGTCGGGGAGGTTGCACAACCTGAAATCGGTTGCGGATTTCCCGGACGTGGTGCGGGAAAAGCTGGGTAAGGAGGTCAAGCTGGGGAGGATGGCGGGCCCGTTCACGGTACCTCCATTGGGGTGGTTCCAAAGAAGGAGCCGGGGAAGTTCAGGCTCATTCACCATCTCTCCTACCCGAAAGGGGAGTCGGTGAACGATGGTATTGGTAAGGACTTGTGCTCGGTCTCGTATGCATCATTCGACTGGGCGGTCGAGCTGGTTAAGCGGGCCGGGCGTGGGGCACTTATGGCCAAGGTGGATATTGAGGCGGCGTTTCGGCTGCTGCCAGTCCACCCGGACTGTCACCACCTGCTGGGATGTTTTTTCGAAGGGGCGTATTTCGTGGACTTATGCCTCCCTATGGGTTGTTCCATTTCATGCTCCTATTTCGAGAAATTTTGTACTTTTCTCGAATGGGTGGTGCGGGTGGAGGCGGGGAGCCGTTCGGTGGTGCACTATTTGGACGATTTCCTTTGCGTGGGGCCGGCTGCCTCCTCGGCGTGCCTTCTGACAATCGAATGGGTGGCGGGCCACTTCGGGGTGCCGCTGGCAGCGGATAAGACAGAGGGCCCGGTGACGTGCCTTAGTTTCCTGGGGTTGGAGATAGATTCGGTTCTGGGCGAATGCCGGCTGCCACGGGACAAGCTGGAAGGGCTGAGAGGGGCAGTGGCTGCTGTGGCGCGCAAGGTTACTCTGTGGCAACTGCAGTCGTTGATCGGAATGCTGAATTTTGCATGCCGTGTCATACCTATGGGGAGGGTTTTCAGCCGCAGCCTATCGGCTGCTATGGTGGGGGTTCGATCCCCACGCCACTTCATTCGGGTGTCGGCAGCCATGAGGGCCGATTTGGGCATATGGGATGCCTTCTTGCGGGATTTCAACGGGACGGTGTTCTTCCGGCATGAGGGCAAGTCGGCGGTGGAGCTGGAGCTATTCACGGATGCGTCGGGTAGTGTGGGCTTCGGGGCATACTTTGGCGGGAGATGGTGTGCGGAGAGGTGGCCGGAGACATGGGGGTCCAGCCCGATCATGCGCAACCTGGCTTTCCTGGAATTGTTCCCGTTGGTCGTCGCGATGGCGCTGTGGGGCGATGGGCTGCGCGACCAAAAAGTGGTCTTTTTCTCGGACAACATGGCGGTGGTGCACGCAGTGAATAATCAGTCTGCTGCCTCTAAGCCGGTGGTTAGGTTGCTGCGGCATTTTGTGTTAATGTGTATGTCACGGAATGTTGTTTTTCGCGCACGTCATGTCCCTGGGTACTTGAACGAAGTGGCTGACGCTCTGTCTCGTTTTCAGTGGTCCCGATTTTGGACGGCGGCGCCAGGGGCATTGAAGGAAGGGCAGGCTTGCCCGGACGAGATATGGCATCTGGGAGCATCCTGCTTGGGGGACTTGTGAAGGCTTCGCTGGCACCGGCCACATGGGCCTCCTACAGTAAGGTCTGGGATTCTTGGGAACGGTCATTAGATGGGTTGGATCATGTATTACAAGGGGATTCGCTACGGGACTCTTTTCTGTGGTACACTTGTCAATTGCTGGCGAAGGGGGCGTCCCCGACAGTGGTTGACAGGTCCATGGCGGCAATGGCGTTTTGGTTCCGGTTGTGAGAGAAGACCTTCTTCGTTAGGCAGGCGTTAAAGGGATATTGGAAGGGCCGCAGGTCGCCTGACTCTAGGCGCCCGGTGTCGGTGCGGGTGTTGGGGGATCTGGTGGGTATGTTGCCAGAGGTTTGTTTCAGCGGGTTTGAGGTCTCTCTGTTCAGAGCGGCTTTTCTCTTGGCATTTTTCGGGGCGTTCCGCATAGGGGAGTTAGTGAGTGCCAATAGGGTCGTGCCCGGGGGCTTGCAGGCCTCGGGGGTTCGTATTTTGGAGGGTAAGATGGTAGTGCACCTGGGTAAATCTAAAACGGATGTCCGCGGCGTTGGTCGGGATGTAACACTATGGGCCCTACCGGGCGCAGCATTGTGCCCGGTGGCCGCGGTGGCGGAGTACATGGCTCGGAGGCCGGCAGTAGGGGGTTCTCTGTTGGTGCATGCGGATGGCTCTTCCCTTTCCCGATTCCAATTTACGAAGGTTTTTCGGTTGGGGCTTGGTAAGTTGGGGCTTCAGGCTGGGCGCTTTGGTACACACTCCTTTCGCATTGGGGCAGCCACGGAGGCCGCACGGTTGGGGCTGGGGGATGAGGTCGTGAAGCGAATAGGGAGATGGGAGTCAGTGCGGTTCCGTTCCTATGTGCGGTTGGGTTTATTGGATTAAAAAAAAAAAACGAATGTAACGGAGGGGCGGGAGGGCAGAGGGGGGGAGTTTCCCTTTGCCTTCCCTCACAATTTGTTTTCTTCTCCTCCCCAGGACGGGTTGCTTGGATTGTGGGACATTCCTTTGTCTTCTGGGCCGAGAGGAGGGCCGCAGCTCGAGCACAGGGCCAGCAGCTGGGCTTTCCGAGGGACCAGTTGGCAGTCCGATGGTTTGGGTATCGGGGATTTTGCTGGGGGGAAGTTTGTGGAGCAATGTTTAGGATGGTTGCGGGTGGGAAAACGCCGGACCTGGTGGTCCTTCATGCCGGGGGTAACGACTTGGGCCTCACACCGCAACGACGGTTGGTGAAGTGGATGAAGCATGACATCAACAAATTGAGGGACCTGCTTCCGGGGGTTATGTTAGTTTGGTCGGAGATCGTCCCAAGGCGTCGGTGGCGGCACGCACGGGATCCGGTGGCTATCAATCAGTGCAGGAAAAAAGTGAATAGCTTGATGGCAAGCTTTGTTAGGAAGGTGGGGGGAGTGGTGGTGCAACATGGTGAGTTGGAAGATGGGTTGCCGGGGTACTACCGCTCGGATGGGGTTCATCTCTCGGAGGTGGGTTGGGATCTGCTAAACTTGGGTTGGCAGGATGGTATGCAGAAGGAACTATTTCTTCGGGGTGGCGGAGCTCAGACAGCTTAAGGGGTCAAGGTCTGAGCTTGTGGCGGGATGGGGAGCTGAAGGAGAAGAAATAGGCTCCCCAGGATGAACATAATGGAAAACAAACAAGTGGTGGTCATCGGTGGTTGATAGGTTTCGAGTCCTGTTGGTGGCTCAGAACCTGGTGGGGTAGGGGTATCCGGGTATACCCCTGCCGTGGTTAATGGATGGTTGGCACTTTAAATCGGTATTGGAATAATGTTGATGTATGTTATATATATATATATATATGTGTTATTTATATGGGTCATTGCCCTTTATATGTTAACGGAAGGAATAGGATGCGAGGGCGGAGTATGGGGGGCAATGACCCATGTTTTACTTGTTAAGTTATTATTATTATTATCATTGTTATTATTATTGTTTGGTTAATAAAGCTGTGGACAAAATTTCCAATATCCCCTAGTGTCCGTGCGTTATTGGGTTAGGATATGGGGTGATTGTCCTGGATTCCGACTGCCCAAATGGCGACTATACACCTGTCATGGCATATTCCTACCAGCTCTGTGATTATGTTTGCTACACCACGCCATACAATGATAGTTTGAGACTGCAGGCGAACAGTATCCAAAAAAAAGATAAAGGAGGAAATAGTCTTTCTAAGGTGAGGGACGGAGTTTGACTAGGAGTACAAGAGGAAAAAGTGTTTCGTTGCATAAGAAAATTAATGTGTCAGAGACTGAGGTGAGGGAAGAAATGGAAAGTGGTAAATTATAAGGGGGATGTCTGCGGGAGAGAGGAACGGTGTATAGGGGCTGATGGACAAAATGTGTATTTCTAATTTTGTATTGTATTTCTGCACTCCATAGACACACCTACTGTGACTCACACAGCCTCCTGTGGGGTGATGCAACCCCTATTTGACTATTTTGTTTCTCTCACTCACTATAATACCTGTGTCCCCATTTCCTATTTCAGATCTCATAGTTTAGATAGATAAGAGGGATATTATTATTATTTTTATTATTATTATGATGATGATTATGTTTTAACCAGTTGTTATAGTTAGTTAGTTAGTTAGTTAGTTAGTTAGTTAGTTAGTTAAAATGTGGGGGTTGTTGTTGTTGGTTCAGTTAGTTAGATTGTGTGTCATTATTTGTATTTTGTAATTGTTTTGTCTCTGAATAAATATTTGTTAAAGTAGACAGACCAGAGTTTCTATGTGAATGTATACATAATTTATGTAGTTTGGGAAAACAAAACATTTTGGTGACTTGGGAAAACACCACACCTCCCTTCACACTCCCTGAGACAAAATGTTCTTTTGGTACCTATATTACATTTCGGCTTCAGATTAATGTTTATTTCAAGATTTGCAAGGGTGAAGACTAAGCCCATCCTATCTCTCTGCCCAGAGCTAGGAAGTGTTCATAGATCTGCTAATGCCAGCAAACGGCTTTTTTTTTGCCAGCAGACTCCAGTATGAGATAAATATCTCACAAGAATAGTGAATAATTAATCACTGTGTGTGTGTGTGTGTGTGTGTGTGTGTGTGTTGTAAATGGAAATGGGGTTGGCTAGTGGCCAATTTGGGGAAAATAAGTCACTGGGCTTCTGGAAAGGAACACACTTATACAACTGTTCTGAAAGAAACGTGTTGATTTTAAAGTGAAACTAACCTTCAACAATCCTATGTTTACATTATTTATTATTATGTGAGTATTTATATAGTGCCAACAAATTCTGCAGCACTTTACAATGGGTGGACGAACAGACATGTAGTTGTAACCAGACAAGTTGGACACACAGGAACAGAGGGGTTGAGGGCCTTGCTCAATGAGCTTACATGCTAGAGGGAGTGGGGTAAAGTGACACAAAAGGTAAGGATAGTATTAGACTAGTGACAGTTACAAGAGAGGAGTCAGTCGGGAGCTATTAACAGTTTAATGGATACACTTTTATGAAGAAGTGGGTTTTTAACGATTTTTTGAAGGAGTAGAGACTGGGTGAGCATCTAATGAAGGAGGGAAGCGAGTTCCACAGGAACGATGCAGCCCTCGAGAAATCGTGAAGGTGAGCATCAGAGATAGGAGCACAGACAGAAGATAGATGTAAGTCTTCAGCAGAGTGTAAGGGCCTAGACAGGACATTCTTGTGTATTAGGGAGGATAGATAGCTGGGAGCAGCATTATATAGAGATTTGAAAGCACGAACCAGAATTTTAAATTGAGCCCTATATCTTACATGAAGCCAATGTAGGGACTGACAGAAGGGTGAGGCGTGGGCGGTGCGGGCGGACAGGAAGATGAGCATATTAACATATCATGATATGATATGTTAGCTGTAATAATAAATCCCAATACCTCCGAATATCTGGGAGAGCGTTGTTCAGCAGGTAAATCCCAATTCCCCCTGTAACCGGACAAAACACAGTTCTGGGAATCAACTGTTTAATGGGAGCCACACACGGCCTTTTATGTGTGTCCCCATTTAAGGGGTTTACTGTAACACATTCCAGGGACATTCCCCACCGAACGCTCCTCTTTTCAGGTGAATGGAACAGCGCCATCGAGTGTCCGATTATTGTTCCATGCATTCGATGATCAAACACCGCTGTATGTGTTCGCAAGCTAAAGATGTCCGCCACCATGTGTTCGGTCATACGAACGATGGCCACCCAGCTGACCGCTTAGAACGTTGCATTTTCTAAGTTTGAAGGAGGTTAATATGGTCAATAGGCAGCACACGACTCCCCTGTGTGGTCTAACTGTTCGGGAGTTTGTCCGGTATACGCACAATATATTCATAAGCTGTTCGGTGGACCCCAATTGCCGAACCAGATAAATTCATGATTTAAAAGAAATCCAAATAGGTGACTGGTTCTGCCACAATCATCTATCGCTATTTTTGTCTCAAACGTGTGTATGGTTTGTTTTATCTGTTCAATTCTTTGTTTAATTTTCCTTTCTATACAGGGAGTGCAGAATTATTAGGCAAGTTGTATTTTTGAGGATTAATTTTATTATTGAACAACAACCATGTTCTCAATGAACCCAAAAAACTCATTAATATCAAAGCTGAATATTTTTGGAAGTAGTTTTTAGTTTGTTTTTAGTTTTAGCTATGTTAGGGGGATATCTGTGTGTGCAGGTGACTATTACTGTGCATAATTATTAGGCAACTTAACAAAAAACAAATATATACCCATTTCAATTATTTATTATTACCAGTGAAACCAATATAACATCTCAACATTCACAAATATACATTTCTGACATTCAAAAACAAAACAAAAACAAATCAGTGACCAATATAGCCACCTTTCTTTGCAAGGACACTCAAAAGCCTGCCATCCATGGATTCTGTCAGTGTTTTGATCTGTTCACCATCAACATTGCGTGCAGCAGCAACCACAGCCTCCCAGACACTGTTCAGAGAGGTGTACTGTTTTCCCTCCTTGTAAATCTCACATTTGATGATGGACCACAGGTTCTCAATGGGGTTCAGATCAGGTGAACAAGGAGGCCATGTCATTAGATTTTCTTCTTTTATACCCTTTCTTGCCAGCCACGCTGTGGAGTACTTGGACGCGTGTGATGGAGCATTGTCCTGCATGAAAATCATGTTTTTCTTGAAGGATGCAGACTTCTTCCTGTACCACTGCTTGAAGAAGGTGTCTTCCAGGAACTGGCAGTAGGACTGGGAGTTGAGCTTGACTCCATCCTCAACCCGAAAAGGCCCCACAAGCTCATCTTTGATGATACCAGCCCAAACCAGTACTCCACCTCCACCTTGCTGGCGTCTGAGTCGGACTGGAGCTCTCTGCCCTTTACCAATCCAGCCACGGGCCCATCCATCTGGCCCATCAAGACTCACTCTCATTTCATCAGTCCATAAAACCTTAGAAAAATCAGTCTTGAGATATTTCTTGGCCCAGTCTTGACGTTTCAGTTTGTGTGTCTTGTTCAGTGGTGGTCGTCTTTCAGCCTTTCTTACCTTGGCCATGTCTCTGAGTATTGCACACCTTGTGCTTTTGGGCACTCCAGTGATGTTGCAGCTCTGAAATATGGCCAAACTGGTGGCAAGTGGCATCGTGGCAGCTGCACGCTTGACTTTTCTCAGTTCATGGGCAGTTATTTTGCGCCTTGGTTTTTCCACACGCTTCTTGCGACCCTGTTGACTATTTTGAATGAAACGCTTGATTGTTCGATGATCACGCTTCAGAAGCTTTGCAATTTTAAGAGTGCTGCATCCCTCTGCAAGATATCTCACTATTTTTGACTTTTCTGAGCCTGTCAAGTCCTTCTTTTGATCCATTTTGCCAAAGGAAAGGAAGTTGCCTAATAATTATGCACATCTGATATAGGGTGTTGATGTCATTAGACCACACCCCTTCTCATTACAGAGATGCACATCACCTAATATGCTTAATTGGTAGTAGGCGTTCGAGCCTATACAGCTTGGAGTAAGACAACATGCATAAAGAGGATGATGTGGTCAAAATACTAATTTGCCTAATAATTCTGCACTCCCTGTAAGTTTCACTAGAATGTAGAATAACTGCAAAGTATTCAAGATGTAGAGCTTTTCACTGGATATTTGAGTCAGCAGTTGGCCTAGTGTGAGGGAGCAATGATGTCTCTCCCATTCTAGTCTTACCCATTGTCCATTAACTAATTGTTTATACCAGTTCTGCATCCCATAGCCACACCTACTGTGACTCACACATCCTCCCTTCACACTTGCTGAAACAAAATGTTCTTTTGGTATCTATATTACATTTTAACTTCAGATTAAAGGACCACTATAGTGCCAGGAAAACATACTCATTTTCCTGGCACTATAGTGCCCTGATGGTGCCCCCACCCTCAGGGACCCCCTCCCGCCCGGCTCTGGAAGGGGGAAAGGGGTAAAAACTTACCTTTTTCCAGCACTGGGCGGGGAGCTCTCCTCCTCCGATCCTCCTCTTCTCCTCCTCCTGGGCTGAATGCGCACGCACGGCAAGAGCTGCGCGCGCATTCAGCCCGTCGCATAGGAAAGCATTTACAATGCTTTCCTATGGACGCTTGCGTGCTCTCACTGTGAAAATCACAGTGAGAAGCACGCAAGCGCCTCTAGTGGCTGTCAATGAGACAGCCACTAGAGGATTAGGGGGAAGGCTTAACCTATTAATAAACATAGCAGTTTCTCTGAAACTGCTATGTTTATAAAAAAATGGGTTAACCCTAGAAGGACCTGGCACCCAGACCACTTCATTAAGCTGAAGTGGTCTGGGTGCCTAGAGTGGTCCTTTAATGTTTATTTCAGGATTTGTTTCAAAACCAGTCCTCAAGGCACGCCTACCAGTCCAGGATTTAGGGATTAAATAATATAGGTTGTGCCAATATAAAGACCAATTAGTCCACAATTGCTACATCTGTTCTCGACTAGTAACCGTCAAGACCATCCAGTGTATACTTGAGAAAGACCCTGAGTTGGCGAAACAACGTTGTTGTTTTAAACTTATTTTTTTAAAGCATTGAAGTATATTATTTGGCATTCACTACTAGTTGTGTTTGTCGATTTATTACACCTTTTATACTTTTAGTTGTTTTTATTATTTTCCATTTTCTTCTGTTCCTGGAACTAAAAACTTGCATAATAAAGAAACTTTGGATACAAGAAGAATCTACCCAACATGATATCTCTGGTGTGGATTATACCACCCAATCGCTACCATCTGAGCAGGATCTACTGCTCCACTACATGTGAGTAGAATATTCTTACTTTTACAACCATTATTACATTGATTAGGGACATTGAAAGGCTCTGTCAGGAGCATTTAAATTTTCTGTAAGGGACATTAAAAGGCTCTGTCAGGGGCATTGCCAAGAACCTTCACTGCCAGCCACCCTACATCATCACATCCCTGGTATGATCTCCAACCAGGAACTGACACTGGTGGCCTGGATCTGTTCAGCAGATGAGAACTTAGCTGTAGACAGCTAAACATTCAACCAGGTGGTGATCGGACACCAGGTGGTCTATCAAGGTGCTATTTGGAGAAGAGGAAGGGAAGGTGAAGAGACATCCAAGGATGTCCAGGACTTAATGGTGTTCCTCGTCTCCAGACTTCAGAAATCCCTTTTTCCAAGACAGGGACAAACTAACCGCAGCTGAGTCTGATTGGAAGATAGCCTCGACCGATCTGAGTGCTTTTTGGGCTGTGCATGGGATATATAATGTTTAGGGGTTACACATTTGGAAAGGGGACTTTTGCAGCTAGGATTCACTGGTTCCTCTGTCTCTTGAGTACAGTCTATTGAGGAATAGTAGATAATATCATTAGCCTGAGCTTAACTAATTAACGATTACTCGCCCAGACTTGATGGTACCAGGTAGGAAAGTGCCTTTGTATTGTGCATCATATCTACTGTTATAAAATTCATTCCATTGTATATAAATATGTGTGAGCTGTTCCAAAAAAGTGTTCCTGGTTTCCTCAATAAATCTTGACTATTGTATTGGGATAAGGGCCATAATCATTTGACTGTAGTCTATGATTAGGAGGAGGGAAATCAGTGGAGGTACATGCCTTGAGTACCTGAGCTCCACTACATGCAAGTTTCATTTTTTATTGTTGAATGTTTCATGTGATACAATATTTTCTTATTCACAATGCAAGGGATATATAACTAATAATATAAACACCTTAATACAAACTAACAGTCTTTAATAATATATCTTCATGTACCTCCACAGCACTAATGATCTCACTAACATCTCACCTCTAACACAACTGAAAGAAGAAAAACTGCAAAAGTAATTCTACTTCTTGGTATTAGGTGAAACTTCTGCTCTACCCACCTGCTGCTCTCCTACCTAACTTAATGGTAATGTTAACTTAATGGTAATGGGAGACCATATGTAGTGCCCCTAGACTGACAGATGAGCTGCATGTGATGCTCTAAGTGAGTGCTGCATACAGCCATTTAAATTTGGCAGAATTCAAAATAAGGACACCCATCCGGATCTTGCCCCCCTGTTGATACTATCTGACTGGCAGGAACTGCATGCAGAAGATGCACCATGAGAGGGAGATCTGTAATGTTTAATATGGGAAATCCCCTAGTACACCAACAGAGGTAATCCCTTTGAGTTAGGGTTACTCTTAGGGTAGGGTTTGGGTTGGTGTATGGGTAGGGTAAGTGTATGGTAAGGATTCATGTTGGGTTAGGGTTAATTATGGGTCAATGATATTGTAGGGTTAAGGTTAGAGGTAAGATTAAGGTTAGGGTTACTGTTAGGGTTTGTGTAGGTTTAGTGTTAGAACATGGTTAGAATTGGTGTCGGGAGTTGGGTAAAGTTCAATGATGGTTTAGGCATAGTGTAGAGTTAAGGTTATGGCTAGGTTTAGGGTAGATGTATGGTTAGAATTAGTGTAAACAAAGGGTTGGTTGTAGGGTTAGTGTAAGGTTAATCTTAACAACAACAAAAACGAATTAAGGGTGTAATGGGCATTCTGTTCTGGTTGTGCTCCATGTTACGTTTAAGGAGAGCTACAGGTATCTACTAAAATTGCCTGGTATCCCCAGTATAATTTAACTATGGCATTTAGAGAACTCCCAATTTCACTATGGTTTAGTATGAATGCCTTTTTTATGGCATTACCTATATTTCTTCATTTGTTATTCCCTTTTCTGTGAAACAAAATGTGCAGGACATTATCTTTCCAACTAGCATTCCTCTCCCATTCAGATCTTCATTTACAGTCCTTCCTATCAAGTTCTTCGTTTTGGGCTTTTTGGTACCCCAAGTTAGTTAATAATTCTCTAACATTTTATTTATTCTATTTTTAGAATGTTATACACAAAGCCTGAAATTACCAAACCACCGTGAGTTTTCTATTCTCCTATGTACATTTTCCTTTGCATATACTAATATCCATTATAATCAAAGACTGTGAGGTATAAAAACATGTCCCAGACATATGAAATGAAATGCTGGATGGAACACCTTAAATCTCCTTACTGGTTTATGAAACAATAATAAGAAAAAAAAAATGGACGAAAACTGATAGTGTAGTAATTCTTATGGAATACAAATTGCACTTAAATTTTTAGAAGTTTGAATTCAACTCCTACTTAAGTGCCTGAGAAGTATGATCCCCACCTGTGGATATGGCGTGATTCTTGAATTCCCAATTGTAATTCCTTATACGATATCTCATATAAATGAAGGAAGAACAAGAATAAAAAATATATAGTGTAGTATTTACTATAAAAAATACCAGAGTAAAGTAAGTACAAATTGGTGGGGATTATACCACTCCACACTATATCTCCTGAGGCTCCTGCCTCCTGAGATATAGAATGGAGTGGTATAATACACACTCTGGGATATAGTGTAGACTTTCTCTGTGTGGATATAAAAAAGAGAGAAGAATATATTGTGCACACTGTGACATACAAGTGTAAAGTAGATGAAAACTTACAGGCACGAGAGCAATTCCAAATTGCTCAGTCCTGAGCGTATAGGTAGTTTGTATCCCCACCAAGGATATTAGGAGGCAGCAGTGTTCAGGTTCAGGATAGAAAAGTACTGTATTAAACTACTAAGGACATTTAAGGCTCTCCGCCCATCATTTCATTTCATCTGTCTTTTATGCAACCGGAGAAGAGAGACACCGGACTTGGTTGTTTTAGTTGCCACCTGGACTGTATCCATAATTACATTAGCGCTAATTTCCTTCTCATTTGTTATGTCCCAGACATAGCCTATAACCTATAAAACCAATAACCGGTCCCCTTGTTTGGTGAAGACACCTCATTCATAACTGTCAAAATAAAAAAACAGGTTGGAGGTGTGATGTGCATTATTGTACGTTGATTCAGATAATGCCTTGACATCATATTGTAGCACTGACTGTAACTTACATATATTATTTAAACAAGTATATATACGTATATCAATATTATTTTTAGGAGGACTGATGTTCTGATGCTGACTTCTTGGCTTGCACCTATTGTTTGGAATGGCACCTACAACAGTGATATATTGAATGCTCAATTCCATCAGCGAAAAGTCCGCATTGGACTCACAGTATTTGCCATTAAAAAGTACGTAGCACATGTATTATTATGCTGTTACACCTTTTTTTTGTTGCTCAGACTTCTCACAAGTAATATTTCCATGCCTTCTTACTGCCGTCTCTACTTCAGTAGTTCCTCTCATCTGAACTTCACTATGCTATAACATATTTATTATATATGTATGGTGTATTACATATACTACATATACCTAACTCTCCTATCACCACAGAAACCTCACAATCTTTTTGAAGTTCTTCATCACTTGGTCTCATTCCATGGATTAACCTGGCTACTCATAGTTGATTATTTCCTAAACTTTGTTCAGTCTCTGATTTCTCTATTACTCTTTTCCTCATCCTCTGATTGCCATTTTTTTCTCTGCATTCTGTATATTCTCCTCAACCGACTTTATAAACAAAACCCACATTGATTTATCAGAAGAACAATACTCGTGAACTGCAACATTTCTCCACTGATTTCCAACTTCTGCACATATCTTAACTTTCTCCTGGCCTGCTTTTAAAACATCCTTTTATAACTCTGCCCCTTTCACTATAAAGGAGAGAGCACGCTCTTTGGTGTGATCGCAACACTAACCATTGCACACACAATATCACACATCCAACACAATAATTGCACATGTGCCTATCTAGCCCTCTCTTTTGCAAACCAAATTTACCTACTTACCTCAACACCTTGTCTTAGCAAATATTTAAATGCTGAACCATAAAAAATCCAATTTAATGACAATATCAAACAGATGATGCAAGAAATCTCTACCTTCTCCCTCCAATAAACTTAACTTCATCTCGGTTTGTTCTCAGAAACTGAAGAGAGGTTCTGCACTTCCTCTTTTGCTTCTCCCCACTATCCTCAGTTCAGCTCCGCTCACCTTACTCAATGTGTGTCCTCCACCCTTTGGTCTTTAACTAAAATTTTAACTCTTATTTTCATCTGGTGTCTTCCTTGCTACCCTCTAAAAAAAATCTTCCTTGACTCAATTTTAATGTCTAACTGCTTGACTCAATTTTTATATCATCTTCAGATATCATTGAAATTCCATGCCAAAATATTTGCTGGATTTTCTCAAATACACAGGGTTGTTCACTTAACAGTGGATTATGTCCAGTAATAATAGGTACATTTCAAATAGAATGTTAAATCTCACATTTACTAATAAAAAATAAATCAATGTTTACTCAGAATACAGAATGAGCTTTAAAGCACCAAATTACTTTACCCTATTTGGTATGGGATCATTTGGACTTTATTGGATAACCCTCTTAGTTTTATTTAAAAGTAGTGGTATTTAGGCACAAAGGCCAAAAAACTGAAAGAGAGGCTGTAGCATTGCCAATGTAACATTGAATTACTTGTCTTATATTTTTGTAATTACTTAGAACTGGTTTTCTTGTCCAGACATTAAGTGATGTTTTGCATGGTTTGCTTTCCAGATATGTAATTTTTCTCAACAACTTTATTGAATCGGCTGAAAAATTCTTTATGATAGGACACAAGGTCCATTACTATATTTTCACTGATCGCACCCAAGACATATCCAAATTTAGTCTTGGTGACGGGAGAAGCATGGACATCATAGAGGTCAAATCATACCAAAGATGGCAAGATATAACTATGCGGAGAATGGAAATAATCTTGAATTATTCCCTTCAACGTTTCATCAACGAAGTAGATTACTTAGTGTGTGTTGATGTAGACCTGATTTTTTCAGATCATGTTGGAGTAGAGATACTAAGTGATGTTTTTGGAGTTATTCATCCAGGGTTTTTTGGAGCTTCCCGCAAAGAGTTCACACACGAACGCCGCCCTCAGTCTGAAGGATATATTCCATTTGACGAAGGAGACTTTTACTACACAGGATGCCACTTTGGGGGTAGAGTACAAGAGATTTATAAATTGGCTAACTTTTGCAATAATGCCATGCTGGCCGACATAGCAAATAATATAGAGGCCCTGTGGCACGATGAAAGCTATTTAAACAAATATTTTCTTTATTATAAACCAACCAAACTTCTATCGCCTGAGTATGCGTGGAACTATTATTATGGCTCTCCAACTCTAGTCCAGAGAAAGAGACTTGTCCATGTTGAAAAAGACTTTAAAACAATACGGAGCAAATAAACACATTATGTGACTATCAATAGGTTCCTGTCAGGGGTCAAGTCCTGGGGAATAAAGTGTGGGAACCCCCAACCCCCCCACAAAAAATAATATACACTCGTATGCATATATAAACGCGTGTGCACACACACACTGCCAGGTGCACAAATACACTCAGACATACACATACACTCATACACTGACACACACAGATACACACACAGATGCACTCACAGCCACACACTCACAGACACACATACTCACAGACACACACACACACACATACTCAGACACACACACACACAATTACAGACAGACACATACACTCTCAGACACACACTCGCAGACACACATACACACTCAAAGACACACACACATACACTCACAGACACACACACATACACTCCAGACACACACACACACACACACACCCACCCAGACACACACTCATCAGGCCACTTCAGTCAGAACTCAGTCGGCCCGAGCGAATCTGCAGCATTTGCTGGATGCATTCAATGTCCAGACTAAAATCGGTTCTTTGCAACCAAATTCTATGCAAAATATTCTCAATGTCACAATTCACGATTTTAAACAGAATAGGGACAGAATGCATCCAGGAGGATGCACATTTTCAAATTATTGTTCTTTTGTTTTTAAGCAATCAAACAATAATTTTAATTACTATATGATTGTTGCCAACGCTAACAGCCTGCAGGCAAAACGTTAAAAATCCTCTGCAATGCAAGGGTTAATTACGTCGCCACTGGCCAGTGCTTGCTAGTCAGCCACTACATTAAAAAAGTTACTAAATAAATAAATACAAAGCCTATAGGATAAGTAAGACCCCCATATTTTCTCTATATGTCCCCATTTGCCATGTGGTTAGCTTTAAAACTAGTGAATGGACAGCCATTGCACCCCAGTTATTAGAAAGACTACATTCCCTGAGGATGAGGCCTGTGAAATAGAGGAGGTGTGTAATCAACCTTCCCTCCCTGTCCTCCTTCCCCAACTACACCCTCCCTGCAGTTTTCCCACCCATGGGTATCGGTGGG
This sequence comes from Pelobates cultripes, assembly GCA_933207985.1. Taxonomy (NCBI): domain Eukaryota; kingdom Metazoa; phylum Chordata; class Amphibia; order Anura; family Pelobatidae; genus Pelobates; species Pelobates cultripes. The sequence goes on from OW240920.1 coordinate 133,994,184, forward strand.
AGGTTTTTAAGAAATACGTAAGTGATCTGTCCATATCCCTGCACACACCCCCCCCCCCCAGTAGGTGGTGGCCAGGGCCGCCATCAGGGGGTGACAACCATGACGATTGTCACGGACCCGGACTGCTTTGGAAGTCCTGAGCCCCACATTCCCTCTTTGCACATATATATAGCGATGATCACTATATATATGTGCAGTGTGGGCCTCCCTGGCTCCCTATACTTGCAGAGGGGGCCCAGCAGTCTGCATCTGTATGATAAAGCTCTTCCCTCTCTCTAACTCCAGCGAGATTCGCGGCCGTCAGAGTGTTGCCACGGGTTACCATGGCAACGCTCCGCGGGGCACACACGCCGCGCTCGCGGGAGTTAGAGAGAGGGAAGAGCTTTATCATACAGATGCAGACTGCTGGGCCCCCTCTGCAAATACAGGGAGCCGGGGGCCCCACAATGCCACTGGACCACCAGGGATGGAATCTCCCCCCTCCCTGAACCAGGTAAGAAGCAGGGAGGGGGGAATAACATTTATTACATTTAATGTGGGTGGGGGGGAATGCTCCATTTGCACAACAGGCATTCACTAGTAAACACACACACTCTGCATTCATTACACTAACGCACACTCTGCATTCACTACACTAACACACAGTCTGCATTCATTAGACTAACACACACACTGTATTCACTACACTAACACACACTCTGCATTCATTACACTAACACACACACTGTATTCACTACACTAACACACACTCTGCATTCACTACACTAACACACACACTGTATTCACTGCACTAACACACACTCTACGTTCACTACACTAACACACACTCTCCATTACTGCACTAACACACACTCTGCATTCACTACACTAACACACACTCTGCATTAACTACACTGACACACACTCTGCATTCACTACACTAAAATACATGCTGCATTAACTGTACACACAGCATCCACTACACAAACATCCTGTATTCACAGTACACACACTACATCCACCACACATTCAAAGACTCTGCATTCACTATACAGAGACACTGCGTCTAATATACACACTATATCCACTACAGACACTGCATCCACTAAACACATTGCATCTAGTACACACAAACACTACATCCAATACAGAAACACACACTACATCACTGTACACTCACTACATCCACTACTCAAACACACTCTGCGTTCACTATACACACTGCATCCGCTACACAAACACACACTCTGCATTCACTGCACAAACAGTATCTAATACACAGAAACACTACATCCATTACACACATTCTAATTCACTTCCACTATACACACTACATTCAGCCGTGCATCACTGACAGCAGACTAGGTAGGAGTCCTCTGGGCGGACTCGTGGGCGGGCCTGGGGGGGGCCAGACCTTGTACTTTGTCAGGGGCCCCAAAATTTCTGGTGGCAGCCCTGGTGGTGGCTATTATAAATAAAAAAGAGCAGGGACCCTGTGCCCCCTCCAGTCCTCTTTAGTATTCGGGGAGAGGACCTAGTGTCCTTTTCACCCCCCACCCATAGGCAGCAAGTTGGATATCTAATTACTTAAATGTGGGGGTGCACATGCAATTGTTTATCTCCCGAAACAGTGGCACATCCATCTGTCCTAACTCCCCCCGTGGCACATCCATCTGTCCTAACTCCCCCCCCAGTTAGATATGGGTCGCTTAATCATATTTGCCCTACCATATTAAAAAAAAAAAGACCCTATCTTTTCTCTCAACCTAAATAGTGAGGGTAGGGACAATGAAACTATTACCTGTTTAAAAAAAATTATAATTACCAATCTGAAGACTTTTTTTTATTCAGTCCCAAAAATGCCAAATAAAAATCCATAATTCCTGATGCAACAAATGAAAATGGAAAAACAAACCTGATTCTAAAAAAGTCAAGAATTTTATTGCATAGGAAAGTTTCTAGACATTCTCCAGTTGTTAGCAAGACAGCCAATTAGAGAACGCTCTGACAGCCAAGTCTTAAAGATTTGCAGCATTTGGTCCTAAAATCCGAACCCTGAATTGCTAAATCATTGACATTGACAATCAAAGACATTGATGAATAGCAGGAATAACCCCAGAAATTATGAATTCAAAGTTAATTTAAAGTGAATTTAAAACTTAAGGTCAAAATAACTTGGCTACTTTGGCCTTTAAGGGTTACTCCAAGCACCATGACCACTTCGAGAGAAATCTCAATGTATCTTTCCTGGTAAAATATTTTGTAAATAAATAAATTTGAAGTGGCCATGGTGCCTGGAATCTGTATGTGCAACATTTCACTTTGAAACAGTGCACATACAGAGTTTAACCGCTCTGCTGCTGGTGGTGCAACTCCACCTCCAGCAATGTCATAGCAGCATCATTAGCATTAAGAGCTCTGGGCTGGCTAATGTCAATTCTGTACATAGGAATAATCACAGAATTGCATTCAGTGGCTAAGAGTTGTCAACTGATACTTTCAGCCAATGAACTGCAGAAGTCATCACTGGCCACTGCAGGACTCGCGCCTAGTGGAGACCCAGGGAAAATGGCAAACAATTACAAAATGGTTTTCCCCATTACTGGGAAGCATGGTCAGAGTATTCATGGCATCATCACTGCTGTAGTGGTTATGATACTTAGAGTAACCCTCCCAATTTAAAATTCACTTTGAATTCTCTCTTTAGTTAAATTGTTTTCCTAGCCTATAGTACCACTCGCTCGCACCCCCTACCCTCATACCGCATCCCATATTAACGAAAGGGTTAGAAACCCTTTAGTCACTTACATGAATCCAGTGCCCTAATGTCCATCAGCGTTGGATCAGGCTTGGCCTTTACTCCTTCTCCCCTGATATCAGCCAAGCACCGCAATCGCATTAGGATAACCCCATAGGAATGGTTTTAACTGACGTTGGATGTCCTCATGCATAGCTTTAGGATGTCCAGCATCAGTTAGGCAACCAAAAAGTTGGTAGACAGCCACTAGAGGTGGAGTTGACCCGACAAGGTAATTATTGAGGTTTCTGAATAACTGCATTAATAACCATTGCAGGGTTAAACTGTTATGGGCAATGGAAATATCACAAGTTTTAGACAGGGACAGCGCACCTAGACCACTTCAATGAGATGAACTGGTCTAGGTGTATATAGGGTCCCTTTAATAACCCTGTTACTCTTTGACTGTTTTCACAAATAATTACACCCAAAATACCATAACACTATTATAGTTATTTTTATCTAATGCATAATAACTGGAGAATTTTGTAAAAGTCTGTAAAATTACAACAGAGTTCAGAGATTGTAATTTTTCTAATATGGTGGAATAAAGGTTCTTAAAAATTCTTCAGTGTGTTTGGAGACATTATTGGTTTAAAAAGTCTTTTGATACTGTTTAATCCTAATGCAAAGATGGTGAGACAAACATGGTTAGAAAGTAGAATGTGGTTGAATCCCCTTAAAAGTAAAGTATTGTAGATCTTTTTTGGAGTGATACGGCAGGGGGAAGAGGTAAGAGAAAGGCACATGTTTGTCTTGCAACAATTGAGAAACAATACTTCCTAATTATTCTTCCGCTATACCACAACACTCTCCTTTTACTTATCTCAAACTTCACCTGCCCTAGCTCTGCAACTTCCCTCTACAACTCCAACCCTTTCTCTGAACTAAACATCATGGCACGTCTTACATTAAAACATTGTAAGCAACCTTGGTTACAACCGTGGCACACTAAGTGTCACATCCTGCTCTGTTCTGCGGAGATGTCTGTCCTTGGCTTCTGGTATCCAGTACTCTTTTTACAATTCTTGTTTAGTTTTTCTTGGTTTTTCTGGTTTTCTATTCCATGTCTGGTTTTCTTTATACTGGGTTTTCTGGGTTCATTCCTGTATTCCGTTCCTGGAATTCCCAGTCTCTTGGATTCCTTTAAATGTTTGTTTTTTGTTGCCACACCCGTTCCTTTCCCATTAATCCTTTTGTTTCAGTTGGTTCCTGCAGGCAGTTGCTCCAAGTCCTCTGCCCCTTTCTTGCAGACGAGTGCTGTGTGTGTTTTATTATTGTTTATTTAATCATGCATATCTAGGCAGTCTAGGACCCACTGTAATTGGAGTACTTTGGCGCAGTGGTGGGCTACATACATCTTGGCCATTTATGTATGTCTAAATCTCCAATGTTTATTGCACATATTAGTACTTAGTTATGTCTCCTTTTGTTTTGCCTTGTATCTCTTGTCTTGTTTTATTTTGTCTTGTTTTCCCAGTTCACAACCCCCAGATTAGACAATCAATCGATAGAGCTATAACAGAATACTTTCAACTAAATAAGGACACAGAAATATCTGAAGGGACACTGTGGGAGGCTCATAAGGCGGTAATCCAGGGATCCTTGAAAAATCAAGCAACAATACACAAAAAAAAACACGTAGCCCACCTGGAACAAACACTTAAAAACCTTAGGACCCTGGAGGCTAAACACAAAATAGACCCCATGCAGGAATTAAATGAACAAATCAAAAAATGAAAAACTATACGACCATACACCAGAAATACAACCACACCCCACAGTGACCAGAACACTAATAGACCAATACCTAAACCAAGTACCACAACCTATATAACGCCATACTACAGCGCGATCCACTACCGAGAGAAATGCTACAAGCCAACGTATGCCTCCTCCCCAAACCTAATAAAACACACCTCGATCCTGGACACTACCGACCGATCTCACTCCTAAACGTAGACATTAAACTATTCACCAAAATCCTAGCGGACTGTCTCAACTCCCTCCTACTGATCCACCCAGACTAAGTAGGCTTCATACCGACAAGACAGGCTAGTGACAACACAAGACGGACATTTGACCTTATCTGGACCGCACGCACAAGACACATCCCGACCCTCCTTTTATCCCTAGACGCCGAAAAGGCCTTTGACAGTCTGCTTTGGTCCTTTCTATTCGCCGCTCTTGAAAAATTTGGATTCCCACAAAGATTCACGAACACCTTAACCGTACTATACGACACACCACAAGCACACCTTATACTCCCTCTCACACACCCTGCTTCCTTCACAATTCACAATGGCACACACCAAGGATGCCCACTGTCCCCAGTGCTCTTTGCACTTTCCCTAGAACAACTCCTACAAACCCTTAGACTCAACTAGGATATAAAAGGTATAAATATACGCGGGGAAGAAAACTAAATGGCTGCCTACGCAGATGATCTGCTTATCACAATCACGGAACCGGCAACATCCCTACCACCACTCTTACACGCACTGGAAACATACGCCAAAGTTTCGAAATACAAACTCAATATCGACAAGACGGAAGCCCTCCCAATACACATACACATTTTCTCGTAATTACTTCATCTCCACACGAACACACAAGACAACTCTTAAACTCTTATCTCACTGGTAACAAATATCCAATACCCTCTATACCCAAATGCCATTAAAGTGGCCATACACGATATCTACCCATTCGACCTAACACCCACCTATATAAAATATCTAGGGATATCATTACCGGCAGACCTCTCCCTCTTCTATGAACTGAACTACATACCTACGATCCAAAAACTCACTCACGACATAGCCGCATGGCAAAACATGCCAATATCCTGTCTAGGAAGACTAGCTTCAATCAAAATGAACGCCCTTCCTAGACTCCTATATCTGTTCCTGTAATGCTAAACGAGTGGAACACAACTGCAGAACTAATTACTTCGATTATAATTTTATAATTTTATTGAATTGCAACTTTGGTTACTGTAGCTTTAAATTCTTAAGACAGTTTATTAGTTGCAGGAAGAAAATAAGCCACTGAAGTTTTGTATAAAGTCTACAATTCTAATTAAGGATAGTGCAGAATTTGCATGCAGAATTTAGAGTTGAATTAAATGCAGCAGAAATAGCTTCCAAAGTTTGTAAGCAGATTTAGTATAGAATTAAGTGCAGCAGAAATAGCTTACAGAGTTTGTATGCAGATTTAGTATTAATTAAATGCAGCAGAAACAGCTTCCAGAGTTTGTATGCAGATTTAGTATTAATTGCAGAGGAAATATTTCCAAGAGTGATTAACAATGGCTAGCTTATAATTGTAACTGAAAAGTACTTAGCTTAAAATTAGTAGTTCCAGAGAACTGTTTAGATCAATTTAAGCAGTCTTTTGGGAGAGAGAGTAGAAGTCCATTAAACAGTCCGGTCGAGGAGTGGAGAAGGCGGGTAGTCGTTCACAGAGCGGGTTCAGTACACAGAAAAGCTTAATATGCAATCGGTTAACCGGTCAGAGATAAACAGCAACTTGTTCAATAATCTAGCGCTTTGAATCTGGCGCGGTCTTCCTATGTAGCGTGGGAAGACTGCGTCAGAGAAGGGGGCGGGGCAAAGCGCCGTCAACCCGGAAGTGGCTTAATTCGGCGAAACCCGGCAGGTCTAACCTGACAGTACCCCCTTCCCATAGGGCACCCACTGGGTGCACTTTACCTTGGTTTGGAGGGGTAGCGTCTGTGGAACGCAGCAACCAATTTATTTGCATGAACAACAGATGAATCTTCCCAAGTGTCTTCATCAACCCCATAACCTTTCCATCTAATAAGGTATTGTAGGGAACCACGGCAAATACGTGAATCCAAAATCTTATGTACTTCATATTCTTCTTCACCCTGGACAATGACAGGTTCAGGGGAGGTCACCACTTCCCTATTAAAAGGGTCGGGGATATGCGGTTTAAGTAAGGAGACATGGAATACTGGATGAAGTTTGAAATTTGGAGGAAGTTTTAGTTTAACAACGTTGTCATTGACTACTGCTATTATTTGAAAAGGACCAAGAAAAAGAGAACTCAATTTTTTTGAGGGGCGGTTGGTGGTTATATTCCTTGAAGAGAGCCAGACAAGATCACCTATTTTGTAATTAGGAGGAATTTTCCTTTTAGTGTCAAAAAACTTTTTCTGGTTATTTAAAGCGAGTTGGAGATTCTCCCGTAATTTGTGGAATAGAGGACATAAACTCGTTCTTGGATGAAACAGTAGGATTGGATGAAGCAATGGTTTGGATGGGAAATGAAGATGGAACCCATAGTTCGAGAAGAAGGGGGTCATTTTTGCACTGGTGTGAATAGAATTGTTATAAGAAAATTCAGCCATAGGTAACCATGTGGTCCAGTCATCTTGTAGGTATGAACAATAACATCGTAGATACTGTTCCAAGCATTGGTTGACCCTCTCCGTTTGCCCATTAGTTTGGGGATGATAGGCGGATGAGAGTTTGCGTTGAATTTGAAGGGATGAACACATCTCTTTCCAGAATTTGGAGGTAAACTGTGTCCCTCTATCTGAAATAATTTCTTCAGGAAGTCCATGAAGTTTTACAATATTATCGATAAAAACTTTAGATAATTCTGCTGAGGAGGGTAATTTCCTTAAAGGGATGAAATGGGACATTTTAGTGAGGCGGTCCACAACAACAAGAATAGTGGTGAAATGTTGAGATGGAGGGAGATCCACTAAGAAATCCATAGAGATGGATTGCCAAGGTTTTTCTGGAATGGGTAAGTTAAGTAGTAATCCAAAAGGTTGATGATGTTCAGGTTTGGACCTCTGACAGGTAGCGCAAGTCTTGACATAGGATTCAATAGTTTTATCCTGGCGGGGCCACCAATAATATCATGAAGCTAATTCAAGGGTCTTTTTAATCCCAGGATGTCCAGCTAAGGGAGAATCATGGACCATTTTAAGTAATTTATTCCTAATTATGGGAGGAATGTACATTCTTTCTTTAAAATAGAATATGCCATCCTTTTTTGTTAGCATAGGTGAATTTGGAAGTTCGAGATCTTTCTCATTCAAATTTTTTATGTCATCATATAGAGAAGAAACAAATCCAATTGTTTTGTTAGGAGAATAATCATCTACAGCAGTTTTATGAGGGATTCTAGAAAGAGCGAATGCCTTTTTATTCCTAGTTCCAGGTCTGTATACTAATTGGAAGTTAAATCGGTTAAAAAAAAGATTCCATCTAACTTGTCTAGCTGAAAGGGTCTTATTAGTATAGAAATATTCAAGATTTTTGTGATCTGTATAAACCACTATGGGGTGTTTTGTATCTTCGAGGAGATGACGCCAATTCTCAAAAGCAGCTTTAACACTTAACAATTCTTTTTCACCAATTGGATAATTTTTTTTCAGCGGAATTCAAGGATCGTGAAAAAAAAGCAACTGGATGGAGCGGATCCTGAGGTGTTTGTGTTGAGAAAGCACTGCTCTGATAGCTGTATCTGATGCATCTACTTCAAGAACATTTAAGAATGTTGGATTAGGCAGTTGAAGAATGGGGGCAGTTGTAAATCTTCTTTTTAATTTGTTGAAGGCTGATTGTGCATTTTCATTCCAATTAAAAGAACGCTTACTGCTGTTAAGGAGATTAAGTGGATGAGATATATCTGAATAATTTCTAATAAATTTTCTATAGAAATTTGCAAACCGAAGAAACCGTTGCAACTCTTTTGTACTAGTAGGAACTGGCCAGTTAATGATACACTCAATTTTGGAATTATCCATCTTCAGGGAATGAGGTGAAATAATATATCCTAGAAAAGAGAATTCAGTAACTTCAAAAAGGCATTTCTCGTGTTTAGCGTATAATTTGTGTGTTCTCAATCTAGGTAGAACCCATCTTACATGCTTCCTATGTTCGTCCAGATTGTTGGAATATATTAAGATATCATCTAAGTAGATAATAACACAGAGAAGGGGGCGGGGCAAAGCGCCGTCAACCCGGAAGTGGCTTAATTCGGGAAACCCGGCAGGTCTAACCTGACAGTTCCAAACCCTCCCGATCCCATTACGCGGCGCAGACTTCAAACAGCTACAAACCAAGATTGATAACTTCATTTGGGCCAATAGATGCGCCACCGACAATTATAATGGCAGGCACCAGAACACTTACACCCTTTGAAAAACAATGCTTAAAAACGCCTACACAACAAAGCCAGATTTTGGCGTTAGACTCCCACATAATACAAAACATAAAAGACAGGGCACTCACATATGTGTCGGCCTGGGAGAGAGACATAGACCCAGAAGACCCATCCGACTGGGCCGAAATATGGGAAGCCATAGCTACCATATCAATATGTGTTAACTACAAAGAGCAGACCTATAAGACGATTATGAGGTGATATATCACTCCCCTAAAACTCAAACAGATGGGCAGGTCAGATGACGACCTATGCTGGAAAGGCTGCAGACAGCCTTTCCAGCATACATCCACATGTGGTGGGAATGCACCCACACACAGTACAGCTATGGCAACAAATTGCATCCATGGTCTCCCAGATCCTACACACAGACATACCACTTGACCCATGGATATGGCTTCTATCCATACCTTTGGCAGACACACCAAGAGCCCAAAACAAACTAATTGCACTGGCCACAAGGAGATCAATAGCCGAAAAATGGGGAAACCCAGACACACTGACAATAGAAACAGTCAAACGAAAAATAAAAGACACCATTAAGATGGACGAAATGTCCGCATTGGTCCATGACACGACCAAACACTACAATAAAATTTGGGACCCATGGTTCTATGAATTCCCAACCATACCCTGACCATTAAGGGACCACTCTCACACCAAGGCACAGACACACAGCGAACGAAACACCAAACTGACCCAAGGACTAACTACAAATGAAATTACAACAGGGCACCCGACCCCCCTCCCTTATTCTTTCTGTAACCTACTCCAACCTACAGAATGTAGAACAACAAAGCTGGAAAAACATAGAAGTAAATGTATTATAAATGACAAACTCTGTAATTAAAAAAAATGGATGTAAATATTTGCATTGACAAAAAGTATGCCACAACAGACCCATGCTTATGATGTGAAAACTACAAATGCTTACCCCCTGTTTTCCCTTCTGTACCCCCCCCCAATACAAAAATCTTTCAAAATAAAGAATTTATAAAAAAAAATTAAAAAAAGTCACCGCCAATAGTAGAATTCTTGCAAAGTACCAGGAGCAGAGGAAACTAAAAAAAATAATAAAGAAAACTGTAGTTCCAGGAAAACAGGTTTTTTCCTACCATTATAGCTCTGTATATTGACCCCCTCATGGTACAGAAGTGGTTAAAAACACCTTCTGGCACCTTACCTGGCTCCAACACCAATGTCCCTTGGTAATCGTTCAGTCTAGGCCTCTGCTCCTCCCTTCACTGACGTCAGCTGATCCCCACACTCGCATTAGGACTTCCCCCATAAGGACTTCCTCAATAAGAAAGCATTGGGTGACGCTGGATGTCCTCATGCATAGCGTTAGGACGTTCAGCATCAGTTAGGCAACCAAAAGTCGTCTAATGACCCAGAAGTCCCTCTAGTGGCTGTCTGTTAGACAGCCACTAAAGATGGAGTTAATCATGGCAGGTAATTATTGCAGTTTATTAAAAACTGCAATAATTACCACTGCAGGGTTAAGGGACCTGGTACACTGCAACCAAGCCATTTCAATGAGCTTAACTGGTCTCGGTGCCTGTAGTGTCCCTTTAAAATCGCAAAGAACAAAAATACCTAAATGCATATGGCAAATTACAAAGTATATATAGACCAAAATACTTTATCAGATAGCAAATAAAACAATAAAATAGTTTCCAGCAATATACACAACTCTTTTCTGGGAGTTGCTTCTGGGATAAAAACGAAAAATGTAGGTGTTCATTTATTACCACTTTATAAAACTGTAATGTGCACAATATTTTGGGGAACCTTTTGTCAGTTTACTCTTATATTACTTTGTTTTTCAGAGTACATGTTGTAATTAAAGTGGTAATCCCATCCCACCTTCTGAAATATTTGCTTATTATTTTATTTTTTGAGGCCTCAGCTTTAGCAGATGGCCTTCTGTTATCAGTGAATATCATGCACAAATTTCAGATCTACCATTCTTACAAAGACCTTAACATTAATATGACAAAGTCTGAGATCCTAGGTAACAGTATCCCGATGCTCTGCATGGCCAACTGAAGCAGTGATTCATTCTTCATTCCTGAAGTATCTAGATCAGGCTTCCCCAAACTATTAAGGATGATCTGCTCCGTTGGTCACTGTCATATGTGACCACACCAGGCTGCTTTAGCATACTAATAATTAATGCTCTTCCTAGCTTACTTATGCTCTTTCAAACCTTGCCTATTATCATCTCTGTCTCATAATTCGTGGCACTCAAATCTATTTTATACAGTTTTCATAGGACAATAAACCCCCAAGATTATATTTTAGCATTCTCTTGCATGCTAGGAGGGGTGGAGAGCTTACAATGCCATACTCATAACATTATTGTAGAATCTCTCACTTACTCCGTCTGGTGTAGTGGAGCACAACCCCTCAGCATAAATTGTGGACCACTCAAGAACATTTAGAAGTGCAATGGTTATTGTCAGGATAACATGGCTGCGATTTAAATGGGATGAGGAACATTGGATACAATTTATAGATATCCTTTTCTGGATACCTTAATTGTGCTAAGCTACCCAATAGCCCGAATATCTTTCCTAAAATGAAAACCATACGTCTGAGTCTCTCACAATGTGTTTAATGCAGCATTATCTCTAATTCCCTGTAATTGGAAAAAGTTCTACCCCACCCACACTCCACGAATGGTTCTCGCTGGCTGTGCATATCCGTTTGATGGATGAATTACCATGTATCAGGAACATTTAGCATTCCTTAATATTCTTTAAGAATATTCCCAGTACCATGGCCCCTCCTGGATGTCAGGTAGAACAACACCCTATCCTGGACACTCATTAACTTATGTCTCAAAGGGGCTGAAAAGTTTATATCCCTCCTCATTTTATCAGGAGGGCAGCTTAGAATTACAGATATATCATTATTACTATATGGTATATTTTATAGCAAATCACCTATACCATGTTAGCTTTGTGTATTTTACCCACAATGCTATTTTCGTAGAGACTTTTTTATATTTTCCTTATCCTTCCTGTTTGTTCAGCCCTTATCCTGGGCAAACTTTGTTGACCTGCATAACTCATTACTGGTACATTTTCTATTGAAACACATATTGTAATACTTGTCACCACATATATGTATTGTTTGCACTATGAAAAATATTTCAATACGCACTGAAATACGTAAAACAAGGCAAAGAAAAAACTGGTCTCAAATGTAAATAATCATAAAACCTGATAAGTGGTTAACACTGTTACTGATACTGATATTGTGCAAATGACAATGTTAGACATCCTATGGTGTATTGTAATTCCCCCCCTCCCCTTAATATATACAATATACATGCTATTGCAGTTACAATGAGATCTCAAGAAGTTGAAATACTGCAGAATATCCAGCTCAGAGGCATCGGCATGTTAATTTAAGAGAGAACTGTTTCTATTTACAACACAGTTGGACTCTCCCAGTCAAGACAGGACACAGTAATATTATTTGAAGAACTGCATGAATTGTAGTTTATCAAGCTTCCAAGAGGTGGGAACCCACAGTCCTTTTTATGTAAAGTAAATTGCATTTGTATATCTGTAGTAAAGTTAAAAAAAAAATTCTATTGAAATCTTTCCTGTAAGTATGGGGGACCCTTGTTATATGTGGTTACATTTTATACATATTGGTACATCTGCCTAACATACAGTATTAAAGACTAATAATTATATTAAAGGAACACTATAGTGTCAGGAGTACAAAACATGTATTCCTGGCACTATAGTTTTAAAATAACAGTTTAGGTGCCCCACATCCAAGACTTTCCAATACATAATATAATTGCTTAACCTATTTCCATTTTCTCCAGTAGTGGCTGTTAAGTCACTTTACACCAGTTTATTCACAGTGCTTTTACTAGATACACTGAAGGCCACAAGTGCCACTAAGCAAATGTCATATAATTCCATACATCTGTGGGAGGGGTAAAAGAGGGCAGACCATTGGTGCAATGTGTGTCTCTGGCTCTGCCCAAAGAGACAAGTCTGTCTGTTGAATTGAAAGTTCAGCTACCATGAAGGCATGCCAGACTGCCTGCCAATAAGTAGGCCAGTCTACCAAGGGAAACCCTACAGGAAGCGAGGCCTTCTTTACTTCCTGTTCACGTTAAGACTTTTGTTCTCTCATTCATCTCTCCCCAAATGCCTAGGGCAGCACTGTCACCCCCTCCTTAACATACTTTTAAATTGAACTAGAGTGTTTCCCTAATAAACTTCAGAGAACTGTTTTTTTGATCAATACAAAAGTGTTTCCTTTATGTCTTGATAAATGACATCCTTTCAAATCATGTAGATTTATACATAGCACTACCTCTGGGGTTGGCCTTATAAGGAAGAAATGTCCACTAGTAAGGACCCATCAACGACTACCCAATTTTGGCATCTGAACCAGGAAGTAAGCACCACAATTATCTACAATCACCTTCAGTAAGTTGCAAGCACGGGAAATGTGTGTTTGATTTTTATATTATTTTTCTATTTTCTTTTAACCCAAAGTTCCATGAATTTTCTGTGCAAAGCTTACTGTTAAAAATAGCAGAGTAATTCTGTCTGTTGTCTCTTTTGTCGACTTGTTATGTGTTGCTAGGTTTCTAACTTTAGTTCTAACATGTGTTTTTTTTTCATACACATTATTGCCAACACCATTTTTAGTTTCTTTACTGGCTTGCATTTAATGTACCTTGCCTTTGCGAAATTATCCAGACCCCTCACCATTTCACTTTCATCACCGACTTACCAATTGTATACTGAAATTAATTTTTTTATGATATTTTATTGTAACTCTTAATTCAAAATTAAATATTCGTTAAAAAAAATATTTATATTGGAAAATTTTTGTAATTTTAATTTTGACACAAACAGCATATTAGAATTTTTATGTGTCTTGTAAATCTGTATTCTATAAACTTCAGTATACACAGACGAAGACAAATTGCATTAATAAATGCACAATTATGTTTGTGAACCATTCATATGTTACAACATATTCAGGTAATATGGGAGAAAACACTCAGAGCTTCGAGAAGGATAACGTAAAATAATTTAGCAAAATGATGCAGGGAAGGCCGTAATATTGTATCAACCTGATTGATGAAAATACATTATTATCTTACATTTTACCTTAACCACTTGAACATAAAAATGTTTAACGTATTAGGAATTCACATCATTTGGTTTTCTTTTGAGGGTTTTTCTTGGCAGGAATTTATTATATTCTTAATGTACTATTGTAGAAATATTTAACACGATCACCTGATAAGAGACACGTGGTGCAAGTTCACTTACACACAAATACATCCGAAGACACACACAGTGACACATCAGATGACACACAACGATATAGCACGTTTTAGTAACACACAGTGATACATCAATAGACATATCATATATTTTATACGAACACACACAAAAAGAGGACTTGTTAAGTTTATTGTTTCAATGTTTCATTTTATAGAGTAACCTTTCTTCAGGACAACAGAAAAAAAGAGAGGGAGTCTTTACACTTGTCAAAATTATTCTATACTAATAGTGCATATTAAAAGGTTAAAGAAAATGGTAGTCAACCATAAGCACTACAAAATACTGAAGTGGTTATGGTGCTACATATAACCTTTTAAAGAAACTAGTGGACAGTGATAAGTACTACCTAAGTCTATTGACCAATTTCAGAGCCAACCACATGTGTATACATTGTGTACATTCTGCTCAAACACAACATGGCATGACTTTGATTTTGTGCATATATATTAAAGTATTTAATTCTTCAAGTTTTAACAATATTCCATAAATAAGTGTGTGGTGTGTCTGTGTATATATATATATATATATATTACACAATCCATACTCTTTTTAATGCATTAAATAGACCACATTTTTAAAAAACAAACATATAAAAATATATTTTCAACATGCTTTCTGCATCTTACACAGTGAAAATATTTTCACGAATTTCACAAAGTTCATTTAAAATGCAATGTTCATTTTCTGGATAATCCAACTATGTTTATAGAAAATGAGAGGTAGTGATAATGCTACGAGAAGCATAACTTTTACGTGGCTTCTAGATTGACCTTGATTTAGTTACGAATTGCATTATGGTCTTTCGGAACAGCAACAAATCTTCGTCTTTTGAGGATCCCTGGAACACCAAATCTGTTGTCCCATAGATACTCAGGAGAAAGAATCTTGGTTGGTTTGTGATACAGAAAATATTTGTTTATATAACTCTCATCATGCCAACGGGCTTCAATATTTTTCCCCATATCGGTTATCATGGCATTGTGGCAGTAGTTTGTTAGTTTGTAAACCTCTTCTAATGTACCCCCAAAGAAGCCTCCGGCATAGTAAAAGTCTCCCTCATCATCTGGAATGTAGGCTTCAGATTCTGGTCTCCTTTCATAGGTGAAATGCTGTCGAGATGCTTCATAAAAACTAGGATGCATGGTCCCAAATAAATCACTAAGAATTTCCACTCCGACATCGTCGCTGAACTCCATGTCCACATCCACACAAACTAAGTAATTAACCTCATTAATGAATCTCTCTTGAGTGTAATTTCGAATCATTTCCATGCGCCTCATGGACACTTCCTGCCATCTTTCATAGCTAGGAACCTCGAGAATGATCACACGTCTCCCTTTGTTAAGAGTAAAGTTATTCTGACGAACGTCCTCCGCTCGATCGGTGAATATGTAGTAGTTGACATCAAATCCCGCCATAAAGAATTTTTCAGCAGTTTCAACAAATTTTTTGACAAACACAATATACCTAAAATACAAGTAAAATTTTATTTACATATAATGGAGACAAGTTAAAAGGTAGTTAGATCAATACATAAGATATAGATAGATATGACCTCCTTATTACTAAGGATGGTGGAGATTAGCCCTGTATATGCGCAGTAGGTTGAAGCCCAATTAGTCATGACTTTTCAGGTATGATGTCAAGTGTAGGATGGTATGTACTTGGCAGACTCAGAGTTCCCAGGCTTCTAGCCTGCATATCAAAATATAAAAATATATCCAGTTCACTGGTTCGGTAGGGTCAAAGGAACCCCGAAAACCTTAAAAATTAATATACCCAGAACTGTTACTGTTGCCCTTAAACCTTTATCTTCTGCCAATGAAAATATAAGCATTACAAATGTATATATACATATTAGCAACTATCAAAAATAACTTTTAAACTTAATAAATAATTAAAAATAACTATTAAAAATTCCGATTCAGATGCTTGTTTCATGCCACAGACTTGCTCAGGGCCAGATGAAGAGTCTGTTAGGCCTAATGCTGAGAATTATGATGAGCCTAATGACAGTATATTATCTACAGAAAACAGTAAAACAGTTATACCTCCCAAGCGTCAGGTGGTGCCGGAGGGAAACTCACAGGAAGCATTTATAAGAATACACATACCCTATGCTAATCTCTTGCTTTCATCTCTCCACCAAATCCACATCCCTAACACTGGCGTCCTGTGAAGTGGGGCACTGGTGGACGGGGTTGCAAAAACATTTTGGGATATTTCACGATTGCAACTGTATTAAATACTGGTCAAAATTCTGAAACTATTAGCAATTAAATATTGATGCTCAGTTGTAACTAACTCCTAATTAGTTGCCTAATGTAGATTTGATTTTATAGGTGGCCCTTACATTTATTTGGAAATCAATCAACATATACGGCTTAAAGTAGTGGTCTTAGTACTACGAAACTATGAATGCTGTCTGACAATTTGTGTAAAACTTTGGTAGAATCTATAAAAAAAGTAAAAAATTAAGAACTATAAAAAAATTAAATGGCCAGAGCCAGTGGCGTACACATGGCCCATGGGGCCCCGGTGCAAAAATTGATCCGTGGGCCCCCCCCCCGTGCGCGCGGGCTGGGCCGCAACACATGGCGGTGGGCACCTGGTCGCAGGGGTTACAGGGCTGCGACCCCTGCGACCGCGGTATGTACGCCAGTGCATGCAGATGCACACACACTTAAAGGACCACTACAGACACCCAGATCACATCAGCTCAATTAAGTTGTCTGGGTGTCAGGTACCTCTAGTTTTAACCCTGCAGCTGAAAACATAGCAGTTTCAGAGAAACTGCTATGTTTCACTGAGGGTTAATCCAGCCTCTAGTGGCTGTCTCACTGACAACCGCTACAGGAGCACACTGAACGTCCATAGGAAAGCATTGAGTAATGCTTTCCTATGGGCGGTTTGAATGCGTGCGCGGTCGCATTCGGAGCTGAGAGGCTGAGGGATCCCCAGCGCCAAGGGAGTCCGGCGCTGGAGAAAGGTAAGTGCTGAAGACACACACACTCTCACTTACAGACGCATACACACTAGCTAACAGACACACACATTTACTGACAGAGACACACTCAGCGACAGACATACATACACACTCACTTACAAAACATACACTCTCATTGACAAACACACACTCACTAACAGACATCAAACAGACTCACTACACACACACACACACACAGTAACACTCACTGACACTCACTAGCAGACACACTCTAACACTCACTCTAACACTCACACTTAATCTAACACACACACTAACACACACACTCTAGCACTCACACACACACACACACACTCTAACACACACTCTAACACACACACACACACACACACTCTAACACTCACACACACACACTCTAACACACACACACACACTCTAACACTCACACACACACTCTAACACTCACACACACAAACTCTAACACACACAAACTCTAACACACACTCTAACACACACACACACTCTAACACTCAAACACACTCTAACACTCACACACACTCTAACACACACACACCTCTGCTCACACACACACACAGGCTCTAACACACACACTCACTGACACTCACTAGCAGACACACTAACACACACTCTCACTCTAACACTCTCACACACTAACACTCACTCTAACACTCTCACACACTAACACTCACTCTAACACTCACACACTCTAACACTCTCACACACTAACACTCACTCTAACACTCACACACTCTAACACTCACACACACACACTCTAACACTCACACACACAGACACTAACACTCACTCTAACACTCACACACTGTAACACTCACACACACAGACACTAACACTCACACACACTCTAACACACACACTCACACACTCTAACACTCCACACACACACTCTAACACTCACACACACACACACACTCCACACTCACACACACACCTCTAACACTCACACACACACACACTCTAACACTCACACACACACACACACTCTAACACACACTGTAACACTCAACACACACTAACACTCACACATGTTTTTTTTAATGTAATCCTCCCAGCCTCCTTACCTTTTGGAGTGCTGGGGGGATTCCCTGGGGTCCAGTGGTGCTGCTGACCCCAGCTGGTGGGTGGCCGGTCGGGCAGGCAGGCGCGCGAGGGAGCACTCAGTGCCTCCTCTTCAGCTCCCTCGCGCGCCGCGTAGGGATGCCGGAGCCGGAAGATGACGTCATCTTCCGGCTCCGGTATCAGTGCGGTGCGCGAGGGAGCTGAAGAGGAAGCAGTGAGTGCTCCCTCGCGCGCCCGCCTGCCCGACCGGCCACCCGCCAGCTGGGGTCAGCAGGGCCAGCCTCGGGGGGCCGGCTCCTGGGCCCCCCAGGGGAAGAGGCTGGCCCAGTGGCTACATACCGGGTCGCAGGGGCGGCCGGGCCCCCTGGTGGGCCGGGCCCGGTCGCAACCGTGACCCCTGCGACCCTGGTATGTACGCCACTGGCCAGAGCGCAAACCTCTAAACGTTTTACATCATTTTGAGAAATTCTTAATCCCTCATCGTTTATCCAGATAAATTGCAATTGATCCTTTACTGTAGTACCATAACAACACAGGGTACTTATGTTGATGTTAAAAGGGACAGCAACAAAGGGCAGAGGTGATTAACTTTGATCCAGGCAAAACTTCATTTTAGTGAAGTGATTTCTGCAGCCTTGTAAATAATGCCGTCCTTGAGATGCAACATTATTAGTGGTTATCATTCAGAAAGCCACTAGAGACTTCAGACAAAAATAACTTCAATAACGGAATTTTTCCAGTGATGGGGTATGTGTCCATTGCTTCTCTATGAGAAGCTCGATGTCTTATAGAGAAGTATTTAATAGACAGATCACATCAATAGCTGTTCATGCCCTGTATGTCCATGATGCTTCTCTGTGAGCTCTCGAAACAACTTCATTGTTTTGTGGAAAGAGAGTCCCTTTAAGTCATCATGGGGTCCCAAAATATTTCCATGTCTTGTTCCATGTCCCTGATATAATTTATACTGCTGATGTCTAGAACATTTACCTTAGACCTATTTTTTTATCTTCATTAAATCAACATTACTTACTTTTTAATGGCAAACACTGTAATTCCGATGCGGACTCCTCGCTGATGGAACTGGGCATTCAGTATATCGATGTTGTAGGTGCTGTTCCAAACAATGGGGGCAAACCATGGGGTCATCATTAGGACATCCGTTCTCCTATAAATGGTATTGATTTTACATAGAGAATTAGAAATATTGTACTCTCTTTTTATATAACATCACAGATTATTTGGCTTATATTATTTCTGGTTGAATAAATCACATGACGAACATTTTTTTCCACTCAGTGCTTGTATCACACAAAGGGGAAAGAAAGGAGGAGTGAGTTGATTTTGTTTGTCGAGTCAACTCACTCATGTGCCATGATATACAAGTAGCTTGCCAATGGTGGGGGCTGCACCCCTAGTTTTTGTTTTGTTTTATTTTAAGGAGGGCATGCAAAGACTGTTATGCCCAGTGGGCATGGTTCATCGTCCATTGTTAAGTTATTATCAATTAATGCGTTGTATATTTATTATTTTATTGTAAAAATATCGTTAACTAATGTGATGTGTATAGTAGTGGATGCATAGAATGGTTACCCAGTAGAGGTGATGTGATTAATTACGGCATGGTCAGTGTTAGTTTGGAAGCTGTTGACTAAGACCTGTGAGGTGAACTGTTTCTTAGAAGCAATGGGTTACATTTTATTCATGTCTGAAAAATTCCCTAAAATGATACTGTAATGAAGGAATATTTAATTTTCCTGTTGTAAACCAAACAGTGCAGAGGAGTTTTTTAAACAGTGCAGAGGATTTATTACTGGATCAGCTACATCTACATTTTAAATTCAGCGAAGAGTCATTCCCTTAAAATTTGGAAGAGATTTTAGATGCTAATTTATTTTTTGTGGCATTATATATAAAATATAAAATGTTCGGCCTCAAATTAATTGTCTGGATTCACCGAGATGGTCTGACCTGGCTACAAAGATTTTGCAAGCGTCTGTACATAAGTGTATAGCATAGTGTGGTTTTGGAATATATTAAATGCCTCTCATAAAACTGAAATTTCTGCAACCCCTGGTCGCTCCTCAGCAAGCTAGTTTGGAACCTGGGATGAGCAGAAAAGTGTATATAAAATCTTCTAAAAACCCCATTCTGGGGTCAAGAAGGACTTTTTTTCCTAGCTTGTTGCAAAATTGGAAGTGCTTCAAACTGGGTTTTTTCTTGCCTTCTTTTGGATTAACAGCAAAAAAACAAATGGGAAGAAGGCTGAACTTGATGGACACAAGTCTCTTTTCAGCTATGTAACTGTGTAACTATGTAAAGATCTTTATAGTCCATTTTGAGAGCCAAATTTGTTGTTTACTGGTGTTAATTTCCCTGTGTGATCCTAATATTAAAGGGAAAATGTCACTCCTGTACAACAGTCTGCCAACTTGAAGAGAGAAACTCATC
Source organism: Pelobates cultripes (assembly GCA_933207985.1). NCBI lineage: Eukaryota > Metazoa > Chordata > Amphibia > Anura > Pelobatidae > Pelobates > Pelobates cultripes. The sequence continues at coordinate 134,014,999 of OW240920.1, forward strand.
AACAGGGTGCATGACTGGTAGCAGAAGAGACAAATGCTGGCAACTTCCTACTTTCTGCCCTGCGGCCTTGGTGCAAGAAATTGTTTTGAGCCCAACTCTACTGCAATGCAGGCCAAAAAGTAGATTGTCAGCTGTTGTGCGTCTTCCACTATTCTTTGCCAGCTGGGGATCTAACATTTGCCCTACCTAAGCATGTTTTTTGTATGGGGTACATGCATGTGAACACAGGAGTGCATTTATGTGTAGTGTTTGCATTTCAATGCAGGGGTGTGTTTATATGTAGTGTTGGCTTTAATTGTTGGAATTTAAATGTTAGTGAGTGTGTGTGTGTCTGTTAATGAGTGTGTGTGTGTCAGTGAGTGTGTGTCTCTGCAATTCATATGTACTGGATACTATGAATATTCATATATAGATATTTCACTTGGGCACTTAAGGCACTGTTGGTATTTTATTAGAATTTATTATAACATTTGCACTAGGATTGCATTTTTGTAGACCTGTGTATGTATTGTATTTTTTATGAATCTCTTTTTGAACTGTAGTTATATGTTTTACCCACTAGATGGCAGACATTTTTATAAGATTTCACTAGAGTTTTTATTGTATATCTTAGCCACTAGATGGCAGTAGTGTTTTCTATATGGAGTTTTGTAATTACTAGATTATGTTTGTGAATACACCTATCTTGATATTGCTTTGTTCGTTCACTTATATGAGCACTGGGTAATCATGTATTACTTTTTATTTATTAGCATGATCATTTATATTAGTTTGTATTCATTTATTTTTTTTAATTTATATTGATTAATATGTGAAGTTTTTATGAATTAATTAAATATATGAGTTTTTTTATTAATATATGAATTGATATATACTATTAACAAATACATTTTTTTCTGTGATGGTCTCACAATACAGTATATTGTCAAATAGTATGATTCCCCGTGTGCATTGTATTATTCCCGACTGGCCTACTCTGGGTGTTATTTAGTTGAGGCCACAGTCATCTTTTTTTCTTTTTATTATGGTCTGCCCCGAGGAGTCAGTTTATCTCCTTGGTTATGGGAGGCATATTTATTGTATTAGCCCTGGGTTACCGCATTAGGTAACACCTGAAGTCATGCAGTTTCTGGTCCCAGTCATGAGATCTGGTTATTTGGCTATGGTGTCAGCCATCATCCACAGGGAGAGATAGACACTTCAGGTATTTTTCACAACTGATTGACATGTTTTGTTTTATATAAAGTTAATGTATGTCTTTCCACTTTATGTACGTGTATATATACTCTGTTATTTGCTTCTAGATAATGGCTTAAGAAAGATCACGATTAGTGACCAAAATGTTGGCAGTGTGACATGTTCTAATAAAAGCCTATTGTCCCTTTCCCTAGCCCCCATAAATTGGGCACTATGAATATGAATTTTATGGCCCCCATCCGTCACCCATGTGCCGGATGCATCTGGTTTACCATCAGCGATGTTCAGTCATTGATACATCTCCGAATCAGGTGCTGTAAATTGGTTCAGATGTGGAAATTAGTGATTTTCCGAATGCATTTAAATTCATTTTACAGATTCGGTTGAACTTACCAAATCCTGACCCCATTTGGCTTCCATAAATCTGCGAATTGCCAATGTGGTCGGAATTCAGTAATTTTCACCAGGTTTTGTCCATTTGGATAATGTCCAGTGGTTTTGTGAATAATCCTACTAAAGTTTTAAATTCACTGTAAATTCTCACAAATTCAAACTTTTAGTAAGTAAACAAAAATTGTTTTTGCACTCCTTAAGAATATATAAAAATATTTTATATTGTAAATTAACCAAACTCACACAGGTTTCACAGTGTCCGGCTTGTCGTACAACATTCTGAAAACAAAAAACAAAAACAGAAAAATAGAGCATATTTGAATTAATATTAAAAGCTTGAATTAGAAGTACAAAAGTTGTTCAATATTCCTCTGGATTGGGGTATATATAATAGATTTGTTTTGATTATTTTAGAAAATAGAAATATTAGATTCATCAAACTGATCAATAAGCAAACTGGATTTAAATCAACGCTATTGTTTCATTTCCCCATGTTACCTTGAATATGAGGAAATTAAACAATGAAATAAATATTATGAAAAACAAGAATACATACACTATTACATGAAATAAAAACTTATTGTGAGATAAGTATAACAAATTGAACTTTTAGGCCAAAATAGCTGAAATTGAAAGAGCCCCTAGCCCATCTATTTTTCCTGCACCATTTGACATGAATAGGCAAAAATGTATCTGACATGATCATAAGACATATGAATAGATTTTCACTGAACATATCGAGGGCTTTAGGGAATCGGCTATACACACAATGTTGGTAAAATGGTCAGTCGTGGTCTCCATAATTCATATTAAAAAAAAGGGGTGTATTTACCCAGAGGCAAACAAGGCATTTGTCTTGGGCGGCACTTTCTAGGGGGTGGCACAAAAGCCGCCCCCTAAACACCCTGTCAAATGCCTTACCAGCCTCTTGTCCTGGGGGACCCAGGAGCTGGCCGGGCGGCCACCTCAGGGCACCCCAGGCTGGCAGCGGTGGAGCTTTCCGTTCGGGTGGCGAGGGAGCACTAATCCTCCTGTTCAGCTACCTCGCGCGCACCGCAGTGATGCCAGAGCTGGAATATGACGTTATTCTGCATCACTACACAGTGCGAGAGGGAGCTGAACAGGAGGATCAGTGCTCCCTTGCTGACTGCAGTCACCGGCCGGCCACCCAGCAGCCCAGCAGCCCCACTGGACCCTAGGGAAAGTGTTAATCCACCCCAGCATTCCCAAAGGTAAGGAGGCTGAGGGAATTGAATTAAAAAAAAAAAATGTGAGTGTGTTAATGTGTGTGTGTGTCTGTTAGTGAGTGTGTGTGTGTGTGTGTCTGTTAATGAGTGTGTGGGTGTCTGTTAGTGAGTGTGTGTGTGTCTGTTAGTGAAAGTGTATGCGTGTCTGTTAGTGAATGTGTGGGTCTGCTAGTGACTGTATGTGTCTGTTAGTGGGTGTGTATGTCTGTTAGTAAATGTGTATGTCTGTTAGCTAGTGTATGTGTGTCTGACACTGAGTGTATATGTGTCTGTCAGTAAGTGTGTAGGTGGGGTGAGGGTGGCGGGTGCCTGAGTTTTGTCATGCCTAGGGTAGCACAAAACCATGAAAAACTCGATACAAACACATATGTTATTAAAACCCAGAATGGGAAAGAGAAACTAAACATAACAAAAGACCATAAAAACATAAAAAATCCCCTTATGTTCTAACATCTTTTTTGTGCTCCTCAAGGGTAGAAGGCTGGAAACTAAGGAGGTTTTAAATGTGTTTATGGTCTAACATTGTATTTTTTTTCTTCATTCTTGGATTTCAGAACCTATGTAATCGATTTCACACCTTGGCTGGGAAGATAACTGGCAGCACAGAGCATTGTACAAGGGCAGGTCGGTCTGTGAAAGAAGAAGGTCCACCTAAAAAAGGGAGGCCAGGCTTACTGACTGTCTGTCCACTAAAGTTAGACCATACACAGTGCACTGCTGAAGCATGGTACTAGTGCCCAGTCTACTCCTGCCTTTTGAAATCTACCCGCCAGATATCAAAATGCAGGAAGGATCCCCACGACCTATATTTGCTGAGACTGTACCCCAAAATGCAAAATGTAACATTTCTCACAGCAAATTCAGTACCATTGGCACCTATGGAATTTATGAACTTTAGTTATATGGATGGGAAATATGCAGAAGGCACAGAAGAGTTTTTTTTTTTTGGAATAAAATAAATTTTTCCTCACACAGTGATTATAGTGTATATTCATGTTTTACATATATTAAAATCCCAATTTTTTTTTTGCTTAGTGTCCCTCATAACCCTTGCCTATAGTACCATAATCTGCACATGGAATTAAAAAAAAAGTGTTTTACCTTTGAAGTTTCACCTCCTTTAATTGGTCTAGATTTAATGTCCGGTTGAAGCTATAATACAATAAGAATTTTTATTATCACACAAGTTTCCCAAACAACACAAACTAGCATTTTATATATCATTGTCTACTGTCCGGTAGACAACCACTAGCGGCAGTCTTAACCCTGCAATAGAAACATTGCAGTTTTTCTGAAACTGCAATGTTTTCAGCTGCAGGGTTAAGGGCACAGGGCACTGCACCCAGCCATCTTTAATGAGATGAAGCGTTGTGGGTGCCTATAGTGTCCCTTTAATTTTTATTAATATAAATCCCTCTGGGTTGCTATTAGAGTCAAAAGTTTATTTTATGAGTTTTATTTCGCCTGTAAACAGTCTACATTTAGTAATCCACTTTTGACTGCTGACATTTTATTTAAATGGACAGTCCATACCCCTAAATCACTTCAGCTGGCAGAGTGATCCCTATAGTCTATTTTATATAAGTGTTGATTTCAAGAAAGCCTCTCACTTTTATAAAGGTCCTAGGTTGCACCCTCCCAGCTCTTAATCGGACACTAAGACGAGCCTCTGCCTAACACTCTTTCAGCTCTTGTTCAAAATGTTTGTAAATGCTTCTCATTGAGTTCAATGCATCTCTACGAGAAGCATTGCCAATTCAGTACAACGATTACTGCATATACATTCTACTTACCAATGGTTCTCTATGAGATACATTGGATTGGTCAAGAGATCATCACTGCTGATGATGTCCTGGGGGCGGAGCAAAGCTGCACTGGATTACAAGTAACTAACACACTTTAACAAAGTTAAATAGCCCTTTCCCTGACATTCTAAATTGTTTCTGGATACCTGTACACTTGCTACAAGAGGATTTGGTAATAACATGCAAAGTCAAGGATGAGATAGCTGTTTGTGACTTAAAGTCCTCTCCCAAAAATGTTGTTGGATCCGGAACTTGCTAATCTGTTAGCAATACGTTCCGTGGTATTTTTTTTTCCATTGAACTATTTCTATCAACAGCAAGCATTGTGGCTCTTATATTCTTTCTCTGTTTCTTTGTTTCAGAATAATATTAGAAGATCACTTCATAAATTGTGGGGGATGAAATGGTTGGACTAGATTCAAATGCAACTAAGCCAAATAATGAATTACATTTGTGTAGAATACAATGCATCATGTTTATTTGCCTTCATTTAAAATTACTCACATGAACACTTTTTGGCAGGAAAACCGAATATGAGTTTGCCATTCATTGGCCCCAATGGTGTACCTGAAAAAAAAACAAAAAAAAAACATCTTAGTTATTTTCTAATCCAAATGTTGCTGGTTAACATATCAGAATTTTATAAATCAGTATTGACTTTACAGGACTAATTAATGAGTTAATAAATTAAATTGTGAGTTACTCATAGACGTGTCAAATTATCTGTGTTAATGACATATGTTTGGTAAAATTGCAAAAATAACATTTAAATATACTAAGTAGTTTTGGCTGGGTAGGTGACAAAATGGTAAAATGAAAACTGTCAAAATACTGATAGTTAAATAATCAGGGGGTAAAACAGTTAGCAAAATACATTAAAAAGTCACCAAGCAAAGTACATAATAGACTGAGGCCTTTTTGTATTTTTGCTATGTGTAGTAGATAGGTAACACAATGACTTTTTTACACTAGCAAGCACATCCTTAGGGATAATATTGCTCAATCATCCTTTTTTTCTTATTAATCTCAGAAAGATGAAAGGGTGAGTTGATTCACACAAGAACTGAATCTGCAACCACATTGTTTGAAAAGGTACTAAGGCAGGCTTCCCCAAACTCCGGCCCTCCAGGTGTTGCTGAACTACAACTCCCATGATTCTATGAATGAAATAGATAGGCTGAGAATCATGGGCGTTGTAGTTCAACAACATCTGGAGGGCCGGAGTTTGGGGAAGCCTGCACTAAGGTATTAAGAAGCATAACAAAGTATTTAACCAGGAAAGGTGCGTTCAGATTATTCTGGTTTTCAAGTACATCCAGGGGTTGTTACTATTACCCAATTTCATGGTACTCATTTTATCTACCTTTAGAAGGATGAAGGATGAACTCTATCAGTAGCAGCAGAGATTAAGCAGAGATCAATTAAGGGGGGGAGCGTATTATCCTTTATTCTAACATATTCTTTTTTTTTATTGGATTTTTCTGTTCTGACAATTGTAATAATTTATTATGTTTGCATAAATTATTATATCAGAGCAGGAATAGTGTAGCTCATTAGCCTAAACAATTCCCCGCATAATAAGTAATTCATAATATGTTTTAACCATTTCAGCGCTAGGTGTGTACAGTTCTCATTTCTTTTTCGGTGCCGGTCATACCTTCCAGAGACAAAGGAGTGAAATAACATTCGGGGTTTACATTGTTTGTTTGTTTGTTTTCAGCTTTTTTAATATTTAAATCATTTCCATATATCAGGAGGTGGGGTTTCAGAAAGAGGGGGTGGGGTCACAATATGTGGGTGGAGTCTGGCACCCCACCTTTTTAAACCTTCCATATGCCACTGTTAAATCCTATTTGGCAGGTAGAGCATTGCATAATGAATACTGAACACATTTTTTATAAGTATCTTTTTGCACTTTGTTGTCTATATAATGTGTATTTTACGGACTCACCAGGTGAATGAAATTGAAAAAACACTCAGCATACAAAAAACATATAGGCACCCTTTTCTTAAACAGAAATTTTCCCCTGAAAAAGAAAAATGGTGGAAAAATGTTACAATGTTATCCTTGTCTCCTCTTCCTACCATCAAATCGGATATTGCTAATCTCTAGTCTCTATTGCTAAAAGCTGCAATATTATCAGTGAGTGTGGTCCAAGTATGAATGAAAGTCACTGGTTTGGAAGCTTGCGTGGTGGTATCGATGAGGACCAAAATAAATCATGTAAAGGCAGATCTTCTATTTGAAAGATACATAATGGTTCTACAACAAGCACATGTTTTATTTTCTGTGCCAAGCTTTTGCCATCTGCTTCTGGTAGCCCCGAAATACATTTTTGTTTGCATACATCGATTATTATGGTAATATATATTTCATTGTAGTGCATTTACTTTCATTTCACTCATTTCCAAAAAACACACCTGACTATCGCCATCCATATTCCAGTTACCATTTACTTGTCCAGAATCAACCCACACTACAAAACCTGGGAATTTTCCATATAAATAAATATACAAAAAAATACTCAAAGGCAAACCATATAACACATTGCAGGGAAAAATACTTTTAAATAACAATTGCTTCAGATCCTTAATGTCCAGATGTTTTTTGATTTTTTTCACTGACTGTATAGACTCATTGTGCTAAAATGCGGCCAACATTTGGACATTGGGTTGGAATTCACAGAAAGTTACAATCCCAGAATTGTCATAAGGTTCCTTACAAACACCCATCAGTATTGCATCTGACCATTTTTACTTGTCTATTTTTTCTTCTTGCATCCTGTCTGTGAGTCTTTACTTTAAATGGCTAGGCATTCATGGGCTAAAAGCCAGCTAATGGTGTTTTTCAATCTTTTTGTCTTCAACCATGTTGATATTTAAAGATTTTGTAATTCTGACATTTTGTAGTAGATAGTAATTAGTGTGTAGTAGATAGTAATTAGTGTTTTATATATTTTCTATGCTCCCATAATCTGAGTGATTTCTATTTTACCTCCAGATATACCCATATGGCGTTAAAGGGTATTGTAGGAAGGCAACATTCTACTGGATGTTGTGATTCCCACATTACACATGTCTTTCTATTCTCCAACCACTTCTCTCTTTCCACACATCTGAAGTTATTACTATGCTCCAATTTAATCCTATCTCTCTGCAGCCGTATCTTGTGCATACAGATGAAAAGAGCGCGCATGTCCAAGGAGAAGAGGTAAAAATCTAACCACAGTGTAAATGTAACCACCCAACATTTCCCAAGAGGTAGCTTCATTTTAGGTTAAGTCCACAAGCTTATCATGAGAAGCGGGATCATTGCCAAGTGACAAAAGAAGATCTTTAGGCCAAACGGGAAGTTGTATGATATATTTTTTAACAATATGGATACTTCACTCTCCTGGATCCCAGGGTGCAACCAGGCCTAAGGTTGGCCAGTCCTCGCAATGTGATTTACAAAAAACGTAACGATGATCCAGGCACTCAAGTTCAATCCAGTGGGTAGATTTATTGGAGCAAAATCTAAACAACGTTTCGGCCCACAACAGGGCTTTTGTCAAGCTTTGCATTTATTTCCACTTCTGTACACTCTTTACTTATCTCATTTATATAAGAAACTATAATTTGTATGTGTATTTCAGTTATTTATCTTTCAGACATTATTGTATTTATGTCATTATTATATTATCTGTTATACTATTTAAAAATATATATATATTAGATATTAACCCTTCACTCCCCTGCATTAAACCTCTGTCTACACAGCAATATTCCCCCTCTACCATCCCCTCCCCCCACTATGCTGTAAAATTAAAGGGATACTATAGTGCCAGGAATGTAAAGCTGCACTATCAGTCCCTCTGACTCCCTCGTGCTTCCCCCGCGGTGGTAAATAAAGGGTAAATAAAGGGTTAAAACGCACGGCTCGATGAGGGGGCTGGGCGCTAATGCGCATGCGCGGAAAGTGCCTCACACGCGTTAGACCCTCCCCATTGAAAAGCATTGAATCAATGCTTTCTTATGGGGAAATAGCTGATGCTCGATGTCCTTATGCAGAACGTGCGGACGTCCAGCATCAGATATCGAACCAAAGGTCCATTTTGATTCAGGAAACCCAGTAGTGCCTGTCTGGTAGACAGCCACTGGTAGCAGACTTAATGCTGCAATGCAAACATTGCCGTTTCCCTGAAACTGCAATGTTTTGAATTGCAGCACTAAGTGCAAGAGGAACAGTGCAACCAGACCACTTCAATGATCTAAAGCGGTCTGGGTGCCTGTAGTGCCTATCTAATGGTAGAAATGTTGCCAGAAATGGTGCCAGAATTAGACACGGGTCTTTTCTCTGGGCTCTAGCACCTGCTGAGTAAGTCTACATGGTATGTGTTGGAGATGGAATGAGAGATACACCAGGTTATCACGAATGCAGAAGAACATATCAGATAATACTTTATAGTTAGAAAGCCAAGGATGGCTCTAGATGGCAGTGTTGCCAGTAAGTTGTGTGCACATTTGAAAAGAGTTTATTTACTTTGTAGAAAAATTAAGAATACAGGTTTTAAATAAGGATAAAATTAAGTATTACCATGATATGGCCATACGGTGGAACTGAATCCATATATTTGTTTGTTGTGATTCGTGATTTTAAGTAGCTTTGTAAAGTTTGAAACTGTATTTTTGTGTGTGAGCTGTTCCTTAATCAATATTTTCCATATTTTAACAACACTTATCTTACCTATTTTAAATGGTGTTGTATGTTTTAGAGATTAGCAGTGCCACACCGCCTCTATGTTTTGGCATAGCCAACTGGTCAAATTTATGATGTGATCTCTGTGCCCACTTAAGTACCGGACCAACAAAGTTCGTAATGCAGTAAAATAAGACCACGGTATCCAAATGGGAATGGTCTGAAAAAGGTAAAGAAGACGAGGAAGGAGATTCATCTTGATCACCTGGATCCATCTGAACCAAGTTATGTGTGGGTGGGACCACTCCTGTTGGTCCATTTGGTAAGAGCCCAGGGGAGATAAGAAGTTCTCAGAAGGAAGGTCAGAGAATCTCACTGAGAGTCAAATCCCCAGGTACTTAATTTTTGTGTCTGATTCTTGAAAGTGTGGCGTATTGCTTAGCACCATGTAAAAGTTGTAATTACCATGATGTTTGGTAGTGTGGTTTCAGGGTATGTCAAGAAAAATAAAAGGTCGTCAGCGTACGTTACCATCCTATGCTGAGTGTCGCCAAGTTTGAACGCCAATCAATTGTAGCTATGTACGGACCAAACTTTAAAAATGAGGTTAAAATAGCCAAGGTGTTATGACAGTCGAGCTGGATAATTAATTATAATCAAAACTTTTGCAACCTTTTGTTCCTGAAACATTTTATAATTGTCTAATTTATTGTTTAATGCTAAATTTACCCTTTGTAATATTGTAAAGCGCTACAGCATAAGTTGGCGCTATTTGAATGCTTATAAGAATAATAATGACAATCCGCAAATGCTTGTGACCAGGGCCGGCGCTTCCATAAGGCGGCACAGGCGGCCGCCTTAGGGCGCACTGGCTCTGGGGGCGCAATATTTCAGTGACTGGCAGGAGGGAAACTCTCCCTCCTGCCAGGCCACTATCTGGACCCCCGGCGCAGCAGTGGTGTGATCAGAGGTGGCGTGGGAGCTCTAATCTCCCCGCTCTGCTCCCTCGCGTGCCTTTTGGTGATGCCGTGGAAGCCGGAATATGACGTCATATTTCAGCTCCCAGCATCAGTAGGCAGCCCGCGAGGGAGCAGAGCTGGGAGATTTGAGCTCCCTCGCCGCCTCTGATCACACCACTGCCGCCCGGCAGCCCCAGGGAATGATCCATCATCCACACCAGCTCTCCAGGTAGGGAGGCTGGGTGGAAAATGCTTATTTATAAAATAATAATTAGTGAATGTATGTGATGTGTATCTGTGAGTGACAGAGTTTGTGTGTCTGTGAGTGACTGAGTGTGTGTGTCTGTGAGTGACAGTGTGTGTGAGTGAATGTGTGCATCTGTGAGTGACAGTGTGTGTGTCTGTGAGTGACTGAGTGTGTGTGTCTGTGAGTGACAGTGTGAGTGAGTGAGAGTGTGTGTCAGTCAGTGTGTGTGAGTGTGTGCGTCTGTGAGTGATTGTATGAGTGTGTGTGCATGTGAGTGTATGTGTGTGCATGTGAGTGTATGAGTGTGTCTGTCAGTGTATGATGAGTGTGTTTGTCAGTGTATGTGTGTCTGTCAAATCAGTGAGATTATGTTTGTCATTGAGTCTGTGTATGACTATCAGTGTGTCTTTCAATGAGTGTATGATGAGTGTGTTTGTCAGTGTATGAGTGTGTCTGTCAAATCAGTGAGAGTATGTTTGTCATTGAGTCTGTGTGTGACTATCAGTGTGCCTGTCAATGAGTGTCAATCAGTGTGTCTGTCAGTGTGTGTGTGTCAATGAATGAGTGTGTGTCAGATCAATGAGTCTGTGTCTGTCAGTGACGACTGTGTGTTTGTCATTGAGTGTGTGACTGTCAGTGTGTATACACCACTGAGTGTAGCGCTGCAGAGGGGAGCGCGGTACAGGAGCTTCTGTTTCCTGTACCTGGCCAGACTGACAGGAGGTGCTCACTGAAAGAGCACTCTCTGTCAGTCCAGCCGGGTACAGAAAACTGAAGCTCCTGTAGGGGATCTGCTCCGCTCGGCAATGCAACAATAGAGGTAGGAGGCACACCAGGAAGGGGAGTGTGACCACTAAAGGGTGTGGGGTGCACCAAGGGACAGGGAGGGAATGGGGAGAAACACCAAGGGACAGGGAAAAGAGGGGGGAGGGGAGAAGAACACTAAGGGACAGTGAAGAGAGGGGACCACTAATGGTCGGGGAGGTGAGAGGGACTGGTTAAGAGGCTCATAGGTGAAGATGTTTTTTGGGGGGTTGGGAGGCAGAAAAATGCAGCTCTAGGGTAAAACGCATACAGCGATATAATCCCTGCTTATGCGATATATGGTGAGAACCTCTCCGTCACTGGTGTCCAATACTCAAAAGAGAGAAGATAGAAGAGACAGCCAATAGTGCTCTCTGTTTAACAGTCTCAGTGGTAATTTTTATTTCTTTTTTTTTTTTTTCATTGTCTTTTTATTAGCAGATTTTCCACCATAAATACATTTTACAAAAGAGTAATTAAAATACATTCATCCACATAAAAACAGATAAAAAAAAAAAAAAGACAAAAAACCACAAAAAAAAACTATCCACCACCCCACGAGAGTTCTACAGACTTCAAACTTTTTCCAACTTTTTCAAATGACATTCCTTTTACAGTTGTAATAATTTTTTCTCCCATTTTTCCCATAGGCTCAAATCATCCTTCAAAAGTTTGCAATGATCTTTCTCCATTTTTAGTTGGTAAACCAACTGAATTGTTATTAATTTTATGTTAAAGGGGATATCTCCCTTCCAATTTCTTGCTATTATTATTTTACATGCCATTAGACAATGAATAATTAAAAATTGATTTATTTTATTCAATTTTGGCCATTTATAATGTAATAACATTACTTCAGGTTTTAAAGGCATTTTGACATCACACAGTGTATGAATGATAATTTGAGCCCACGCCATATAACAATCACTTGTTTACATGACCACCACATATGAATATAATTTCCCTTTTCCTCCCTGCATTTCCAACATTTAATGTCCCTTGATACATCAAATTTAGCTATTTTTGTTGGCGTCATATACCATTGATTAACCAACTTAAAATGTGTTTCTATCAATACAAAGGAGTGGACATATTTGTTAATTTTTTGTGCCATACATAACCATTCAAATAATTCAATATTTATTTTTAATTCAGTGTTCCATTTTTTAATGGCAGTGGGCAGAACAGAATCATCTATTAAATCCAACAATCTAACACATCTGGAAAAAAATTGCTTTGTCTTATTCTGATGTAAGATTGTTTTTAAAATATCATACATCTTACCTTCTTTTACTAACTCAACTTTCTCCAAGTAATGTTTTACTCTATAATAAGTAAAAATATCTTTATCAGGGAACTTAAATTCCTCAACTAACTTTTTATAAGATTTAATTTTATTTCCTTCAAATAGATCCTCCAAAGTATTTATTCCTTTTTCTTTCCATAATTTTAAGGATATACTCTCCATATTTAATTCTATTATTTCTAAATTTTGAAAGCCAAATATCTTATTTACCAAACCTATTTTTTTCCTTATTTTTTGCCAAATAGGAATAATCTGTCCTAAAACATACGATCTGGACAGATTACGTTTTTTTGTACTCCAGACGACTTCTAATTTACTTCTTAGTTGGCTATAATCTAGTTCCAACCACCACCATACTTCCTCTTTGTTTTGTATCAATTGACTAGCCATAACATGCGTAATAATTCCTGCTTCATAATATTTTCTTATATTTGGAAATCCTAGACCTCCCTTCTTTATTCCTCTTGCTAAAACTCCATTTTTAACTCTAGGTTTTTTTCCTCGCCATACAAAATCCGAAAAAGCCTTATTAATCATTGTCAGCCATGCATTCGGAATTTCTAACGGAAGCATTCTGAACAAGTAAATCCATTTTGGTAGAACATATGATTTCAAAATATTTATTCTTCCTCCCCAAGATACTTCTAATTTTCTCCATTCTTTCAAATTCTTGTTAGTCTCTTTAAGGAGATCCATAAAATGTATTCTCATAATACTTTCTACCTTTCTGCATATTTTGATTCCCAAATACAAAAACATTTTAGCTTTAATAAAACCATATGTTTCTTGATAAGAATCTATTTCTTGCTTTGTCATATTCATATATATGGCAGTTGATTTTGTTTTATTTAATTTATAATTTGATACTGCACTATATATATCAATTTCTGACATTGCATTTGTTATTGATCTTGATGATTTCAAAAAAAGAATAATATCATCGGCATAAAGGGATATTTTCATTTCTTTCTGTTTTGCTGTGACACCCTTAATGTTTTCATTATTTCTGATTCTGTTAGCTAAAACCTCTAGTGTTAATATAAACAGTAAAGGGGATAAAGGACAGCCTTGTCTGGTCCCGTTATTCAGTTTGAACCAATCTGAACATATACCAGGGCCAATAGTTCTCGCCTTTAGATCTTTATATAAAGAAAAAATAGCATCGAGCAACCAACCTTGTATACCTAATTCCTCTAAAGTAAACTTCATAAAATCCCAGCTGACCCTGTCAAAGGCTTTTTCAGCATCTAAAGACAGGATCAGCATGGGACCTTTTTCCTTTTGTGAGAAATCTAATGCATTTATCACACGTCTCATATTGTTACTTGACATCCTGTCTGGTACAAAACCTATTTGATCAGGGTGGATTAATTGCTTAATGACTTCTTTTATTCTACCAGCTATAATAGAAGAAAATATCTTGATATCCACATTTATTAATGATATTGGGCGATAACTCTGTACTCTAGTAGGATCTTTCCCAGGTTTCAATATAGGTAAAATATTTGCTTTAACCATTTCCTCAGGAAATCTGCCCTTTTTAACTGCGGAATTAAAAGTATTTTTTAAATGTTGTATCAAGTGAGGTTGCATAATTTTATAGAATCTATTTCCGAATCCATCTGGACCTGGAGTTTTATAGGTTTCTAATCTATCAATTGTTATCTTGATCTCTTCTTCCCTAATCTCTTTATTTAGATTATTTATCTGTGATTCTGTTATTTTATTCAATTTGGCTGACTTGATATATTTTTTTATTATTTCTGATGGAGTAGTCTCAGTGGTAATTAATTAAAATGGTACTTACAAGTGAAGAGCAGACCTACTGCTCTTTAATGTCAGCGTTGGTGGAATGATCCCCACCTAGGATTTATTGGGGTACAGGAAACTTCCAGGGGTTATAAAACCAGGGTAGTAAAAAACAGGATAAAAAACAGGATAATAAAAAGCCAGGATATAGTAAAAAATAATTTGTATATAAAAAAAGATAATTGGTGCAAACAAATGACCAAAAAACCTTTAATTCATAAATACACAGTATAAAATTTCCATAACGCGTTTCGTCAGACTTTACCCAGTGTTTTTATTTGAGCTATACATATTGCACTATTGGTTGTCCCTCTTCTTTTTTCTTTCATAAAAGTGGAACTATAAAAACGTCTGAAGACCTTGTACGCAGCACTTAAAGACGACAGTGAAGATACCTAGGTTGGACTTTCTCTTATATTTTACTGGAATTGGACACTATTTACTGTGGCGCAGGCCTTGTTTTTATTTTTGTTTTTATTTGTCTTGTTCTAAAAGGGTTTGGAGGGATTCCCTTTAAAGGGTTGCTGCCGTTTGGTTAACCAGCGCAGTCTCTTCTCCCTATGTCTCTTCTATACCATATATAAAAACAGCTTGCAAAACCTGTAAATCTCTTGTCTGCTGCATTTGCAAGCTCTGCCCTTCTAACCCCTGCCAGACTTTCTGTGACTCTCCAATCACAGACTTCAGCTGCAGTGAGCTAACAAAACCAGGAAGTAACAGTATCAGTTGTCTGCTTGAAAGCCAAGGGGGTGTTACCAGGTTAATTTTTAAAAGTGTAAATTTCTACTGAAATCTGCACTTTTTGCAAAATGAAAAAAGAGGACACACTCTTCACACATAAAGCTTTTCAGCAAGCTAAAGTGTCTTAGAAATCTAGAGTGTCCTTTTAATAGTAGTCATAATAAAATTAATAATAATAAATAGATAACAAAGTATGGTCAAGATAGGTTCTCAAACATTAGCACCAATAACCAGAAAGATTAAAAAAAGAAAAATAGTATGTAAAAATACCCAGTACCCCACTAAACTACCTAGGCAACCTAGAGGATGTCTTTCCAACACCATCACGATATGCCACAGGGATCTAAAACAAAACTTACTTGGGTTGTCCCTACCGAATGTCAAACCTATCAGGTGGCACCCAATGCAGTACTCTGTTATTCCCGAACTCCAGTGCAGGGGTCGTGAGTAATAATGATAAATAAGGGCTCAACAAGATACTCTGCCCCTGCTTCATCCTACGGGCTGTGACCCCCGTTAACCAGGAAAGATAGGAGCTGGTCAAGCAATGTGTTTAGCATTATATGTGGTATTAAGGCCCATCTTTTTCTACCCCTCCTGCACCATCAGTGAGTGCACTAGTAAACATGCAACAAACAAAAACAAACAACAAACAATGCCTCCAGCGTGTACCACTTTCCTGAAAGAGTTTTCTTGGAACCTACAGCACATCTTTAACTTAATATTATTTTGGCAATTAGGCAAATAGCTCTTCTCCACCCACCCCATACAAGGTGTGAACTAAGCTCCGGCTAATTTACTAATGTATCTACCTGAATGGAATGGAATGTGTATCAGTCTTGTGGGCAGCCTTTCAAAACAAATGTGCGACTCCTAGGGAGGATACATTAAACCATGACGTTTTCTATAAGCAAAATGGTACACTATTACTAGGGTGGATGGATCATAATGGGATATAGATCTAAATAAGCTACATGACCTCACATTTTAACATGAAAAAATATGCAATTTTTCACCAAACGAAATCAGTCAAGAAGAAATGGCGAAACCCGCATCAGGGGCTCAAACAGGGTCCAGTACATGGTCACTTCACTATAAGTTATATGGTAACTTTTACATCTTCGGGAGGAATGACACAGTTTTGCCTCCCTGATATGTACCATACATTTATGTGATGACTATTGTAGTACTTATAACTACCACATAAGGATTACTCTCTGTATATATATCTTATCTGAATTAACTTCTAAATGGAACTGTTTAATGGGGGGAGAAATTTGTGCAGCTAATGCTATTACACATAGGGTTATCCTTTTTTAAGGGGTGCCCTCTAAGGCACAGTTGAGAAACTTAACAGAATCTGTTCCTAGCCTGCCCTTAGTCCACACTGACTCCGCAGCACCTGCTACCGAAGTTGTAGTTTGAAAACATCTGGGGATTTACCTTTTGGGCACCCCTGCTCTAGACCAGCGTTTCCCAATTTTGGAACATTTTGCCACATCCAAGATGGCCGCTACCTGCTGTTCCTGGAAGGTCGGGACTCTCTGAGGGGCGTTGAAAGACTCTGTTAGAGACATGAAAAGGCTCTGTAAGGGGCATTGAAAGACTCTGTCAGGGGCATTGAAATTCTCTGTTAGGGACATTAAAAGGCTCAGTAATGGACATTAAAAGGCTCTGACAGGGCTATTGAAAGGCTCTGACAGGGGCAAAAAACTTTTCAAAGTGTTCAAATATTTTTGCTCCCCGTCTAACTCAAAAATCCTGCTTAAGTTCAGTTCTTTCTAAGAGCGTTATCAAAATCAGCATCCTTTTCAGTCAGGTTGTGAGATCTGTATTTTTTTATGTTTTTTTTTTTTTTTTACCAATAAACAATTATGAATTTGGAAAGCTGGTTAAAGCAGGGAACTCTTCAGAGAAAAAATATTACTACGTCTAGCTGTTCGGCACCTTTATAAACTGAGAAAAAAGATACAACTAAACATCCAGAAAACATGACCGAAATAGTTATATCTGAAAAGCACACAATGCTAGCCAATCTTCGTCTCAAACAAAGAAAAGAAAATATGATGATAGCTACTTGTAATTTGGATTCACAAGTGCCAGAAATTAAGATTGTCCTAAAGCACAATGCGTACTTTGCAATAAGATATTGCCAAACAGTTCATTAGCACCTGCTAAATTACATTGTACTTTTGAGCAAAACCACGCAGAGTACAAAGATAAAGACATTGACTTTTTTAAGCGAAAGCTAAAGAAGTATCAGAAGAGTAAACAATTTATGAGCAAAATGCTAATGCAAAAGTCACAGAGGTTTCTTACAGAGTGAGTTACCGCATAGCACTTGCAGGAGAAGCACACAAGCACACACAATTGGGGAATCACAAAATAAATAGTGTCATGTATTTTAAGTGAAAAGTTGAGTAAAAAAAATTGAAGCTGTGCCACTTTCCAACAACACAGTTGTGCGCCGTATTCATGATCTTGCTGATGACATCCATACCGAACTAATTTCTCGACTGCATCAATGTGATGGGTACTCGCTGCAATTAGACAAGTCCACAGATGTTGCCGGACATTAAATTTTGTTGGTTTTTGTTACATATAATTTTGACAAACAGATTGAAGAAGACTTGCTTCTGTGTGAAACTTTTAAAACTCATACCACTGGTTTGAACATCTTTAACTGTATCCAGAAGTTCATGAACACACACAGTATAAATTGGGACAAATGTGTACATTTGTGCAGTGATGGTGTAAAAAAAAGCAATGGTTGGGAAAGTAATAGGAGCTGTGAAACTAATAAGAAATGTAGCAAAAACAGCACCAGTTCTCACTGTGTTCTTCACAGACATGCACTGTCTGTGCTAGACGAATCGGTCCAGATTATTAATTTTATAAAAAGTTGACTATTACAGTCACGACTATTTAAAATTCTATGTGAAGATATGGGTAGTCACCACTCTGCTCTGCTTTTGCATTCAGAAGTCTGTTGGCTTCACAAAATTAAATGACGTATGTTTATCACTCCAAGGAAAAAACACTAATATTTTTAATGGAAGAGATAAAATATTTTCACTGTCTCGTAAGCTGCAGTTTTGGACCTCATCTGTTGAGCAAAATAATTTGAACTCTTTGCCAACACTTAAGGATTTTCTTGAAGAATCAGAAATTGAACTTGAAGATGAAATTCACAATAAAATTGTAGGTCATCTTCGCCATTTAATCTCACATATTAATCAGTATTTTCCATTCTTGAATGAAAACGATAATGAGTGGGTTCGAAATCCATTCATAAAAGACAAGCCAGACAATTTTTCTGATGTAGATTTTGAGAATCTCATCGATGTAACTTCTGACAGTCAACTAAGCCAAAGACTTAAAGAAGTTTCTCTTATTGCTTTTTGGGGTGATATACGCGAAGAATACCCAGATTGTCCAAGCTGGGCAATCAAAGTTCTGTTGCCATTCGCCAGCACATACTTATGTGAAACTGGATTCTTACTTTACTCTGCAACAAAAACAAAGTATCGAAATCGACTTGACGCAATTGCAGACATGCGAATACAATTGTCATCAATTAAACTAGATATAAAAGGAATTTGCCAGCAAAAGAGAACATTACACTCTGCTCATTGAAAGGTTTGCGCTGCTATACCATGTCAAAGGGTTCCAAGGGAAAAATTAATTGGGAAAACCTGCTCTGTACCAATACTGAAATGATTCTAGGCATCACTTTTCATGCATTAGACATTTTAATGTAAGCGTGGGTGGGTGCCTCCACACATTATTTTGTTATTTCAGAAAAAAAAGTTTGTTTTTACTGGATACTAAGTGCTTTACACATGCTATTCCTTCACTCTTTTTTTGGGTGTATTATTCAGTGATTAAGAATCCTATTTTCGTTTGTTTAATTCGTAGCAGTTTAGTAGTAGTGGTTATCCACCAATATAGGGGCATTACAATCATAAGAAATCTGGCTCCTTTTTTGTCACTGTTTCTTTTTTGTCTCGTATATACGTTGTTTCTACTGAAAATTTGCATCTTGAAATGTAATTGTGTTAAAATTTGGTAAAGATAAGAAAATTTGTTTCACAGGTTTTGGTTTTCTCATCTTTCTTAAATAAAAATGAGATTTTTTTTAAAGCTACACCCAGGGGTGTAACTTGAAACTCTATGGACTTGGAACAAGAATCAACAAGTCCCCACCTGCCCCCTCCTCCCCCTTAAAAAAATAGCATGACTTTGATATGACTAGTTTTGGCTGAGTTTTTTTCCCAGATTAACAGGGTTTTTAACTAAACTGAGCGATATATGGAGAGGTTTGAGTGTTGGTTTGGGATCTGTGGAAATAAACAAAAGCATACTGTTGTCAGTAATCAGATGAAATAGTCCAGAATAAAAAAAGGAATAGCCCTTTAAATGCAATTTAAGTTCATGGGTAGATGGAAGATGAAATCCATATAGATATGTAAAAGAGAAAGAACAGGACATTCAATAATGCAATAAATCAATATAAGCTTGGTGTATATAAAAACAAAAAAAACAGTGGCACCTTACTCACATTTAATGGAGCTATGACCAGCTCCAGTTGTAGTAGCGTACAGTGGTCTAATCCCCACTTACGGGATATGTGGATAAGTGTCCAAAGGAGACATAGTTTTGTTGAACCCAAAATGATAAGACTATAAAAAGGTCAGATAATAGTGCTCTCTGTTTCTCTATGGATAAGGGGCCGGTAGTATGATCCCCACCTAGGATTTTTTTGGAGTAGTCAGGAAGCCAGGAAGTAAATAGGATAAAATAGATTAATCTAAAACAAAAGGTAATTTGGCACAGTACACAAGTATAGTGACTAGACATGTGCAATTAGTTTCGTTCCGAATGTATATTTGGACAGATTTTGGCAATTCGGACATTCGGATGCTTCTGAATGTCCGAATTGGCGAATTGCTGTATTGCCGAATTTCAGAAGTGCCGAATTTCGGAAGTGCTGAACTGAGCTAAATTGCCGAAGTGTCGAATTTCGGAAGTGCCGTACCGAACCGAATTGCCAAAGTGCCGAATAACCCTAGATGTGTAAGTGGTTGTGGTGGTTAGGGGTAGGGTTAGGGGTAATGTTAGGGGTAGGGTTAACGGTAGGGATAGAGTTAGGGGTAGGCTTAGAGGTAGGGGTTAGGGAATTGCCAAAGTCCCGAATTGCCAAAGTGCTGAAGTCCCGAATTGCCAAAGTCTCGAATTTCAGAAGTGCCGAACCGAAGTGCCAAATTGCCGAAATCCTGAATTAACGAAATCCTGAATTGCCAAAGTCCCGAATTGCCGAAGTCCCGAATTTCGGAAGTGCCAACCAAAGTCCTGAATTGACGAAGTTCCGAATTTCGGAAGTGACCAACCAAACCAAATTTTTTTGCCCATGCACATCCCTAATAGTGATTATTAATTAAAAAACAAAAACACGGTAGTAATTTCCCTAACGCATTTCACTGCACAGGGATCTGTGTATCTCTGTAAAGGAATCCTCTGATAACGCGATGAAATCAAAGGACAGAAACAAGTGTGAGTGTATAGAATCAGAGATTGCGGTTTATTTGGATTTGGATTCCTGTAGTGTTACGTACTTTGACATTTGAGTGGAAAGAGTGAGAAGGGAAAGGGGGAGAAAATATAAAAAGAGCGAACCACTCCCTGTAACTTAAGCATACTTTTGCTCCACAAGAAAATCAAGTCCCAGTGAATGCAATTTGCTGTAATAATATTCTGCTATAAAAACAGAACAGTAAATGTGATCTTAGGAGCTGAACTGTCCCCAGCCCTGTTATTGTAATTTGGGGAGTGTACTGAAACAATTCTACAAAACATAAAGGAGATATTTAGCTATATAGCACAGTTTAAAGGTATAGGAATACGTTTGACGAATCAATTAGAAAAGCCTGGTCTGTGACTAACTGCTGTAACAGCAAACGAACACTACCAAGGAATTATAATTGAGATTTCTGGAGCTGTAACTGTCTTATTGCTTTAAAACCGCTATATGGAAATCTGTGGCAGAGGCTAAATTGAATTTAAAAATTACAAAAAAAAGGTTTTCTGGATTTTTTTTTCTTTTCAGAAAGATGGCGTCTAGGAAATAAGACCCTAAAAATAACTCTAAACAAGAAAAAAAGATAAGCAGACAGAAAAACGCATGTCCTCCTTTTGTGCCCCTCAACCTGAAAAAATGGGAAATATCACTTAATATGATGCAACAAGATATAGTAAACCCTCCAATGGTTTAAGAACTAGAAGGTGCTCCCCTCAGCCCCTTATCCCTTTGTATGTCTCCTTCTCTCCCAGCCGCTTTGTGTCTTTTGCTCTTCCCAGCTCCTTTGTGTGTGTGTCTCTTTCATTCCCAGACCATCTGTCTCCCCTCCAGCCCCTCTGTGTGTCTCTTTCAAATCCAGCCTCTCTGTGTGTCTCCCCCCAGGCCCTATGTGTTTGTTTCGCCCCCAGCCCCCTGTTTATTTTTGGCCCCCCCAGGCCCTATGTGTTTGTTTCACCCCCAGCCCCCTGTTTATTTCCCCCCGGCCCTTCTGTGTGTTTCTTTCATCCTCAGCCCATCTGTGTATCTTTCTCCCCCGTCATGTCCCTCTATGTGCCTCTTTCTCCCCCCGCAGCCCCTGTGTGTGTCTCTTTCACGGCTTCCCCCATTTCTTTGTAATCTCTTCCACTCTGCCCTTGTCCCTTGTGGTCGCCCCTCCATAAAAAAGGAGGAAAATGTATTATTTTTTTAAAATGTATAAATTATAGTATTCACAGAGGAGTAAAGTTGAAATTTAGAAAGATAAAATAAAGAACATAAACAGAAATGCCAACTGCAGCCTTGCATAAGGTGACCAGGAAAAGCAGTCAATGGTCCCAAGAACTTGCAATCTAACAGAAGTTAGCATTTTTTTATATCAAGAACTGTGTTGCACAGACAAGTAAGGTGTCAGACTTACAACTGCTTTATTCTGCTTTCTGATTATCCAGCACAACAGCGCATGCGCACAGGCAGTGATAACAGATAGGCTCAGGTATCGTGAGACAACCAGCAGCAAAGCTGACTCACAAAGGAGGGATGGGTGTCTGTGTTATTCTGCATGCTCTTATTCTTCCAATGCCTGCTTTGCACATCAGACAACCAGGTAGAGAGGTGGGCTGAGGAGCAAGTGGGAGGCAGGGATGGATACAGAACCCATTCTCTGAAGGGGCATTGGACATTTAGAATGTTAGCGCATGTTCTCTAGTGCTCCTTGTTTCCTAATTTGTGTCCACTCTACGTCTTCTCTTGTCCCTTCATTGTTCCTTTCCCCTTGTCCAATATTTTGTGCTTCAATCCCTGATTAGCTCGCCGAAATACTGTCATCCTTGTGGATCCTCCAGATGAGCAGTTTCCCAGCTACTCCAATATCCAAAAATGTAGAAAAACTGTGCTCTCACCAAGCACTCAAACAGTTGAGAAATCCCAGGTTTCCATAAAGCTCTTTATTGCAAATTCAGATTATAAATCAGTCACATCCCCACAGTTATCTAACTCGTTTCATCCAGCATTGCACTTAATCACAGACCTACAACCTGGTTTAAAAGTAACTCTACTGATATGTGATATGATTGATATGTGGATAAGTGTCCAAGGAGAGGTAGTTTTGTTGAACCCAAAATGATAAGACTATAAAAAGGTCAGATAATAGTGCTCTCTGTTGCTCTATGGATAAGGGGCCGGTGGTATGATCCCCACCTAGGACTTTTTTGGAGTAGTCAGGAAGCCAGGAAGTAAATAGGATAAAATAGATTAATCTAAAACAAAAGGTAATTTGGCACAGTACACAAGTATAGTGACTAGACATGTGCAATTCGTTTCGTTCCAAATGTATATTTGGACAAATTTTGGCAATTCAGACATTCGAATGCTTCTGAATGTCCGAATTGGCGAATTGCTGTATTGCCGAATTTCAGAAGTGCCGATTTTCGGAAGTGCTGAACTGAGCCAAATTGCCGAAGTGTTGAATTTCGGAAGTGCCGTACCGAACCGAATTGCCAAAGTGCCTGGATAACCCTAGATGTGTAAGTGGTTGTGGTGGTTAGGGGTATGGTTAGGGGTAATGTTAGGGGTAGGGTTAAGGGTAGGGGTAGGGTTAGGGTTAGGCTTAGAGGTACGGGTTAGGGAATTGCCAAAGACACGAATTGCCAAAGTGCTGAAGTCCCGAATTGTCAAACTCTCGAATTTCAGAAGTGCCGAACCAAAGTGCCAAATTGCCGAAATCCTGAATTAACGAAATCCCGAATTGCCAAAGTGCTGAAGTCCTGAATTGTCAAACTCTCGAATTTCAGAAGTGCCGAACCAAAGTGCCAAATTGCCGAAATCCTGAATTAACGAAATCCTGAATTGCCAAAGTCCTGAATTTTGGAAGTGCCAACCAAAGTCCTGAATTGCCGAAGTTCCGAATTTCGGAAGTGACCAACCAAACCAAATTTTTTTGCCCATGCACATCCCTAATAGTGATTATTAGATAAAAAACAAAAAAACAGTAGTAATTTCCATAACGCATTTCACTGCACAGGGATCTGTGTATCTCTGTAAAGGAATCCTCTGATAACGCGATGAAATCAAAGGACAGAAACAAGTGTGAGTGTATAGAATCAGAGATTGCGGTTTATTTGGATTTGGATTCCTGTAGTGTTACGTACTTTGACATTTGAGTGGAAAGAGTGAGAAGGGAAAGGGGGAGAAAATATAAAAAGAGCGAACCACTCCCTGTAACTTAAGCATACTTTTGCTCCACAAGAAAATCAAGTCCCAGTGAATGCAATTTGCTGTAATAATATTCTGCTATAAAAACAGAACAGTAAATGTGATCTTAGGAGCTGAACTGCCCCCAGCCCTGTTATTGTAATTTGGGGAGTGTACTGAAACAATTCTACAAAACATAAAGGAGATATTTAGCTATATAGCTCAGTTTAAAGGTATAGGAATATGTTTGACGAATCAATTAGAAAAGCCTGGTCTGTGACTAACTGCTGTAACAGCAAACGAACACTACAAAAGAAATATAATTGAGATTTCTGGAGCTGTAACTGTCTTATTGCTTTAAAACCGCTATATGGAAATCTGTGGCAGTGGCTAAATTGAATTAATAAATTACAAAAAAAAAGGTTTTCTGGATTTTTTTTTTCTTTTCAGAAAGATGGCGTCTAGGAAATAAGACCCTAAAAATAACTCTAAACAAGAAAAAAAGATAAGCAGACAGAAAAACGCATGTCCTCCTTTTGTGACCCTCAAATATCACTTAATATGATGCAACAAGATTTAGTAAGCCCTCCAATGGTTTAAGAACTAGAAGGTGCTCCCCTCAGCCCCTTATCCCTTTGTGTGTCTCCTTCTCTCCCAGCCGCTTTGTGTCTTTTGCTCTTCCCAGCTCCTTTGTGTGTGTCTCTTTCATTCCCAGACCATCTGTCTCCCCCCCAGCCCCTCTCTGTGTCTCTTTTTTGCCTCCTCCAGCCCCTCTGTGTGTCTCTTTCAAACCCAGCCCTCTCTGTGTGTCTCCCCCCAGGCCATATGTGTTTGTTTCACCCCCAACCCCCTGTTTATTTTTCTCCCCCCAGGCCCTTCTGTGTGTCTCTTTCATCCTCAGCCCATCTGTGTATCTTTCTCCCCCATCATGTCCCTCTATGTGCCTCTTTCTCCCCCCACAGCCCCTGTGTGTGTCTCTTTCATGGCTTCCCCCATTTCTTTGTAATCTCTTCCACTCTGCCCTTGTCCCTTGTGGTCTCCCCTCCCTAAAAAAGGAGGACATTTTTTTTTTTATAAATGTATAAATTATAGTATTCACAGAGGAGTAAAGTTGAAATTTAGAAAGATAAAATATTGACACATTGAAAGATGGGAATGGAATTTGTATATCTAGACATCTATGTTTTTTTCTGGTTGGGTTTGTTATATAAGGGAGGGAATTTAATTCAATTAAGGGGTCAGCAAGATTACAAAAGATTAAACACACTGTACACATAACATATACTCGGGAATTTCTCTATATAATCTTTACCTAGATATAAGTATAAAGAACATAAACAGAAATGCCAAATGCAGCCTTGCATAAGGTGACCAGGAAAAGCAGACAATGGTCCCAAGAACTTGCAATCTAACAGAAGTTAGCATTTTTTTGCACAGACAAGTAAGGTGTCAGACTTACAACTGCTTTATTCTGCTTTCTGATTATCCAGCACAACAGCGCATGCGCACAGGCAGTGATAACAGATAGGCTCAGGTATCGTGAGACAACCAGCAGCAAAGCTGACTCACAAAGGAGGGATGGGTGTCTGTGTTATTCTGCATGCTCTTATTCTTCCAATGCCTGCTTTGCACATCAGACAACCAGGTAGAGAGGTGGGCTGAGGAGCAAGTGGGAGGCAGGGATGGATACAGAACACATTCTCTGAAGGGGCATTGGACATTTAGAATTTTAGCGCATGTTCTCTAGCGCTCCTTGTTTCCTAATTTGTGTCCACTCTACGTCTTCCCTTGTCCCTTCATTGTTCCTTTCCCCTTGTCCAACCTTTTGTGCTTCAATCCCTGATTAGCTCGCCAAAATACTGTCATCCTTGTGGATCCTCCAAATGAGCAGTTTCCCAGCTACTCCAATATCCCAAAATGTAGAAAAACTGTGTTCTCAGCAGGCACTCAAACAGTTGAGAAATCCCAGGTTTCCATAAAGCTCTTTATTGCAAATTCAGATTATAAATCAGTCACATCCCCACAGTTATCTAACTCGTTTCATCCAGCATTGCACTTAACCACAGACCTACAACCTGGTTTAAAAGTAACTCTATATCTTGTAAATAGCATTCAAATAAAATGTAAAGTATCATTATACCTTCAGACAATATTCTTGTCTTTTATCCTAAGGAATCTTTCTGACCTCATCTGGACCTTCCATTTCATGTATTTGTCACGAATTCATCCGCACATAAAAATGTGGTTAATGGCATTTACCATCCTGACAGGAAAAGTTGTGCCGAGCAACATTACCGTCCTGAACGGAAAAGTTGTGCCAAGCCACATTACCGTCCTGACAGGAAAAGTTGTGCCGAGCAACATTACCGTCCTGACAGGAAAAGTTCTGCCGAGCAGCAATCATGCACATGGAAACCTGGTAATTGCTTTTGAGGTCAAAGGCCGGTTATGGCCAATCAGATCCACAGGAGGGCTATTTAAACCCAATTCTCCTTTTGCTCATTGTCCTGTCATGGTTTCATCCTGATGGTATTCCGAGAGTGCGTTCCTGATCTTGATTTTCTGGTATTTTACTTTGGCTTCGTTTTGACTTTCCTGAATTCTGGTATCCTTGACTTTTGGCTTTCCCTCATCATTGTGTCTGATTCTGTGTTCCTGACCTTGGCAAGTATTTTGTCTATTCTTGGATACGTTAAGTCCGGCCATTCTAAGGTCCGGTTATACGTTATCCTTAGTCCTAGGTGTGACACAGTTCTGCGTGCTGGATTCTGTAATCCTGACAGTATCCTAATTCTCTTTAGATTGTGAGCTTATGGGGATCAAACTCTATTGCATTGGTTGGTTTCTGTCTGCCACACTAAATTTTAAAACATGCGAAACACCAAGGCAGAGGTTTACCAAAATGGACAAAGGTCGGGGACAGTCACCACGGAAGCCAGTGAAATCAGCAGATAACATTCCATTGATGATTGCTCACTTTTATACTTTGCTCCATATTTCTAATCATGGCACTTTGATAAATCTACCCAGGAACCATATAGGTGTAAAAATTACAAGGAAATAGATCCTATTTCAATTACAAGGAAATAGGTCCTATCTCCAAAGAAGGGCATGTGTCCCCTATACAGACACAAATGCCTACACACTAAGAGTCAGGTATAATAAGCTCTATAGAAGGTGAGCAGTCTGCAATTCTCTATATTGTTCACTTTATTAGATTTACATATTTCACTAGGAATTTCTCCAATTTTCTTTTATTACAAGTATCACAAGATACAGAGGAAGAGGGACAGTGTCACCGAAGTACACGTCTCTTTATGTGATCTGAGCCTGTCCTTATTGGGCTCAGCCGAAAGCGAGTGAATTCAAATTATAGCTATATTCACGACAAAATGTTGGTCATATTGCACTATATATGTGCTTATTTTCTTATGTGTATATACTACACAGCTGAGGTTTTCATTGCATTAAGTTGTGTAAAGGAAATTGATATTTATTCGTAGCAATTTTTGCCTTTTGCACGTTTAAGCGCCTGTCACACAAATACACACTTTTGTCACCCCTAGTAATGCCAACATTTATGTGGTTGATTTAGAAAACTATTGTGTCTGATCGGAACACCCATGGGGCATGAACCTGGTCCAATGGCATCACTTTATCGACAATGTGTTTCTTATTTGGAGAGGAGAGCATTACAGTTTCCTGGAATTTGGGGGGATAAGTAAAATCCAGTGATTACAATTTATACTTTACAGTGGACTTTCAAAATGCTAAGATACTTTTTTTAGATTTTACATTTTTCACATAAGGAGACAACATTCAGTCTGTTATTGGGTAGAAACATTATCACAAAAGGAGACCTCCTGGATTGATAGATTAAAAACACTTTGCTCAAGGAGTCTTAATATGAAGGTGAACTTGATGTGCTTTATGAATTAATACATATACATAGATCTTCATTCCTTTTTTTTTTTTTTATTAAATTTTTTTCCTTATTTATTACTCATATTGTATATATCCAAATATATTATGGACCTAACTGTGCAAATGAAGTTGGCTATACTCCAGTCTTTAAAATTTTAAATATTTATTGAATCAAAGAAATAAAAATGATCAACGTTTCACTCCCTCCTGGGACTTTCTT
This sequence comes from Pelobates cultripes, assembly GCA_933207985.1. Taxonomy (NCBI): domain Eukaryota; kingdom Metazoa; phylum Chordata; class Amphibia; order Anura; family Pelobatidae; genus Pelobates; species Pelobates cultripes. Next base: position 134,043,075 of record OW240920.1, read on the forward strand.
CAGGATAAAAACATATTGTATGTTTTGATCCTGAAGAAAGTCCCAAGAGGGACTGAAACGTTGATCATTTTTATTTCTTTGATTCAATAAATATTTGAAATTTTAAAGACCGGAGTGCTGCCAACTTCATATGCTATCTATACATTTTGGAGCCCAGGAATTGTAGACACGGCACTTGAAACCCTCTGCAAGGAACTTTTGTGGATTTATAATTCCTGGGGGATACTACCCGTCTCCCTGAAACGATTAAACATATTAGTAAGAACTCTCACTAAATTGCCACTCATAACTTTGTAAAATTGGTTACTAAAGCCAGTAGTAATCACAAAAGGGAACTTTGGTGATATTCTTCTCTGGCGGGTTTGGCATCCTCAAGAAAGGGACTTTACTTGCTTTTCTCGTTCACATCAAGTCTACTCAAGGATTGATTATTTTATTGCAGAAGCAGATACAAGAAAAAGAGTAAAAAAGGTATTTTTTAATGAATATACCCTGGTCTGATCATAACGCTCTGATAATGATAATTAAGGATGATTATAATAGAGATAGATCAAGTTGACGACTTAACGATAGACTTCTTGCCAAGGAACAAAATCTAGCCCTTATTAAAGAAGTAACAGAGCATTTTTTTTAAAGAGAACTTGAGCGATGAAATCCCCATAGACACGATCTGGTGCACATATAAACGCACGATAAGAGGTCATTTAATCAAACTAGGTTATCATGAAAAAAAAATAATAACTTTAGGAACCTGGCAGACCTATATGTAGAATTGGACAAAGTGGAGAAAACAAATCAAATTAACCTTTTTATTGACACTGGCCAAAAATTGAAAAAAGTTAAAGAGGAAATTAATGACGTTTTGATCCAACAGGCGAATTTCTCTTTAGAGAAATTAAAAAGCACTTGGTGTTATAAGAAAAATAAGGCAGACAAACTTTTAGCTAGTAGACTAAAAAATGAAAAAGCTAGAAAGACAGTTTCTAAGATTATTCAGGGTAAGGATACCATTCTCGCCCCATCTAAGATAAGACAGGCATTCCAAGAATTTTATTCCAATTTATATAATTTGCCAGAAAGACATGCCCAGATAAAAATCGTGGAATTTTTAAATAAATAACAGATTCCTAAAGTGTCCCAGGATCAATTAAATCAGTTGAACAAATCTTTTACATCAGATGAGGTGTTTAGTGCAATAAAAAAAAAAACTTAAAATCGCCAACATTTTTGTGGAGATATATATATATATATATAATCCTGAAGGTATTGGAAGTGTTACATGGCCTATAAATACACAGACCGCCCTTTCCTTTGGGCCGATACTGCCTTATCCCTGCAGGCAAGCACCAGAGTATCAGGGAAATGTGGAGTGCTTCCTGGTCAAAGATACCTATTACCGTTTGGATCTCCAGTCTCTCTTTGGTTCTCTAAACTTTTTAATAATCAAAATGGCTACCAACCAAAATAGCTCATTGATTTATAGAAGTGGTGAAACGTAAGAGCATGCATATAGCAAGTGCATAAAGATTACAAAGATTTGTATTCACAGATGACCGCTACATTTTGAAAAAGTTTTATGAATTTTACACTCCATTTCAATTTCAAAGTGGCCACTCATCTTGACCTTTGGACCTTGGACTTTATATGACACATGGCACTAATCTTGCTTTGAATAAATGTGGTAAAGGACATTGATGTGGATATGTGTGGCCAATTCCACATTGTTCAAACAATCTGCTTCAGAGAAGAAGTTGCTTAAAGAATTTTGAGCAATCCAATATGGTTGCCCAGGCATGTCACCAATTGACTTCTATTGAACAAATCTGAATCTAGATCCCAGCATGACCTTGCACAGTGATTTGTGCATCAGTAGAAGTAATGACTCTGGAGTAGAAGATGCAATAGAATATTGTGCAAACTTTTTCCATGTATAAGACTATAATTTTTTTTTAGTCTAAAATTGGGGGTCATCTTACACATTGAATGTCACTGCAGAGGTTAAAAATAAACACTTGGGTGCAGGGCCTAAGTTAAGATGGTGCCTGCCGCATTTCACTGTTCCACGGCCCATAAACATGCCTGTAGAAGTCACCTGTAAAATTTCAAAGTTGTTCTATTATTGATTTCTTCATTTTGGGCTCAAAAAAAAGGGGTCGTCTTATACACGGAAAAATACGGTAGTTGCCAAAATTAAGATGGCTGGCAGGCCATGTGACCTATTAACAGTTTGGTTCAAATGACCCAGCGGACCATATGTCTCTACTCTACCATTGTGCCACAAATGTTTAATTAGCTGTTTGGTTTTATAGGCATTTAAAAGAAACAGTGAAATTTAACAAGTACCAACAAAGGTATACCAGCAGGTGGAGCTCCTATACGAATTGTATTGTTTTCTCACATGCAGCTCCTAATAGTGACAAATAAAACCAATACGGTGGAGGTACACTCAAATGTTATGAAAGTATCTGTAACAATTAGTGATAGTCTTCATACTTGTGTCTACTCATTAAAAAAAAAAAAAAAGAATTATACAAATAATAGCGTAGACTGAATATTACAAATTATACATATTTATGTAATATAAATGTGTGTGTGCGCGCGTGCGTGTGAGCATATATATATATGTATGAAAATTGAAAGTTGACTGTGAGATCGAGGATTTTCCTTTACCATGATGCAGAGTGTATACATCCCATGCTATTCATATGTCCAAGATAGGGCACCTTTTTTTTGTAAGTGTCCAGTCTTCTGACCATAAGGATCACCTCTTAAACATCATCTATTTACTTGTTTCAATATGAACAGTGAATTTACAAATATGGTCTGGACTGTTATTTGTATATATATTTTATTTTAATTTTTTACATGGACACATTATGTATCACACAGCTATGTTACAATGCTGCCGCCCATCCCATGTGTTCCCTATTAAAGGTTAATAAGTATATAGGGATATATATATATAAAAAATACCCCTCTCTGTCTCATTAGAGATATCTTTGCCTGAAGCTCAAGGAAGCAAGGTGAAAGGTCAGTGTAGGACCCGTCTAGGGGGGTCTGCCTTGACGTTGGCAGGCGAGCATTCCTTCCAATGGCCATTGGAGTAACTAGATGACCTCCATTTGTTTAAATATACATAGGGATTTAGGAGAGAGCGCAGGTAACTTTTTCTTTGGTTTTTACATTATGTACGAAGACTATTTTGTGCACATCTCCACTGTATTGGTGGTTTAATAATAAAAAATAATAATTATAATAATAGCAATAACAATAATAATAAAAATCTTTGTTGCTTGGTAACCCAATTAGACATAACAACCGAGTTGTCCATGCATTTATGTAATTATCCACAAGCACAGACATAAATAACTAGTCAGTCATTCACATACATAACCAACCCATACCACAATCTAATTAGCAACACGCATACACAGACATGCACTAACAAACAATTACAGACATAATAATATGCATACATACAATATGACTCCAAACACAGATACATATTAACACAAATCCAAAGACTTAACAATACTCATACACTAAAACACACACTCACTAGTACAGTAACAAACATGCACTATAACTCATACACTCAGGGATGGACTGACAGCCTCCTGGGCCCCTGGAAAAAATTAGATCCAGGGCCCTTCGAAGACAAAATATTAAAGGAGCACTATAGTGCCAGGAAAATAAACTTGTTTTTCTGGCACCATAGGGTCATTATGTCCCCCCCACCCTCAGGGCCCCCCTCCCACTGGGCTGAAGGGGTTAAAATCCCTTCAGCCACTTACCTTTCTCCAGCGCCAGGCTCCCTCGACTCTGGGGAATTCTCGCATTCTCGAATTCTGCGCACGCATTCAAACCGTCCATAGGAAAGCATTACTCAATGCTTTCCTTCGGACGTCCAGCTTGTCTTCTCACTGTGATTTTCACAGTGAGAATCGCGGAAGCGCCTCTAGCGGCTGTCAGTGAGACAGCCACTAGAAGCTGCATTAACCCTTAGTGAAACATAGCAGTTTCTCTGGAACTGCTATGTTTTCAACTGCAGGGTTAAAACTAGAGGGACCTGGCACCCAGACCACTTCATTGAGCTGAAGTGGTCTGGGTGCCTATAGTGGTCCTTTAAGGACTAAGTAAATGTTAAAAATAATTTTAAAGTAAGTAGTCAAACCGTTTGAGAACAGTTTGACAACTTACCTGGGGTCTGCTGTCATATAAGGCTGTAGTAGGGCATAGGAGCAGTGGTGTGTGGTGCAGTGTGTGTGAAAGGTTCAGTGTGTGTGTGGGGGGGGTGTAGTGAGTGAATGTGTAGGGTGTGTGGGGGCAATGTGTGTGTGTGTATGTGGGGCTGTGTGTGTGTGTGTGTGTGTGTGTGTGTGTTGGCAGTGTATGTGTGTGTGGGGCAATGTGTGAATGTGTATGGTATCGGGGCAGTGTATGTGTGTGTGGGGCAATGTGTGTATGGGGATGGCAGTGTGTGGGGGCAATGTATGTATGTGCATGGTGTGCGTGGGGGCAGTGTAAGTGTGGGGGGCAGAGTGTGTGTATGTGTACGGTGTGTGTGTGTGTGGGGGGGGGGCAGTGTGTGTATGTGTGGGGTAATGTGTGTGTGTGTATATATGTGTGGGCAGTGTATGCAGTGTGTGTGTGTATATATGGGTGGGCAGTGTGTGTATATATATATATATATGGGTGGGCAGTGTATGCAGTGTGTGTGTATGTATATATATATATATATATATATCACAGTCTGCTTAAGCTAATAACACACAAAGAATGAAATGTTGCCATGTTTTTATTGAACACACCATGTAAACATTCACAATGCAGGTGGAAAAAGTATGTGAACCCCTAGACTAATGACATCTCCAAGAGCTAATTGGAGTGAGACGTCAGCCAACTGGAGTCCAATCAATGAGATGAGATTGGAGGTGTTGGTTATAGCTGCCCTGTCCTATAAAAAAAACACACCAGTTCTGGGTTTGCTTTTCACATGAATCATTGCCTGATGTGAATGATGCCTCACACAAAAGAGCTCTCAGAAGACCTACGATTAAAGGACCACTCTAGGCACCCAGACCACTTCAGCTTAATGAAGTGGTCTGGGTGCCAGGTCCAGCTAGGGTTAACCCATTTTTTAATAAACAGCAGTTTCAGAGAAACTGCTATGTTTATTAATAGGTTAAGCCTTCCCCCTAATCCTCTAGTGGCTGTCTCATTGACAGCCACTAGAGGCGCTTGCGTGCTTCTCACTGTGATTTTCACAGTGAGAGCACGCCAGCGTCCATAGGAAAGCATTGTAAATGCTTTCCTATGTGACCGGCGAATGCGCGCGCAGCTCTTGCCGCGCGTGCGCATTCAGCCGACGGGGCGGAATGGAGGAGGAGAGAAGGAGGAGAGCTCTCCAGCGCTGAAAAAGGTAAGTTTAAACCCCTTTTCCCCTTTCCAGAGCCGGGCGGGAGGGGGTCCCTGAGGGTGGGGGCACCCTCAGGGCACTATAGTGCCAGGAAAACGAGTATGTTTTCCTGGCACTATAGTGGTCCTTTAAGAATTGTTGACTTGCATAAAGCTGGAAAGGGTTATAAAAGTATCTCCAAAATCCTTGCTGTTCATCAGTCCACGGTAAGACAAATTGTCTATAAATGGAGAAAGTTCAGCACTGCTGCTACTCTCCCTAGGAGTGGCCATCCTGTAAAGATGACTGCAAGAGCACAGCGCAGACTGCTCAATGAGGTGAAGAAGAATCCTAGAGTGTCAGCTAAAGACTTACAAAAGTCACTGGCAAATGCTAACATCCCTGTTAGTGAATCTACAATACGTAAAACACTAAACAAGAATGGATTTTATGGGAGGATACCACAGAGGAAGCCACTGCTGTCCTAACAAAACATTGCTGCACGTTTACAGTTTGCACAAGAGCACCTGGATGTTCCACAGCAGTAGTGGCAAATATTCTGTGGACAGATGAAGCCAAAGTTGAGTTGTTTGGAAGAAACACACAACACTATGTGTGGCAAAAAAAAAGGCACTGCACACCAACATCAAAACCTCATCCCAACTGTGAAGTATGGTGGTAGGGGCAACATGGTTTGGGGCTGCTTTGCTAAGTTAGAGCCTGGACAGATTGCTATCATCAAAGGAAAAATGAATTCCCAAGTTTATCAAGACATTTTGCAGGAGAACTTAAGGCCCTCTGTCTACCAGCTGAAGCTCAACAGAAGATGGGTGTTGCAACAGGACAATGACCCAAAGCATATAAGTAAATCAACAACAGAATGGCTTAAACAGAAGAAAATACGCCTTCTGAAGTGGCCCAGTCAGAGTCCTGACCTCAACCTGATTGAGATGCTGTGGCATGACCTCAAGAAAGCGATTCACACCAGACATCCTAAGAATATTGCTGAACTGAAACAGTTCTGTAAAGAGGAATGGTCAAGAATTACTCCTGACCGTTGTGCACGTCTGATCTGCAACTACAGGAAACGTTTGGTTGAAGTTATTGCTGCCAAAGGAGGTTCAACCAGTTATTAAATCCAAGGGTTCACATACTTTTTCCACCTGCACTGTGAATGTTTACATGGTGTGTTCAATAAAAACATGACAACATTTCATTCTTTGTGTGTTATTAGTTTAAGCAGACTGTGATTGTCTATTGTTGTGACTTAGATGATGATCAGATCACATTTTATGCCCAATTTGTGCAGAAATCCATATCATTCCAAAGGGTTCACATACTTTTTCTGCATACAGGAGTGCAGAATTATTAGGCAATGAGTATTTTGACCACATCATCCTCTTTATGCATGTTGTCTTACTCCAAGCTGTATAGGCTCGAAAGCCTACTACCAATTAAGCATATTAGGTGATGTGCATCTCTGTAATGAGAAGGGGTGTGGTCTAATGACATCAACACCCCATATCAGGTGTGCATAATTATTAGGCAACTTCCTTTCCTTTGGCAAAATGGGTCAAAAGAAGGACTTGACAGGCTCAGAAAAGTCAAAAATAGTGAGATATCTGCAGAGGGATGCAGCACTCTTAAAATTGCAAAGCTTCTGAAGCGTGATCATCGAACAATCAAGCGTTTCATTCAAAATAGTCAACAGGGTCGCAAGAAGCGTGTGGAAAAACCAAGGCGAAAAATAACTGCCCATGAACTGAGAAAAGTCAAGCGTGCAGCTGCCACGATGCCACTTGCCATCAGTTTGGCCATATTTCAGAGCTGCAACATCACTTGAGTGCCCAAAAGCACAAGGTGTGCAATACTCAGAGACATGGCCAAGGTAAGAAAGGCTGAAAGACGACCACCACTGAACAAGACACACAAGCTGAAACGTCAAGACTGGGCCAAGAAATATTTCAAGACTGATTTTTCTAAGGTTTTATGGACTGATGAAATGAGAGTGAGCCTTGATGGGCCAGATGGATGGGCCCGTGGCTGGATTGGTAAAGGGCAGAGAGCTCCAGTCCAACCCAGATGCCAGCAAGCGTGGAGGTGGAGTACTGGTTTGGGCTGGTATCATCAAAGATGAGCTTGTGGGGCCTTTTCGCTGAGGATGGAGTCAAGCTCAACTCCCAGTCCTACTGCCAGTTCCTGAAGAACCTTCTTCAAGCAGTGGTACAGGAAAAAGTCTGCATCCTTCAAGAAAAACATGATTTTCATGCAGGACAATGCTCCATCACAGGCGTCCAAGTACTCCACAGCGTGGCTGGCAAGAAAGGGTATAAAAGAAGAAAATCTAATGACATGGTCTCCTTGTTCACCTGATCTGAACCCCATTGAGAACCTGTGGTCCATCATCAAATGTGAGATTTACAAGGAGGGAAAACAGTACACCTCTCTGAACAGTGTCTGAGAGGCTGTGGTTGCTGCTGCACGCAATGTTGATGGTGAACAGATCAAAACACTGACAGAATCCATGGATGGCAGGCTTTTGAGTGTCCTTGCAAAGAAAGGTGGCTATATTGGTCACTGATTTGTTTTTGTTTTGTTTTTGAATGTCAGAAATGTATATTTGTGAATGTTAGATGTTATATTGGTTTCACTGGTAATAATAAATAATTGAAATGGGTATATATTTGTTTTTTGTTAAGTTGCCTAATAATTATGCACAGTAATAGTCACCTGCACACACAGATATCCCCCTAACATAGCTATAACTAAAAACAAACTAAAAAACTACTTCCAAAAATATTCAGCTTTGATATTAATGAGTTTTTTGGGTTCATTGAGAACATGGTTGTTGTTCAATAATAAAATTAATCCTCAAAAATACAACTTGCCTAATAATTCTGCACTCCCTGTAGCTAGTAGACTTGCAGTATGGCTTTCATGAAATATCGCAGTTTTCAATTCCACATAATTGCAAACTCCCAGAACAGGTTGTTAATTAGAGAACTATTAACATACCTCATGACTGTCCAAAATTCAGCCTCCTGGTATTGTAATCTGGTCTTCTGCTTGCAAATGATGTCTTCTTTTTCTATCTCAAACACCTTCCAAGTTTAAAAAAAATATATATTTATCCTGTATAGCATTCATTGGAAATATAAAGTTTTTAATGGGATGTATTTAGTTGACTCTCTTCTGACAATATGAAATATTGCGCTGTGTAACAAATTGTAATGTTTACATTTTAAAGAAAACGTGCCTCTAGTGTTTTAGACTGAAAGGCTTAATAGCCACTTCCTCCTTCAGATAACTTCAACTTTCGAAGGTCTTCAAGATCGCTTCCTCACACATAGCATGATGACTCTAAACGTGTCTGCCAGTTCATCGCCATTACTGTGCCAGTGCCTTATGGCTGCAATGAGAAGCATTAGATTATTGAGGTCAAGCTCAATGTGGCTCTGTCACATTTCTCAAATAAGAGTAATGTTGGACTTTCACTGTCACAAGTTAGACTTGATAAAAGGTGGAGCTACTTTTTGTCAGGTTTTGGCATTTCTCTCAACCATCACTAGTAATGGCTGTAGGGAAACATTTCCTGTCTATGGAGGATCCCACGGTGTCAGGGGATCCTCTGTAGACCTTTGTGTTTACACTCCTGGGATTACAGTACAGACGTGAAATCCTGGCAGATTGAGTTTCAGGGGTAAAGAGGACCGGCAGGAAGTCCATGGTGGTGGCCGAGAGGGACAGATTCAGGTAGGTAGAACTCTCCTTCCCCTGGACCCCATGTCCACCAGATTCCCAGTAGAGCAGTCACTGTTGGGTATCTTTGCAAATTATGTAAAAACCTCAGACACTGACCTAGCCACTTTGATAAATTTACCATGTGTGAATTGGGTTCTGTCCCTCATTGGTTTAAAAGTAAGCTTTTGATTTATAATGTTTTCTCTCGTCTTTTTGTATTTGATGCACTTTTTCTTATATGCGGGGCAATAATCTAAACCTCTTACGGAGCACATATTTATTAATTTATATGTAACGTATATATTTAACCCCTTAAGGACCAAACTTCTGGAATAAAAGGGAATCATGACATGTCACACATGTCATGTGTCCTTAAGGGGTTAATGTTGTAGTATTCCTAAAAGCATTCTTTGAAAATATTTTATAGATATGAGATGTACATGCACAGGGTGACTCTTTGTATAGTTTAACATTTAAAAAAAAAAATTTGGGCTTCCTTTAGAATTATGCCGGGAAGTGAATAAGCCGGTGTTTCATAGAGATAAGCAACTATTCTTTCTTTGCGTTGATTGTACATGTGTATTATAGCAGTAGATCTGGGAAGAATTGTTAATTTTTGGCTAATGATTCTTATGTATAATATCATTTTCTCTGTGCCTTTTAATGCTTTTTCAGAAACTGAAGTAAGCAAGACTAGGGTGAGGGGGTGGCTGGTGCTTGGTGTTTTATTGCGCTTCTGATCAATTTTGCAGTTGGGTTTACAAGGCAGGTCTCTCATTACTACATTGTGAAGTTTGTTTACATAGGTTTGATCTTAAAAAAAAAAAAGTCAATAAAACTTTTTAAAAGGCTATTGTAAGTCAAAGTTCTAGAAGTGAAGCAATCTGTGGCAACATTGTTTTGGTTTCCATGGTGATGGTTTAAAGTTAGTCAATTGTCTTGTGCCTAATATAGTGTTATGAATTAATGTAGAAATATGTCAAACCCTTCCCCCCCCTCCCCCCATGCCCCCATTTGTTTATATGCGTTTTTGTTTTTTTTTGGTCATGTGTGCATTTGTTTGGCATCATGGCATATGGCAATGATATATTCTCAAAAGCTATTAATTCATTTTTCCTTGATAAACTATAACCTGTAGGTTTTAGTTGAATAAGCCAATTTTAACTCTAGAACACTCACCTTTTTAAAGAAACAATAAAAGCTAGTTAGTGGGGCCAAGGCAGGTTAGTGAGTTCTTAAGGACCACACACAAGTTAGCGGGACCTGTGGCATTAATACTTCTGCAAGGAACAACGATAACTACACAGGGATCCAGCTCTCTACAGCCTTCATGCATACAAAGCATTTATGTGGCTGTTTTAGAGGGACTATAACTGATTGTAACAGCTCTGCCTTGATAACTATATGGGTTATTCACTAAAATTGGCCAAAACAGACAAATTGCAAAAGTTCTCCCAAGTCCAATATGTTTTAAGCTCTGCTATATTTGCTTACAATTTTAAATTCAAATTAATGTTCTGTGGAGTGTGTTGGCAGCTACATCAGCACAGGTTGGTCTCATCATCCATAAGGAGAAGACCAATATCCTTAAGACCAACTTCAGCAACATCAACCCAATCACCCTGAATGGAAGTCCCTTGGAGTAAGTACAGTTCTTCACCTACCTGCATCATCGACCAGCAAGGTGGAACAGATGCAGATGTGAAGGCAAGGATCGTCAAAGCAAGAGTCTCCTTCTTCCAGCTCAAGAACATCTGGGCTTCCAGAGAGCTAACATTGACCACCAAGATCCGACTGTTCAACCCCAATGTGAAGTCAGCACTGCTGTACAGGGCTGAAACCTGGAGGACAACCAAAACCACTAACAGAAGAATCCAGACATTCAACAACAGCTGTCTCAGAAGGATTCTCTACATTCGCTGGCCAGACACCATCAGTAACACCAACCTATGGAAAAGGACCTGCCAACTTTCAGCAGTGGCAGAAATCTCATAAAACTCACCTTATTTCGAGCACCACGCTGGTCTGCCATACCTCCACAAACACTGGTGTCCTAAGAATCAAGAGGTCGATGGGAGTGAGTAAAGAGGGGTGGCTGTTGGTGCACTTGCATCTTCAGCTCCACCCAATGGAAGAAGACCCATCCAGAAAAGGGACAGATCCATCTGAATAACTGACGGGACAACCTGGCGTGAATGCCTGCCTGTCAATCAAGCAGGCCGGGCCACTGAGGAAGGACCATGCAGAGAGCACTGTTGTAGTAGTTTATTATTCTCTTGTTGTAGAAGTTTACTATTATCAAGTGACCTGTATTAAGGAAAACATACAGATTTCTTGTGACATAGAGCAGGACGCTTAAAGTATGGGGAAAATGGGTCCAAACTTTGAACTTCTGCTATATGTTTATGGTTACTTACAATTACACCCACTTCTGTGTCCAACTAGAGCCTCGGAGAGCTATTCAAAATATTCATTTAATTTTGTTGTTGCATGGTACCTATAGTTTGGAATACTAGCAAACCTGGAATTAATTTTAACATGAAAACTTGAAAAACATGAAAAGTAACATTCCTCTCCTGCGCCCCCACCACCACCTAAAACATTGCTTGATCTTGTTCTCCCATTGGTCATGATGGATAGGTGATTCACCTGTCGTCCTCTCAGATCCTCCCTTCAGCATTATTTAGGCAGGTGGACACTAGACAGAGAGGCTTTATACATCACTAAATAGTATAAAAATTGTATTTTATATGGCCTCCTTTACGATAATTGTAATAACAGATGTGTAACAATATCTGTAAGTACTAATATGTTCTAAAACCTCTATACATAACATTGTGCATATATATCTACTTACTCAAAATAAAGGAATACACAGAAAAATAAAATATAAACTGACATTTTATTGGTGCCAGTTATGGGTTTGTTCTCTAAAACAGATGTTTTGGAGAATTAAAGATTTTAGACTGAAATTTACATTTTGGAGAATTACCCAGCTCCTTAATTTGTTTGCCTATTTTGTTGTTGTTGTTGGGGTGTGTGTGTGTTTGTTTTTTGACTAAATATTTGTTGGTAGAGCAAGTAACTAGCTAATAAAACAGTTCAATGTGTGTTGACAAGAAGGTCTAGCTGATGCGAGGAGGAGGATCACTACATAAAATAGTGTGAAACTATAGGATTACAGCTAATACTTACAGCTTTCAACACACTCTAGGGAAGTCTGTGGCAAATCTCCCATTTTCCAGTACAAATCATAATTAATCTCTCAGCAAAACTGTCACGTCTTAAAGTGATTTCTCACTTGAATAGCCTTTACCTGTTTTAACTTTTAATTCCGCACAGCAGACATAACACTTAATCCATTGCTTAATTTAGGGTAATCACACAAGTTCACACTTTTAAGAAACAGAGATGAAATACAATCCTTGGTGTAAGCTGTTCATATTAGAATGAATTATCTTTCTTGACGTCTTTTGAAGGGTCATCATAAATTATTTTCTGCATTTTGGAGTCAGGATTTTCCTTTATTTTTTTTAATTTTCTGTATAGCACGGTCAATAGATTGAAATGTCTATTAGTATTTATATTTCTTGTTTTGCCTAATGAATTTGGCATTTAAGACTATTACTCCATACAGAATCTCTCTAGATCCTTAACATTTTGAGGTTAATACTGGTATCCTTTTCATTCACCTCAAAGATTTTCTTTAGGGTTCAAGTCCGTGAACTGGCAAATTTTGGATCTGCTGGAAGATCCAACCACGACCCATTTAAATTTTTCTGGTAGAGGCAGTTATGTCTTCATTTATTATCTGTTGATATTTGATAGAGTACTTGATGCCATGTATCTTAACAAACTGTCCAGTTCCTCTGGCATAAAAACAGCCACAAAACATTAGTGCCACCACCATATTTAAAGGGACTCTCCAGTGCCAGGAAAACAAACCCGTTCTCCTGGCATTGCAGGACCCAGCAGTGCCCCCTTCCTCCTACCCCCTATCCCATGTTGCTGAAGAGGTTAAAACCCCTTCAGTGACTTATCTGAATCCAGCATCGATGTTGCTCGGCGCTGACGTTGGCGGGGGAGACCCAATGCACATGTGCGGCAGTGGCTGCGTGCACTCCATAGGACAAAATTATTCAATGCTTTCCTATGGGGATTCTGGCGATGCTGGAGGTCCTCATGCATAGCGTTAGGATGTCCAGCATTGTTTAAAACACTTTTCGTGTTTTAAGAACACGGAAAGCCCTCTAGTGGCTGTATGATAGACAGCCGCTAGAGGGGGACTTAACCATGCAAGGAAATTATTACAGTTTATAATAACTGCAATAATTAAACATGCAGGGTTAAAGGTGATGGGAGTTGGCACCAAGACCACTCCAATGGGCAGAAGTGGTCTGGGTGCCTGCAGTGTCCCTTTAACCGTGGGCATAAGGTACTTTTAAACATGGCTACCACTGTGTGTGCGCCAAATCCACCTCTGGTGTTTATTGAGAAAAAAAAACTCTATTTCGGTTTAATCTGACCATAGAACCCGATCCCATTTGGAGTTCTAGTAGTGTCTGGCAAACTAAAGATGATTGTTTTTGGATGATAATTTTTTTTTCATGAAACCCTCCCAAACAACTTGTGGTGATGTAGGTGACATTGGATTGTAGTTTTGGAGACTTTCAGACCCCAAGATGCAATTAACTTCTGTAATTCTCCAGCTGTGATC
>OW240920.1:134057030-134164966 GCA_933207985.1 Pelobates cultripes
TGTGTGTGGCTGCTAGTGAGTGAACTTGTGTGTGTGTGTGTTTGGTTGCTAGTGAGTGGGCGTGTGTGTGTGTGTGGCTGCTAGTGAGTAAGCTTGTATGTGTGTGTGTGACTGCTAGTGAGTGTGCTTGTGTGTGTGTGGCTGCTAATGAGTGAGTTGTGTGTGTGTGGCGCTGCTAGTGAGTGACCTTGTGTGTGTGTGGCTGCTAGTGAGTGAACTTGTTGTGTGTGTGTGGCTGCTGGTGAGTGAGCTTGTGTGTATCTGTGTGTGTGTGGCTGCAAGTGACGGAACCTGTGTGTGTGTGTCTGTGTGTGTGTGTCGCTGCTAGTGAGTGAGCTTCTATGTGTGTGTGTGTTCCTGCCAGTGAGTGAGCTTGTGTGAATGCGTGTAGCTGCCTCTGCCTGTTGCTGAGTGAGCTTCGGTGTGTGTGGGGGGGGGAGGGAGTGGGTGCTAGTGAATGAGCTTGAATGTGTGTGAGTGTGTGTGTGTGCGTATGTGTGTGCGTATCTGCTCCTGGGTGAGCTTGTGTGTGTGTGCCTGCTCCCAAGTGGGCTTGTGTGTGTGGCTACAAAGGGGTGAGCTTGCATGTGTGTGTGGCAGTGAGCTTATCTGTAGTGAGCATGTGTGTCAGTGGGCTTGTCTGTTGTAAGCATGTGTGTGTATTAGTGGGCTTGTCTGTGGTAAGCATGTGTGTGACAGTGAGCTTGTCTGTAGTGTGCATATGTGTGTTAGCCTGTATGTAGTGAGCATGTGTGTGTCAGTGTGCTTGTCTGTAGTGAGCATGTGGGTGTGTAACAGTGAGCTTGTCTGTAGTAAGCTTGTGCGTGTCAGAGTTTTTCTGTACTACTTTTCTATTTGTGTGCATCAGTGAGCTTGTGTCTTTATGTCAATGAGCATATGTATATCAATGAGATTGTCTGTCTGTGAGTCTGTGCATCAATGAGCTTGTGTCAGTGAGTGTGTCTGTGTCTGCATGTGGGTATGCTTACTGTATAATTAAATGTTTTACTCTGAAAGGACCAATATTTTGAATTAGAAAAATAAATATTACAATAATATGTAAGTCTATGTCTTTCCACCCCAGATGATTGAGTAATATATAAGCACGTACAATATATATATATATATATATATATATATATATAACAGAAAATATGTACAAGGAGCACTCACAGGTCTTCATCAAACTTCTGATTTATTCGTTAGTGCAAATTACATGTGCAGGTTTAGATGATCGACGTTTCGACCCTTACAAGGTCTTTTTCAAGATCCAGACAAGGATAGATTTTTGAATATTAAAGGGTGAGTGCCAAGGTTCTCTGTTTTTTATATATTGGAAGGCGGGGCCTGAAGTTGTGGGAGGGGCTATGTCCCTTTAAAAGTGACTCCCCCTCCTACCTAACTTACCTGCTGGTCTAGACGTTCTTTTGGCTGATTGGTTGACGGCATTTCCGGTTTCCAGCACTGAACGTTTGTTTTTCGCGCCACTCAGTTCTCCTGACAGCTAGTCGGTTGTTTCACTCCGCCAAACACTCTGCCGCCCGTTACGGGACTTGCTCGCCCAAACAGTGAGTACAGCAGATGGGTATCATTGTACCCGTCTGCATGTTAATCCTAGCCTGACCCGCCGAGGTCCCCGGCTCCGGTTACACACACCGGGGATACGGCAGACCACCTACGGACTGACCGCAGGTCACGGAGGTCTGGGGTATCCCTGCAAACTGCCTCCTCCGACTTGCGTTAGCAAGTCTTTTTGCGGCAGAGTGTCACAGGAAGGTTCAGGGACAGTTAAGGGTGGTGGATTACCGCCAACGTGTATCTAAAGCCGGGTGGCTCCCTCCATATACCGGCGCATACCCGTAGATACAGCCACAGGATCTCGGTACATCAGCCTGCCTGCCTCTTTTAAACAAGCAGGCAGACAGGTTACATACGATAGGGCAACTACTCCCATCACTCCCAAGGTAGTCACGGCCTACAAATACCCGAGAGAGCTAGAATCGCTGAGCAAAAACCCCCAGCTGCTGATGAAAGCCAGCAGGGCTAGAATATGCTGCGCGTAATCAATCTCATCTTCGAACAAAAAAAAACAAAACATACCACACAGTATGCAAAACATACAGACCTAATCTGTGGAAAGAAGCTGACATTCTCCAACAACACACTTTCTCCTCCCTAACATTCTTGCGGAATGAGGCACATACTGTAGAAACAATAAAGCCAGTTATGGTTCGGTTGTAAGCTGGCTGCATATATACAATGTTTGTCTTTTTCATAAAAATACAATGTCAGCCAATGTGTTTCTCATGTTCAGCGCTCATTTCTATAAATCGTGTTATGTTACAGTATTAAGTACACTCCGCTCCCTCCTCGGCACCCCTTTCTCACTCACCCCACTTCACTTACCATCAGAAGGGGAACGGCTCACACCGGCAAAGCTCCCTCCTCAGGTGCAGGTCTGACAGCCGGAAAGCACAACCAAGTATAGCACTGCAAGCGGCTTATACTTGGCATATTTTTGGTTAATTATACTTGGCATATTTTAAGTCAATTATATGTGTTAATGCAAGATTTATTAAAATACTGCTTAGGAATGGCCAAAGTCCCATTTTAAAAATATACACTACTGGTTATTTATATATGTGGATATAAGTACAATATGCATAATGATGAATGATATTCCTCTTGGGAGGTTAATTATACCACTAAAAGTTACGTTACAACGCCACCTGATTAATCAGGAACTAATTGCCCAGGGTATGTATACCGTATACTCACACCATGGTTCTTCATTATATCTGCAGAACTCCTTACGTGATTCTAGAACCATATTACAAACTCTTTATTCAATGGCCTTATATCCTGATTCTCCTGGCAGGGTTCAGAGACTGAGACAAAGACAAGATATTGTGTTGCTTCCTTTGGTGCGTTCACTATATGAACGACGCACGTTTCATTAAATCAGACACTCGACACTCAGTGCATACACACACAAATGTACGCCGGGCACACACACGGTGCCTGGCAGACATTTGCTATACTGCTATAACGGCCTTCCACCCTAGCTGGAATCAAACTACTACAGAACACCAGGCAGATGTTGTGCATTCAGGTAAATTGTCTCGGTTTCGGCAACATGGTAATATAGGAGACAATCCGTAAAGGCGCATCAGCATGGCCACTTCGTTTTGTTTTTTTTCTCTCAGGCACCTTCGGCCATTGAGTTAGAGGTCCCGCGAGGCCAACACCAATCCTCCACGTAAGAGGTAACAACGTCCCACGGGCCAAATCATAGCCAGACGCCTCGCATGTTGCATAGATAGGGCATCACTCTTCCCAACCCTCCACTAACAATAAATAAATAAATACAAAATTCACCACCGTTAAACCCACACCCAGCAGATCACCCCCTTGCGCCAACCATAGGAAACTGACCAAGCCGCTTGGCACTTTATAGGGACTCACCTGAAACTAGTATAACTAATTATTTCGCCACCTCGGCACTAGTTAAAGTACAACCTTATAACACCCTCCTTAATGAAACTCACAATTCAATACATATATATGGCAGTATGTCCCAAGTTCCTGAAGAAGGAGACGAACTGTCAATGCCAAGTACGCCAACCAGGACTGCCACCCCCACAAGGAAGAGGTCATCGGCAGTCCTTCATCTAAATAGATCATGGACCATCCCACGAATCACGGCCGAGCTACGCAGACGTAGTATACCTTTTCCTGCAATGGCCTGCAAGGTAAAACTATACAGGCAAGCCAATACTAACAAATCAGACACGGGGGAAATCACAAGTGACACGAGCAATGCCAACCGGTATACCAGGATCGCTTCTATAGTAATATACATGAGGCAGATGAACAATAGACTAATAAGACTGGTAGCCCATAGCTGTCCAGCTATGACACCAGAACCCACTTACAACTGATATTCCAGGCCCTCCCCATTCCCAACCCAGTTATTCAAACACACTCATCATCTTAGGGCCTCAAGTCATTACCCCAACCATATGGTACCAGCAAAACCTCAAAAGACATCCTGGAGGGCAAGGACGTTAATCTCGTTTCGCTTCTCATTGCCTCACAGGATGTCAGAGTACCGCTCATACACATAGGGCGATATCTCAGTGGTCCTTTAGGCCAGAGACACAAGACTGGAAATTTTTCATCAGTATAGTTATAAACCTTCCTGGTCTTGTGTCAGTACAGACACTACGGCATTCCACATGTCTCAGCCTATATTCCTGGCAATTGTGTCCTGTACATCTGCAGGTCAATTGACTCAGCAGGTATGTAGTATGTTTAATAAGGGCAGTTCAGCACCTCTATCATGTTCCCCAGGTAGACCCTACAACGATCATAGGTTACGCTGAAAGTTGCTGTATGATATCAGTATGACCATATGTCAATTCTGGCTACGCTGTCATAACCAGTAACTTTCAACTGACCTACAACTTAAAATAACCACCAACCCCCACCTCATTAAATTCCACCCAGACTTACGTTACCTCCCAGTACCACAGGAACTACATTGGGCCGCTCTCAACCTCTTATGCATAATCCTTACACAAAGCCATCCATGGGCTGTTGCAACATAATTCAGTGGACAAATATGTCTTATTTGCAAGCACCTCATTGGGGCACTAGGTGCACATATCAGCTTTCTACCTGTAAATCAACCTAGTCTTATAGGATTATACTTCTGCTATATCTGGCACTGTCCACATACGGCCGCACTGTAGCTCTCCTCACGGGTAATAATTTCCTCATAACAGACGTTCTACTTACCTCTGATGGTACTACTTCAGTCTAACATATTGTCAATTTACGACGCGCACAACATGCCGCATACATTACGATAAGTACTGAAGTTATCATGTGGGTCATTTAAGTTTCCCAGGGTCGACCTTACTAGCTAGCCGCCATTGGGCTTACATTCCCACATCACCACTACATATTATACCAGTCCATATACATCATATGATACTGTCCTTCCCGCTTTCCTGGCTATTTGACTGCTCATGCTACCATTGTACAAGTTACCACAATAGCCATGCACATGCAATGCCTATGGTACGGCCTTACCCAGCATCTAGGCTGTTAAGGAATTCCAGCTTACAGGGGAAACCATGACCTTAGCATACAATGGCAATTTTATTCACAACCACACTGTTTATATGTTACATATGACCCACCAAGGGCTATCCACTATAGCATAATGGCAGCCCCTCATTTGGGCTATCACATACGGCATAGGAATTACAATTTTGACATAAGTTTGCAATGTTGTCACAACCTACCACAGCATGCCTATACACATGGCCCTCACTAGGCCATCACTCTCATGTTACATACGACTCACCGCGAGCAATTCACTATGACTAAATTTCGGCCCACAGGTGGGAAATTACATACGACCAAGGTCACGGTAGATCACTCAAATCCTCCCTATACAGCCCTTCTCGGCATGTACAACTTCAGTCACAGACACTTACGTGATCTCCAATATTATTTCCCGCTGGTAAGCTAGGAATATCCCACATACTTCATATTTCAGGTTCTTCTAGCAGAAGGACGCCCAGCAGGAACTCACCTAGGCACAATATATTTAGGTGTCTCTTCCCTATACATATATATGTCTTTAACTAGGGTCATCTACATATGTAGTCACCCCGATGCAGCGGCTTACACAAGGCTTGCTGCAATCTCAGGGGACAGTGGGCTATGTGGCCGGGAAGTAAGCCAGATCGGAGGGTCCCTTAAGAACTCTGCACGCTTCAAGGTATATCCATCTTAGCCGCAGCAGCAACATGGGTTCATTCATGGGCAAGCAGGCCTGTTCAAGGTCTCGGACAATTTTTTTTTCAATTGGCCACGTCATAAACAAGTCCGGTCTTGTATCCCTTATTAGGAATTCATCAGACGACTAAAGTAGGGGAAGCCTGTCACCAATTTTAGCTGGTATGTTACCACGTACCAGGCATTTACGATACAACTGCTGACCAGTTATCTAGTCTTCAGTTTCAGGCGTTCAGGAGGTCCTTAACAAACTACCTCACCGATAGCTACGATTGCTCCCCAACTCGCATTCTACACCACATGGGTTCAATTACAAACACCATTCTCAAAACTGCCATATACTTGGCTTTTATGGTTTCCTATGATCCAGAGAATTTACCATCACAGGGCAACACGATTTCAAGCTTTGCCTACAGTATTCTAACCTGTCCAAATACAGGATCACTACGTATTAAGCTTACCATCAACTAAGACCAGCCAGAGGGGTCACAAGGTGCTTATGCAGGACTACCCCACCTACAAGGCATACCTGAGCAGACACAGGAATTAAGAAATGCATTTGTGTAATGTCACCGTAATATGCTAACTCCATGTCTTGTGTTTTCGTATAAATATCTTTGATAACACTATATGGGTATTCCTTTTGCCCACTTATTTACAGGCCTACCACACACGTCGGTTTCGGCACATCTCTACCGACTTTATTATTATTATTGTGATAAGTATACTCACTTGCTATTTCATACTATACTGAATGGCCCCGAACACAAATTGGAAGGCGGGGCCTGAAGTTGTGGGAGGGGCTATGTCCCTTTAAAAGGGACTCCTCCTCCTACCTAACTTACCTGCTGGTCTAGACGTTCTTTTGGCCCACCCTCCTCTCCCTCTATTCAATACTATTTAAGGTAGGCCCACTTATTTACAGGCCTACCACACACGTCGGTTTCGGCACACCTCTACCGACTTTATTATTATTATTGTGATAAGTATACTCACTTGCTATTTCATACTATACTGAATGGACCCGAACACAAATATATATATTATGTGTTTATATATTACTCAATCATCTGGGGTGGCATATATATATATATACACACACATTATATTACCACAATACATGGCACAATGACTTATGGGGCTGGCATAGATTATTTTTTTTCCAGGGCTGCTGTGTATCCCCAGTCCGGCCCTGCTGTCTGAGAACTAATAATGAAATCCACGTGGGCCCCAAAAGTGCGAGACTAGGGCAGGAACCATAGTGTTGCCCCTGAATTTTTTAATTTTTTTTGGCAGGCCCTGATTATTAATATATATGGTATTCTTACCCCTGTCCCTGCCGATGAATAAGGCAGTGTAGGTGTATATGTTTGTTAATTATCTAGTGTCTGTATTGTGACCTCTTCACTGTATTTCACTTTTCATTGTGCATTAATGTAAGCAAGGATTTTAAACATTTTATGTGTGATTGCCTTTGTAATTTTCGCAAAACTGAAATTTGGTTAATCATAAAAAAATACATCCACTCACTCTTGTTAATGAAGAGTATATACAGCAGCTTGCGCCAATATAAAAAGGGCTATTAAAATAAATGACTGGATAATATCGCTACATACTGATATTACTGGAGCTTGTTTGTAAGCTCTATAAAATGTGAGTGGGCATTTAAGCACTTTGTGGTCTATCATTAACCCAGTATTCTAAATACTACACTATTAGTATTTTTTCTCTCTCTCTTCTATCCACATTTCCACCTAATGAGGATGGAATAGATTGCAAACGAACTTAGGCCATGAGAAGAATTTCTGGACTTTATTTTATTCCTTATTTTATTTAATGTTTTTTTTACTTTATTTTATATATTCTTTAGTATCTTCTTTATGTTTCGTTTTTTTATCCAATAGTTTGTTTTACTAGTTGTTTTTATATTGGCGCTTTTGTTTGTACTTTTTATTTGCTTTGTGTGGGGGTTAGAGGGGGTGCCCAGTTTAAATGCTTGCTGCCTCCGGTCTGCCTGGACTAGAACATCCAGTGCTTCATCTTCCTAATGATATTTTTGTGCCAATTGTTATGGCTGATGGTGACACACGGCAGTTTGGAATCCCCCAGAATTTGTTTTCATACTGCTATTTCTGCTTTTAAGTCCCACATCAGGGATTCGCACAATATCCTTATCATTTTCTTTGTTTGCAGACTGTCCATGACATTCTTGTCTGTATGTGGTCTGTCAAGTTTTCGTACTCAGTATCTCAATTCACAATTTAGCTATGCTACAGCTAATAATGGAACTCCCTCCCAGCAGTGTGTCTTTTTGATGCCTGAATCCAGTAGTGTGGCTTGTTTCCAAAAGCACCTGGGGCTTGAGCACAGAGCAAATCTAGATTACCATTACCCTAAGCAGTGCCGATGCAAAAATTATGGCTTTACAGGCGAAGATGCTTTTTGTCCCCCCCCCTCAAAAAAAAAAAAAAACATCTTCAGCTGTGTGTCTATCAACCCTTCTTTTTTTTAATTTCTTCCCCCTATTGTGTTTTTTATACCTTGTTTTGAATGTATTTCACCCTTTAGTGTACCTTATCCCCATCTTATGTCTGACACCCCTCTTTATCTTATTCCAGATTTTTCCACTTTCAGTGCCTTAACATCTCCCTTATGTGTCTCTTACAGCCCCTGCCCACTTTGTGTGTCTCTTATGGACCCTTTCTGCTTCTTTGTGTGTCTACCTTCCCTCTAGCCCCTTTGTGTCTCTTACCTGCTCCATACCCTGTATATCTCTTACTTCCCCCAGCCCCTTTGTGTGTCTCTTACTCCCCCTGCTCCTTTGTATGTCTCTTTTTCACACAGCCTTTTGTGGGTTTCTTTCCAACCTTCCTCAGCCCCTTTGAGTGAGTTTCTTAATCCCCTTTTCCCAGCCCCTCTTTGTGTCTCTTGCTCCCCTTCCTCATTCCCTCTGTGGGTCTCCTTCTCCCCTTCTCCATGCTCTCTGCGTGTCTCTTTCTCCCGTTTTGCAGCCCCTCAGTGTCTCTTTAACCACCCCAGCCCCATTGTGTGTCTCTTTTTTTTCCTTTTCCAGACTCTCCATGTATCTTTTTCTCCCAAGTCCCTCTGTGTGTCTCTCACACCCCCACTCCCAGCCCTTTTGTGAGTCTCTTTTTCCCTTCCTCAGCTTTATTGACATTGGGTTGGAATTAAAAGACTTCTGGGACTCTTAATTACCAGGTAATTCTCAAGACAAGCTTTTATAATGATATGTGATGGATGTTGCCAAGCAAAGAGTTTCCTTTAAATTGTATGCTATTATTGAAGATATTTACAGCAATATACAAGTAAAATGTGTGGAGATCTGTCACTGATACACATGCCAGTAGCCGATGTCTATTAGACTAACTACTGCACACTTTTGTATAAATAAAAACAATAATGTTTTAGGCACTTCAATAATTAATTGACACAAACTGCTCTCAATACTAAGTGTTCTAACACACACAAAAATATAAAGTGCGCACAGTGCAGAAAATAACCCACCCTAAACACAGTGAATCAATTGTGAACAAAATAAAATACTTCCTCTTTAGTTTTTCTTTACACGGTAGAATAAAAAAAATCTATATAAAACAGAAAAAAAGTAAAAAACCTTGCATAACTAGCAAAACAAGTAATATCTGCAATCCTATATAAAGCCATGAACAGGCTCTATGTAACATACTTAAAGGACCACTATAGGCACCCACTAGAGGAGCTTCCGCGCTTCTCACTTCTCACAAAATGTTTTTTGTTTTTTTTAAATGAAAAAGGACAAGAAAGCTAAATGAGTAACAACTGGTAAAATAAAGTGCGTACCTATCACCAAAAAATAGCTTTCCTATAGGCACCATTTGTTTTTTTATGTATGCACTATGCATAATAAATATTCCTTTATTTAGTTCTGTCTTTGTCTAGTCAAGAATATCATTACCTGAAGAGACATATTTAATAGTATTTTCATTTATCATCAAAGATGTTGTGCTGGCTTGTGTTTGTGATTTTTCCTGCTTGGAGCAACCGAAGGCACCCCATTTATAAATTGACTCTGTGTTGGCAGTTTTGGATGCATTCGGTCCTGAATTTTATTAAACCTGGTGCTTTGTGAATCTTTTGAATCCTTTACTTTGCATAGGATTCCAATGCGAAAAACACAGATTTTAATCCAGACACTGCATGCATCGGGGCAAATCCAACCTAATACCGACTGTATTTGGCTTTAAAAAATGTGATTATTGTCAATGCAGTCAGAATTTGGCCATTCTCCGTGGTTTTTAGTGAATAACCCCAGAAGTGTCTGGAAGAGTCCAGCTTGGATATATAGATAATTTTACTGTTCCTCCTTTTGAACTGTGAATAAAATAATCATTTACTGGCTGTCTTCTAACCATTAATCATCTTTTTTATTTTTCTACCTCTTGATTGGACAGGAAACCCAACACACACAGTTGGGCAGTCCTCTTGTCTATCATGAGAAACCTGCTTATTTACCTTGACCTTCTAACTTCCCCTCTCCCCCCCACCCCTCCGACCCCACTCCTCCCACCCATCCACTTACCCTCAGGAAATAAAAAAACAGCCTAATCTCCATTCTATCACCTTGATCAAAATGAGTACATTCGGGCATTGAGCAACTTCTATGTTCCATGATTGGTTGATTGGCCGATTACCTGATCAGCCCAAATTCGAGCAAATTGCAGCCAGCTCCAAAATAAATAAAGTGCGTACCTATCACCAAAAAATAGCTTTCCTATAGGCACCATTTGTTTTTTTATGTATGCACTATGCATAATAAATATTCCTTTATTTAGTTCTGTCTTTGTCTAGTCAAGAATATCATTACCTGAAGAGACATATTTAATAGTATTTTCATTTATCATCAAAGATGTTGTGCTGGCTTGTGTTTGTGGTTTTTCCTGCTTGGAGCAACCGCACCCCATTTATAAATTGACTCTGTGTTGGCAGTTTTTAATAATAGAGTTATGTGTTGGTTGTGTTAAGAGGGACTTTATTATCATTACTATGTACAAATAGTACTTAAAATAATTGTTTGCTGCATGAAAGCAAGCAAATGATAATTCACGAATGAGCATCCTGCTGGATGCATTCGGTCCTGAATTTTATTAAACATGGTGCTTTGTGAATCTTTTGAATCCTTTACAGCACTGCTGTATGGAGAACGGCCAGAGAGAGACGCGACCGCCACCAGATTTAAGTGACCGGCAGGAGGGAAGCGCACATCGCTCCCTCCTGCTGGTCACACAGTGTAGCGTGGCCGGGCAGGGACCACGGGACAGGAACTTCTGTTTACTGTACCTGGCCTCTGGCGGACTGACAGGAAGTGCTCACTCAGTGAGCACTTCCCATCAGGCAGCCGGGTACAAGAAACAGAAGTTCCTGTCCTGCGGTCCGCACCGCCTGCCCATGCTACATAAGTAGGAGAAACAGAAGAAAAGGGAAGAGAAGAGCGTAAGGACCACTGGGGGGGGAGGTCCACTAAGGGGTAAAGAGGGTCAGGACCATTAGAGGGGAGGGGAAGGACCACCAAAGGGGGATAAGGAAGGGAAGGACAACTAAGGAGGAGGGTAAGGACCACTAAGGGGGTGGGGGAGGAGAGAAGGGTCTACTAAGAGGTTTGGGAGAGGGAGGACCCCACTCAAGGGGAAGAGGGTAAGGACCACTAAGCTGGGAAGGGGGAAGAGAGGAAGGACCACCAAAGGGGTGGTAAGGAGGCGAAGGACCACTAAGGAGGGAGGACCACTAAGGAGAGGGGAGAAGGATAAGGACCACTAAGGGGGGGGAAGAGTGTAAGGACCACAGAGGGGGGGAGGAGACCACTTTAGTGGTTGGGGAGAGGGGAGGTTTGGGGAGAGGGGGGAGGGAAGGACCACTAAGGAGGGAGGACAACTAAGGGGAGGGGAGGAGGGGAAGGACCACTAAGGGGGGAAGAGGAGAAGGACCACTAAGGGGGGAAAGGGAGAAGAGGGAAAGGACCACCAAAGAGGGGGTAAGGAGGGGAAGGACCACTAAGGAGGGAGGAGAACTAAGGGGAGGGGAGGAAGGGAAGGACCACTAAGGGGGGAAAGAGGAGAAGGACCACTAAGGGGGGAAAGAGGAAGGACCACCAAAGATGGAGTAAGGAGGGGAAGGACCACTAAGGAGGGAGGACAACTAAGGGGAGGGGAGGAGGGGAAGGACCACTAAGGGGGGGAAGAGGGGAAGGACCACTAAGGGGAGAAGGTAAGTGCCACTGAGGAGGGAAAGAAGGTAAGGACAACTGAGGGGGGGAAGAGAGGAAGGACCAATAAGGGGTTTGGGAGACAGGGAAGAGAGGGGGGACCACTAAGGGGGGGAGGGAGGACCACTAAAGGGGAGAGGGGAAGGGAGAAGACCACCAAGGGGGGACTGCAGAGGGACAGGGGGCCAAGGGAGAGCACTAAGGGACAGGAGGGGAGAACACTGAGGGACAGGAGGGAAGGGGAGATCATTAATTGACAGGAGGGGAGAGCACTATAAAAAGATTTAAAAAAAAACTAAAGGGAGGGAGGAGAACTAAGGGGAGGGGAGGAGGGGAAGGACCACTAAGGGGGGGAAAGGGGAAGGAAGGGGAAAGAGGAAGGGACCACCAAAGATGGAGGGGAGGGGAAGGACCACCACTGGAGAGGCGGACAACCATGGGGAGGGGAGGAGGGGAAGGACCTCTAAGGGGGGGGAAGAGGATAAGGACCACTAAGGGGGGAAAGAGGAAGGACCACCAAAGATGGAGTAAGGAGGAGAAGGACCACTAAGGAGGGAGGACAACTAAGGGGAGGGGAGGAGGGGAAGGACCACTAAGGGGGGGAAGAGGGAAAGGACCACTAAGGGGAGAAGGTAAGTGCCACTGAGGAGGGAAAGAAGGCAAGGACAACTGAGGGGGGGAAGAGGGGAAGGACCACTAAGGATGGGGGAGGATGGGGAAGGACCAATAAGGGGTTTGGGAGACAGGGAAGAGAGGGAGGACCACTAAGGGGGGGAGGGAGGACCACTAAAGGGGAGAGGGGAAGGGAGAAGACCACCAAGGGGGGACTGCAGGGGGACAGGGGGCCAAGGGAGAGCACTAAGGGACAGGAGGGGAGAACACTGAGGGACAGGAGGGAAGGGGAGATCATTAATTGACAGGAGGGGAGAGCACTATAAAAAGATTTTTTTAAAAACTAAAGAGCTGCTCCCCTCTCAGTCCCTATCCTACCCCACAAACCCTCTCTTTTTCACTACAGTCATACACAATTCATCCCCACACACCCAGATCAGGGCTGTCAGGGTATGTAACTTTTGTGGGGGGTTTATGTATTTTTAGGGTACTTTTGGGGTGTTTGGGAAAAAGTATGTTTTTTTCTGTGCTTGGAGATAATTGGATTTGATTAGTACAGTTCCTGATCCAATTATCTCCAAGGCACAGAGGAGGGATTATCTGATTATGTATGGGATTGTCCTGGGTCTGAGAGCCAATGTAAATGTGCATTCCAGGGGGGGGGGTGTCCCTTGCATGGGGACATTCATATAAGGCCAGTTGTGGCTGCAATTAAAGTGTTCCAGCTCTACTCCCAGAACTATGTGTCATCTGCTTACTGGGAGAGGAAAGGGCTATTCTTTAATCACTGTTCCAGTGTGGAGGATTCAACAGGGAAAGTCCTTGTAAGGACTAGAGCTCCCAGGACTGAGTGTCGTCCAGTGCCGGGGGGGTGTCTAGAGCGAGTTCCCCATTTGGCTCCAGGAGAGAGTGGTTCCAGGCCCCCAGTCAAGCCATGGCGACTGTGGACAGAAGTGCTGCTGTTTGTCCCCTGTTCCAGCTAGGAAGCGGTCCTTGGCAGAGGTACCCAGTCAGGGGTACAGGGAACTCCGTCAGACTACACTATTAGTATTCCTTTTTCTCTCTCGTCTATCCACATTTCCACCTAATAAGGATGGAATAGATTGCCAAAGAACTCAGGCCATTAGAAGAATTTCTGGACTTGATTTTATTCCTTATTTTATTTAATGTTTTTTTAGTTTATTTTATGTATTCTATAGTATCTTCTTTATGTTTCCTTTTTTATCCAATAGTTTGTTTTATTAGTCGTTTTTATATTGGCGTTACCTGTTGTTTGTACTTTTTATTTGCTCTGTGTTAGGGGTTAGAGGGGGTCCCCAGTTTCAACATTTACTGCCTTCGGTCTGCCTGGACTAGAATATCCAGTGTTTAATCTTTCTAATGTTATTTTTGTGCAAATTGTTATGGCTGATGGTGACACACGGCAGTTTGGAATCCCCCAGAACTTGTTTTCATTCTGCTTTTAAGTTTCACATCAGGGATTCGCACAATATCCTTATATTTTTCTTTGTTTGCAGACTGTCCATGACATTCTTGTCTGTATGTGGTCTGTCAAGTTTTCGTACTCAGTATCTCAATTCAAAATTTAGCTATGCTACAGCTAATAATAGAACTCCCTCCCAGAAGTGTGTCTTTTTTATGCCTAAATCCAGAAGCACCTGGGGCTTGAGCACAGAGCAAATCTAGATTACCCTTACCCTTACCAGTGCCGGTGCAAAAATTATGGCTTTACAGGCGAAGATGCTTTTTATTCCCCCCCTCAACAAAAAAAAGCATCTTCAGCTGTGTGTCTTTGAACCCTTCCTTTTTTCATTTCTTCCCCCCTATTGTGTTTTTTATACCTTGTTTTGAATGTATTTCCCTCTTTAGTGTACCTTATCCCCATCTTATGTCTGACACCCCTCTTTATCTTATTCCAGATTTTTCCACTTTCAGTGCCTTAACATCTCCCTTATGTGTCTCTTACAGCCCCTGCCCACTTTGTGTGTCTCTTATGGACCCTTTCTGCTTCTTTGTGTGTCTTACTTCCCTCTAGCCCCTTTGTGTCTCTTACCTGCTCCATACCCTGTATATCTCTTACTTCCCCCAGCCCCTTTGTGTGTCTCTTACTCCCCCTGCTCCTTTGTATGTCTCTTTTTCACACAGCCTTTTGTGGGTTTCTTTCCAACCTTCCTCAGCCCCTTTGAGTGAGTTTCTTAATCCCCTTTTCCCAGCCCCTCTTTGTGTCTCTTGCTCCCCTTCCTCATTCCCTCTGTGGGTCTCCTTCTCCCCTTCTCCAGGCTCTCTGTGTGTCTCTTTCTCCTGTTTTGCAGCCCCTCAGTGTCTCTTTAACCACCCCAGCCCCGTTGTGTGTCTCTTTTTTTTCCTTTTCCAGACTTTCCGTGTATCTTTTTCCCCCAAGTCCCTCTGTGTGTCTCTCACACCCCCACTCCCAGCCCTTTTGTGAGTCTCTTTTTCCCTTCCTCAGCTTTATTGACATTGGATAGGAATTAAAAGACTTATGGGACACTTAAAGGACCACTATAGGCACCCAGACCACTTCAGCTTAATGAAGTGGTCTGGGTGCCAGGTCCACCTAGGATAAACCTTTTCTGCTGTAAACATAGCAGTTTCAGAGAAACTGCTATGTTTACAAATGGGTTAATCCAGCCTCTAGTGGCTGTCTCATTGACAGACGCTAGAGGCGCTTCCGCGCTTCTCACTGTGATTTTCACAGTGAGAAGACACTGCCGTCCATAGGAAAGCATTGAGAATGCTTCCCTGTGGACTGGCTGAATGCGCGCGAGGCTCGTGCCGCACATGCGCATTCAGCCGACGACGGGAAAGGAGGAGGAGAGTCCCCACCGCCGAGGGAGCCCGGCACTGGAGAAAAGGTAAGGGATTAACCCCTTCCTCACCCTAGAGCCCGGCGGGGTGGGGGCCCCGAGGGTGAGAGGGACCCAAGGACCCTATATAGCCAGGAAAACAAGTTTGTTTTCCTGGAACTATACTGGTCCTTCAATTACTAGGTAATTCTCAAGACAAGCTTTTATAATGATATGTGATGGATGTTGCCAAGCAAAGAGTTTCCTTTAAATTGTATACTTTTATTGAAAATATTTATCGCAATATACAAGTAAAATGGGCGGAGATCTGTCACTGATACACATGCCAGTAGCCGATGTCGATTAGACTAACTACTGCACACTTTTGTATAAATAAAAACAATAATGTTTTAGGCACTTCAATAATTAATTGACACAAACTGCTCTCAATAATAAGTGTTCTAACACACACAAAAATATAAAGTGCGCACAGTGCAGAAAATAACCCACCCTAAACACAGTGAATCAATTGTGAACAAAATAAAATACTTCCTCTTTAGTTTTTCTTTACACAGTAGAATAAAAAAAAATCTATATAAAACAGAAAAAAGTAAAAACCTAGCATAACTAGCAAAACAAGTAATATCTGCAATCCTATATAAAGCCATGAACAGGCTCTATGTAACATACTTAAAGGACCACTATAGGCACCCAGACCACTGCAGCTCAATGAAGTGGCCTGGGTGCCAGGTCCATCTAGGGTTAACCCTGCAGCTGCAAACCTAGCAGTTTCAGAGAAACTGCAATGTTTACATATGGGTTAATCCAGCTTCTAGTGGCTGTCTCACTGACAGCCGTTAGAGGAGCTTCCGCGCTTCTCACTTCTCACAAAATGTTTTTTTTTTAAATGAAAAAGGACTAGAAAGCTAAATGAGTAACAACTGGTAAAATAAAGTACGTACCTATCACCAAAAAATAGCTTTCCTATAGGCACCATTTGTTTTTTTATGTATGCACTATTTTCGTTCATAATAAATATTCCTTTATTTAGTTCTGTCTTTGTCTAGTCAAGAATATCATTACCTGAAGAGACATTTTTAATAGTATTTTCATTTATCATCAAAGATGTTGTGCTGGCTTGTGTTTGTGATTTTTCCTGCTTGGAGCAACCGAAGGCACCCCATTTATAAATTGACTCTGTGTTGGCAGTTTTGGATGCATTCGGTCCTGAATTTTATTAAACCTGGTGCTTTGTGAATCTTTTGAATCCTTTACTTTGCATAGGATTCCAATGCGAAAAACACAGATTTTAATCCAGACACTGCATGCATCGGGGCAAATCCAACCTAATACCGACTGTATTTGGCTTTAAAAAATGTGATTATTGTCAATGCAGTCAGAATTTGGCCATTCTCCGTGTTTTTTAGTGAATAACCCCAGAAGTGTCTGGAAGAGTCCAGCTTGGATATATAGATAATTTTACTGTTCCTCCGTTTGAACTGTGAATAAAATAATCATTTACTGGCTGTCTTCTAACCATTAATCATCTTTTTTATTTTTCTACCTCTTGATTGGACAGGAAACCCAACACACACAGTTGGGCAGTCCTCTTGTCTATCATGAGAAACCTGCTTATTTACCTTGACCTTCTAACTTCCCCTCTCCCCCCCACCCCTCCGACCCCACTCCTCCCACCCATCCACTTACCCTCAGGAAATAAAAAAAACAGCCTAATCTCCATTCTATCACCTTGATCAAAATGAGTACATTCGGGCATTGAGCAACTTGTATGTTCCATGATAGGTGATTGGCCGATTACCCGATCAGCCCAAATTCGAGCAAATTGCAGCCAGCTCCAAAATAAATCTTCAAATCTAGTAGATATTACACAATAAAAAAAATTGCTGAACAGCATCCTGTGTAGAGTTTTTCTAACAAAGAATCAAGTTTGTCACCTTTAGTTCTAAACACATGCTCCAACATAGTTACTAACATATTTGTTACCGTTGATCGATCTGTTATACCTGAACTCATCTATGGTCTTTGAACTAGGTAATTGTATAGTTAAACAGTGACAGATTTATCTTTATCCATTATGCAAGTGACATTATTCATGTGGTAGTTTAATGACATGACACACATTCACGGGGACTATAAAAAAAAAGGTGTGTACTATTTCTCTTGGCTTTGTTTAATATTTCTTTAGCATATTAGCTTTGTACAGTGATGTCATTTCTTTGTTTCTTAATGTTGCAATTTGCTCTCATCTATTTATTAATTTAATTATTTATAGCAATTCTTCTATTGATATTCTGTTAGGTAGTATATTACACACATTTTAATTTTCTTTTCTATACATCTGTTCCAATCCTTTCTATTGTTTTATTTTGTTTTATTGCAAGCAGGATAAACACATTATTGGCTAGTTTATAACTGCAGCAATTTTCAATGTAGACAATGTTCATAAGTTTATGAATAAGTACCGGGACAGATACAAATCTATAAAGTATTTTTTTGCTTTGAGACTACGTTATTTCGTACCTTTCTTCTTTTTTTTTTTTTCATTGGGAATGGGGTTGCGCAAGTGGCATTGTATGCTTTTATTTGTTTTTCAGTAGCTGTGTTATCTCACTTGAGAATTATTTGAACATTTGTTACTTTTGTTAGGTTATTAGTTTTAAGTTTGCATAAAGGGTAAGTTCTTTTTGTTTTGGCCATGAGATATGATATGAATTCAGAATTTATAAATGTTTCTGTTTCAATTGATTGGTGTTCAAATTATTATTATGATTTTAATAAATAAAGGCTCATTTAATGCATGGAGTATGCAACTGGTTAAAGTCAGGGGTTTTGTTCACTAAACAGTAAACTAAATGTCAAATTGCAAAATTCAGGCTAAAATAATGTCAGGTTTATTCACAAATAGAATTTAAAGTGAATTTAAAATTTCAGGTCAAGCTAGCCAAAATGGAAAATTTTGGCTTTCACTTTGACTACTCTTGCCTTAAATTTGAAATTAACTTGAATACTCACTTTAGCAAATACATAGAAACATAGAAACATAGAAACACAGAATGTGACGGCAGATAAGAACCATTCGACCCATCTAGTCTGCCCAATTTTTTTTAAATACCTTCATTAGTCCCTAGCCTTATCTTATAGTAAGGATAGCCTTATGCCTATCCCACACATGCTTAAACTCCTTTACTGTGTTAACCTCTACCACTTCAGCTGAAAGGCTATTCCATGCATCCACTACCCTCTGAGTAAAGTAATACTTCCTGATATTATTTTTAAACCTTTGCCCCTCTAATTTAAGACTGTCCTCTTCTTGTAGTAGTTTTTCTTCTTTTAAATATGGTCTCCTCCTTTACTGTGTTGATTCCCTTTATATATTTAAATGTTTCTATCATATCCCCCCTGTCTCGTCTTTCCTCCAAGCTATACCTGTTAAGATCCTTTAATCTTTCCTTAAGTTTTATCCTGCAATCCATGAACCAGTTTAGCAGTCCTTCTCTGAACTCTCTCTAAAGTACCAATATCCTTCTGGAGATACTGTCTCCAGTACTGCGTACAATACTCTAAGTGAGGTCTCACCAGTGTTCTGTACAATGGCTCTATTACATTGTCTGCCTACCTTTAAGTCATCTATGTCACGTATTCATCTGCTTATAAAAATGTGGTTAATGGCATTTACTGTCCACACATGAAAAGTTGTGCTGAGCAGCAATTATGCAAATGGGAACCTGGTAACTGCCTTTGGGGTCAAAGGCCGGTTACAGCCTATCAGATCGAGAGGAGGGGTATTTAGGCCCAGTTCTCAGCCTGCTCAGTGCCCTATCGTGGTTTCCCTTGTGGTTGTCCGAGAGCGCGTTATTGATTTTGGTTATTCTGGTTTTTTGACTTTGGCATTGTTTTTGACTTCCCTGTTTTCTGGCATCCCTGACTTCTGGCTTTTCCTTATCATTGTGTCTCTTTCTGTATCCCTTGACCTCGGCTATTCCTGACTATTCTTTGGTACATTAGTCCGGCCATTCTAAGGTCTGGTATACGTTACCTATCAGTCCTCTGTGTTACACAATTCTACGTGCTGGATCATTCTGTAATCCTGACATTACGACATGGCTATAGATCCTGTAGAATTGTGTAAGCACATAGCTGCTTGTGAAAGGAAACTGGAGGATAATGATCACTGCATGGATCAATTTGCCCAGGCCTTCAGTACGCTTCTTACCCGAACAGCGCATCTGCAACCAACCTGCGGCCTCACCTCCACCTTGTGTACCTCCAGCTATAGTACACACGGCACCTACTATCTCCCTATCTCCCCCCATGCATTTTTATGGTAATATTAAAGAATGCCGGGGATTTATTAACCAAATGGAGTATCATTTTGAGGCCTCACCAGGATCTTTTCCCACAGACAGAGCTAAAATTGGTTACCTAATGAATCAATTAAAAGGTAAAGCATTAGCTTGGGGCAATCCATTATGGGAGAGTAATAGGTGTGTGGCACACAATTACCAGGAGTTCCTTACGGAATTCAAACAGTTTGATACTGAGGCCATACTAGAGCAAGAAACATCCCATATCATTCCCCCTGGATTGTATCATTGCGTCCACTGTCCTTTCATTGTCCTCTCCACTGCTTGGCTCCATCATGGAGGCTCAGTCTCAGGCGCACTGCGGTAAACCTCAGGACAAACTGTTCGTTCCATTGGGGGAAAGGGTTAATATCATGAAGGTGTTCCACGACAATGTGTCTGTTGGTCACCCAGGTATTAATAAATCCACTTCTGCTATCATGAGGTCATTCTGGTGGGATTCCCTCAGGAAGGATGTTAAGGAGTAAGTGCAGGCTTGTTCTGTTTGTGCGGTTTCCAAAGTACCTCATAAACTCCCTTGTGGCTTGTTACAACCTCTTCCCATTCCTGAGGTCCCATGGTCCCACTTGTCCATGGATTTCATTGTTGAACTTCCTAGTTCTAACGGTTATACCACCATTCTCATGGTTGTGGACCGCTTTTCTAAAATGGCTCATTTTATTCCTCTCAAGAAATTACCGTCATCTCAAGACCTGGTCTTTATACGTGAGATTGTCCGTCTGCATGGCATTCCTCAAAATATTGTATCTGATAGAGGTTCTCAGTTTGTATCCCGGTTTTGGAGGGCTTTTAATAAGCAATTGGGGATTGAATTGTCTTTTTCATCCTCTTACCACCCCCAGACTAACGGTACAGCTGAGAGGGCTAACCAGTCTTTGGAGTTATTCTTGCGTTGTTTCGTTAATAGCACTCAAGACAATTGGTCTGAATTATTACCATGGGCCGAGTTTGCTAGGAACAATGCTGACCATGATTCCTCTGGGCATAGTCCATTTTTTTTGTTAATAATGGCCGGCATCCTACTGTCCTACCGGCTGTTTTTTCTGATACGACTATTCATGCTGTGGATGACCGTCTGGCTTCCATCCGTGATACCTGGGTTAAAGTTCAATCTGCTCTGGGTACTGCTGCTGACCGTTTCAAGCATTATGCTGATACACGTCGAGGTGCCAACCCTGTTTACCAAGTGGCTGAGAGGGTTTGGTTATCTTCTCGTAACATCAGGCTCAAAGTCCCTAGCATGAAATTTGCTCCTAGGTTCCTTGGACCTTTTTGTGTCCTTCGTAGGATCAATCCTGTTGCGTACTCTCTGGCCCTTCCGGCCTCCTTGAAAATTCCTAATACCTTTCATGTGTCCTTGCTAAAACCTCTTGATTGCAATAAATATACTGTTTCAAGTGTCCCTCCTCCTCCCTTAGTTGTTTCTGGACAGGAAGAGTATGAGGTCTCCTCCATAATTTATTCCAGGTTCTCTCGGGGCACTTACAGCAGTGATCAATATACAGGTCACAGTACTTTACTGTGATCTATTTTTTTTCCTTTAAGGGTTAAATTTATTGCAAAAACTGTAAAAAAAAAACACCAAATGTTTCATTTTTTTGCATTTTTCTGTATTTTTTTATAATAAATAAGCATTTATAAATATATATTAAATTAAGCCCTTTCTGTACTTAAAAAAACGGTATATAATGTGTGTCGGTGCAATAAATTAGTAAAATGCAATTTGCAGTTGTACGCAAACAACAAAAAATGCTGTTGCCATTAAGTGAAAGACTGTTTTTGCGATGTTGTACATTTGCGACCAGGCATCTTTTTACACTTTTGTGGTTTGTGTTTAGCTGTAATTTTCCGCTCTCTCATTTACTGTTCCTATACAAATTATATATTGTTTTTTTCAGGAAAAAAGGGCTTTCTTTACATACCATTATTTATATAATCTCATGTAATTTAATTTTTAAAAAAATTAAAAATATGATGAAAAATTGAAAAAAAAATACAGGTTTTTTTACTTTTACTTGAAAAATCTTTTACTCATCTACAAAAGCAAATGAAAAAAACTGCTAAATAGATTCAAAATTTTGTCCTAAGTTTAAAAATACCCAGTGTTTACATGCATTTTTGCTATTTTTTTGCATGTTATAGGGCTATGGATATTGCGGTTTCAAAACATTTTTAAAATTTATCAATAGTGACATTGTAACACTATTATCGGTCATAAATCTCTGAATAACACCACATATGTACATATTTTTTTTAAAGTAGACAACCCAGGGTATTCAATATGGGGTATGTCCAGACTTTTTTAGTAGCCACTTAGTTGCAAACACTGGCCAAATTTAGCGTTCATATTTGTTTCTGTGTGAAAAAAGTGAAAAACTAAATTGAACGCTAATTTTGGCCAGTGTTTGTGACTAAGTGGTTACTAAAAAAGACTGGACATACCCCATTTGCAATACCTTGGGTTGTCTTCTTTTGCAAATGGTATGCCATCATGGGGGTAATTCTCATTCCTGGGCTACCATACGCTCTCAAAGGCAACGGAACCAACCTGGCCATTTTCAATGTAAAAATATTTGACCCTGTAACTTTTAAAAACGCTATAAAACCTGTACATGGGGGGTACTGTTATACTCAGGAGATTTGCTGAACACAAATATTAGTGTTTCAAAACAGGAAAACGTATCACAACAATATTATCAGTAAAAATGCTGTTTGTGTGTGAAAAATGCAAGAAAAAGTCACTTTCACTGACAATATCATCTCTGTGATATGTTTTACTCTTTTTAATCACTAATATTTGTGTTCAGCGAAGTCTCCCAAGTAAAACAGTACCCCCCATGTACAGGTTTTAGGGTGTCATAGAAAGTTACAGGTTAAAATATAGTGCTGGCAAATTAAATTCTCTGGACTTTCGGCCTGGCTTGGCAAGCAGGTCCCTCAAATTGCAATTAATAAAATTACTTAATTATGTAAAATATTACATAAATACGCATGTAGAATTTAAATATATATGCATATTTATATAATTATGTATGTAATTTTGTATATGGACATATGTATATTTTGTATTATTTTTATTTATTTATATATACAATGATATATATACACAATTTTATTCTACATGTATTTTGTTTATAAATATATATATACTAATATCAAAATACAGTTAGAATAAAATTTCATATAGATATATAATTTTGTAAAATTATTATTTTTTTATTTTTTTATTTAATTTAAATTACTTATTATTTGTATTTTATAATAATATATACAATATATATAATTATATATATATATTATATATATACATGTGTAATTTAATTATAAGTGTATTTTTATATTAATATATGTACATATTAATATAAAAATACACTTAGTATGACATTATATATATGATATATAGACATATATTATATAGATATAATATATGTCTATATACACATATATAATTATTTTTTTATTAACATGTACCTTTATTTTATTTTACACTAGCAGGGAGACTGCCTGTCAGCACAGACAGTCCCCCTGCAGGCAGACACATGGTCACGGTTGAGCGATCACATGGTCACAGGGGTCCTAATCCGCCATAGGGAGACTGTCTGGGCTGCAGGCAGTCTCCCCACACCGGGAGCACCGCCAATCGCCGCTGGGGGAACGACGGCGATCGGGTAAGTATATCTGACCATTAGGACGGTTCAGGACCATCACCGGTCGGCAAACGCTAAAATGCATTTTTATTAAATCAAGAAATTTACCAAGAAAATTATCATGTTTACACCAGCCTAGTTTGACCTAAAATTTGTATTGCCTGTATCAATGTTAAATTTGTCAATTCAGTTTCTGGATTATATATAGAAAACATTGTTACTTGCCTAAACCTGTACCTCGCAGGTGCCGCCACCTTAATCATGATGCTCCTTTTCAACTCCTGGTTCTTCAGCGCCAGGAGCCGACATGACTCCGGGATTCACCATAGTTACCGCCAATTCCCTGCATCTGTCGAGATTGACTCTTAGACTCGTCTTTGACTCTTAGAAAGTCAGGTGGAGGAGAAATACAGAGTCATGGTAGGCATTACTTTGTCTCAGTATATCTCTTGACTGGGTTGGAATTTCAGTAGAATACGAACACAGTCAAAATGAGTATTTCATAAAGATTCTAGGCAGAGGAGTGGGGTAGAGGGTGCTGCTTTAAATACGTTTTATATTCTTAGATTATTCTATAACTTGTTTTACAGTTCTACATTGCATTCCTTCAGTGTTATAAATAACCTACCATAACACCAACTGAATTCTATTTCTTTTAAATTATTTATTTTTGCCAATAAACTTTCTGTTGAACAGATTATTTCCTTCGTTACAATCAGGTCTCCCAATCGGTAATTAGGATGCTGTTCGACTATTAGGTTGGACTCTAAGATGAAGCTAAGTATTCGGTGGAGTTTTGTCATTTTGGGGTCTTCTTAAACATGGAACATTAACCTTACAATTCTTTTGTCTGCTTTCTCTATCCTATCTAAGTTTTGTGTACTCAATCCTGGAGTTTAAGTACGCCAAATTAAATTAAAATTGATTTTTAATTAGATGTAATACTCAAATCATAGTCATTAAGGTTCAGAAAAAAATGTATATTGTATCAGCGTATACCTCCAGTATATAACTTAGACCAGGAGTATCTAAAAAGTTGATCTAAAGGTGTGTAAGGATTACAGTCCTACAGCTTCATGGATGTTGTAGTTCTAAAATATCAGTGGATGTGCCTTATCGGCACTGGAAAGAGTCTAGTGAAGCTATTTTCCATAAATCATTTTGCTACAAATTATAATACACTTGGATCATGAATGAATGAGACAGTTTTAAAGTTAAATAATGGGCCATCAAACTCAGGTCATAGGTATAACCAGTGTCCCACTGATGCAGTACATACTAAAACCAGTCTAAACTGAATGCATTTCCGTTTAAAATAAAATCTATCTCTACTTCCTGCAAATGAAAGGTTAATAAATCAAACAGCTAATATTTCATTTCTGATGTAATTCACCCTTTTCACTTCTACAACAGGTGCTCAACATCAGTTGTACAGGTTTGAGCCAACAAGCTTATCTTTACAAATCATTATCCTTGATATTGTGCCAGTTAAATATTACTCACTCGAAGAGTGAATAAATAATAATTAATGGCTCCTGCCTAAGATATAACTGATTGATCAGTGTTTAAGTAGTTTAGATGTTCTTTTTATAATTTTGCTAAGAGCAAAGGTTTGGTTGCCTTTCTTTGGTACCCTCTGACCAATTTAGAACACAGGAAACTGACTTACTCCGTGAAGGAACACTGGAACCCCACACAAAGGAATCCCGTACAATGGAATTCATATTTTATTAATTAGAGTTAAATCTGTCCTATGCATACTAAAGGGGACCAGGGTTGGACCTCCCGGGGTGACAATCGGTGTGGGGTTAAGTGATATACAAGGGAGTAAAGGTGTTTAGAAGACAGACGTGCAGATAAGGGTGATTAACAGACACACAGAAAGGCTATAGGAATTTAGGAAAGATGTACAGTTGGGTAAATAGGGGGTTATGAGAGACACACCAGGGGGTAAATGAGATTCGGAGAGATATCCCATTGTACAACGCTACGGAATCTGATGGTGCGATATAAATAATAAAATAATAATAATAATAATAATATACAAAGGGGATTGTGGCGTTTGAAGAATAACAAAAAGGGGGTAAAGAGGATTAGGAGACATGTAAAGTGGTAAGGGAAGGAGACACACTGCTGTGCTATATAGGTAAAGGGTCTTTATTTACATCCTGCCACCGAAAAATAAACATCTTAAGAACATGAGAGGCCTAATACTGTGCTTGTCACAATATAACACATCGGAGTTAATGAGCGATAGTAACACTGTAACATATTAAGTTTTAATC
Organism: Pelobates cultripes; assembly: GCA_933207985.1. Classification (NCBI taxonomy): domain Eukaryota; kingdom Metazoa; phylum Chordata; class Amphibia; order Anura; family Pelobatidae; genus Pelobates; species Pelobates cultripes. The sequence goes on from OW240920.1 coordinate 134,082,834, forward strand.
GCTAAACTTCAGGAAACGAAATACCCACACTGAAAACGAATTCCAATTCAGCGATATTAGCCGAACATCTCTAATTCCAATTCAATTTTTCACAATTACGAGTTTAGTGAATAATACCCTGCACGTTCAGTGTAACAGGAGCAGAGTAGCACATTAAGCAAGCTAAGATAAAATAAAGTAAGGCCGGGCATATTTACTATACAGTGAATGGCAGTGAATCCAAATCTAAAAGTCAAACTATGAATAATTATAGGAAGGCAGACCTGTATTCCTAATGCTGTACTGTTCTCCTCTGCATTTAGTTTCATCCACAACCCAAATCTAATAAAATATAGAAAATAGGGTTTTACTCAATTTTTTTCAAGTTCTGTAATTTAGATCTGCCCATCGATCACGCCACCCCTTCTAGTCATCGAAACCCATGCTCCTCATAAGATAAATTCTCCATCCCGTCCACTTTATCCTGATTTTAAAGTGTGAGCTTCTATTCAGCACTATTCTAGTTTTGAATAGAAGCTCAAACTTGAATGAAAAAGTTTGACTATCTGTCAAACCTTTTCATTCCTTTTTCATTTTCATTTCTCTCGTGTTTAATTTTTTTTTATACAATTTATATTTTCAAAGCATCATTGCAGACAGTTTCACCCTTATATTGAGAGTTTACAGTTACATTAATGTTGTATCATTTTCTGCCCTATTTTTTTTAATATTTTTTTTCTGCAGTTAATTCAGTACACTTAGTCTGTAAAATACAGTGCCAGATTATAAGTATAATCACCGCTCATTGCTCTGCAAATAGGCAGCTATAGCATCTCACAGTAATACCACGTTAATCCTACAATCAGCATACCTATCACAGGTTTTCCATAGTGCAATTCATCAGTGTGAACTCATATAGTAACAATTAAAACACCCTTTGTGATATTTAGCTGTTCCCACGTTCCATATTGAAACACATACTGTTAATTACATTAATTAGTGTATAGTGGGCCATCGGATATTACACAATGCCGTACATCCCATTTGATTATAAGCTTGTTTGGTCAGTAAACTCATCACCTACTGTTGTAATGTTATACATAGTGTTACAATTAAAAATCTGACATTATTATCTATTGTACAACTCTGCAAAATAATATGTTGGTGCTGTATAAACAATTGTAATTGCTATTTTAATGCCTTTCAAAGATTCAACTGATCTGCAAACGTTGGGCGAATATTTCACCAACATACTTCGATCTCCTGCTAAGAGTTTTAATTGAATATGTCTAAATAAGAGTTTCCACTATACCCTTCCCTGGTGGAAGGAGAGATCCCCGGTGGCAGTCGAGTTACATAACATTTTCCTAGAAATAAAAAGGCATTGGACCTCTTAATCACAGTACAGGAGATCACATGTGCTCTCTACCCTATTAAAGGGGAAGTATGCAAATTTTTATTTCCTCCTAGCATAGGAGAACACTGGACATATTTACATAGTATAGAAGCACACCAGAAATTTTTCTCCATTATGGATAGAACACAGAGCTGTTTCCATGCAGTTTAGGAGAGATTTATCAAGGCACAACAGGTGCTGTTTAACAGACAATGTTTTCAGACATTCTATTAACGTTTACGCTGATACTTATTTTGTCCCAAAATAGCAGTTGTTTTTGCTAAATCTTATTCCAAATGTCCCTTTTCCCTAAAGGAGAATTACCAAACATTTTTTTTTCCTTAGTATAAGTGCGATAACGGGAAATGTTCCCCTATTATAGAAAGGGTAAAATAACATTTTCCCACTAATTCAAAGAGAGTAACAAAACCTGTTTTCAGCGGTACAAAAGAAATAAAAGATCCTTGAGCCACTTGTACGGGAGGCTACTTGCTTTTTTTCTCTCTACTACACGGCACACAGAAATTTAGTTCCTCCAAATATAGAAGAATACAGGAACTTTTTCATCTTGTGCAGAGAGAATCGGAACATTTTACTTTAGTATAAAAAGACCCCCATTTTGCTCTGATATAGGAGACCAAATGTCTTTACTACAGCAGACTAACAAAAAAAGAAAATAATTTTTATCTTCTACTATAGGAGATTTCACATAATTTTTCCCTATTTTGGGGAACACGCGACCCTTTCCTTATAGAACCCTACATTGCCCAGTATTGAAAAACACAGAATCTTTTTCCACAGGATAATTTTTCCACTCACATAGGAGAACACGAGACACAAGACATCCCGCTGTCTCCCCAATAAATTCAGACTTTTAATACATTTCTCTGATATCTTATGAGGATCCTTAACTAACAATCAATCGGTGAAGTTTTATGTTATATATTTTTTTTTCATTTATCTTTCACAACAATTTCTAAAAACTGTTAAAAAACAAACAAAAATTTTCTCCTTTCCTCATCCCTTTTTGTAACGTTATTTTTTTTTTCAGTTTTCTAAACACACAAAGCAATAAAGTTCTACTTACATTTGTCCATGGCTCTGGGATAGGGCTATTTCTCGCAGACACAAATAGAGGATGGGTACTAGTGAAAGTATTGTGATTTCCTTTGCAAGTTACTGCTTTTTACGCTGCTGAACATGAAAATAGTACACCTGGAAACCACTAATCTCAGGTGTCTGAGATAATGAACAGCTGCTGCCTCCCTGTTTCCAGGGGGAGGGCAATGTGGGTTAGTAACCTAATAATGTAAGAGGAAAGATTGTGCAATTCTACATTTTTTTCCTAATGGGATTTTTTTTTTCCTTCTCACAAGCTGATGATTCATAAGTGTATTTGTTATGTGGTGAGTTTCCCAATAGCTTTATTTTTTATATGGGCACTATAGGCACCCAGACCTCGTCATCTCATTGAAGTAGCGGGGGTGCAGTGTCCCCATCCCCTTAAACTTGTTGTTGAAAACATTGCAGTTTTAGTGAAAGGAACACTATAGCATAGTGCAGTGTCCCCCTCTGCGTTTAGTTTACCCCAACCCCCAAATGTAAATAATGGAAAAGAGAGTTTTACACGATTTTTTCCCCACTTCCGTGATCCAGATCTGGCTCTCAGCCCCATGCTCCTCATAAGATAAATTCTCCAAGCCAACTCTTTTTTCCTGATTTTCCAGTTTGCATTTCTGTTCAACATTATTCTATGTTCAGAAACTCTACTATCTGTCACTTTTATCCATCCCTATTTCATTTAACTCCTCGCAGATTGCTAAAAAGTAATAGAAAGTCATAGAAAGGTGAAGAAAAGAAAGAGAGCCCCTGGACTGTAAGGAAGGGGAGGCATGACTGCTGCCACTCAGTAAGGGGTGTGGTACTCACCATTCACAGAAAGAAAGGCAGGAACAGGTTTTCCCTTCTTTCCATAGTCTGTAAAAAAAAAAAAAAAGAAGAAATCAGAGGCTTTGCATTACCTGTAGTGTCTTACCTGCTGCTGTGATTACTTTAAGATGGCTGCAGTTTCTAAGGATGCCCTGATTGGGATGCTGCAGGCTTACCTGTCTTCTCATGGAGCTGGCTCTCTGGCTGAGGTGATGGCCGGTCTGCCCCAGCATGTGAAAGGAGATGACCTGCAGGAGGCAGAGAGCCCATCGCTAGCGAGTGGTAGGGCAGTGAGGCGGCTGGTCCGGTTGGGAGACTCACCAGGATAGTTGATGGCGTGGTGAGTGGTGGATCCTGGGCTGCCCGGAGGCGGTCGCGGGCTGCAAGGAGGTCTGTGAGTTGGGTCCAAGATGGCGGAGCGCGGGAAGACGCTTGAGGAGTCCCCCTTCTTTTCCGGCCCCACCGGAAATGACGTGTGCACGCAGGATGGCTGGACAGAGAGTGCTGGCGCCGGCAGTGACGGGCGGTGCGCACGTGATGACGTCACTTGCGCATACATCACGGAACCCGGAAGCGGCTGAAATTCATCGCTGGGAGCCTCGGGAGAGCCGGATAGGAGCGGCAGCACATGACAGGAGGCACCGGAGAGGCATGGAGGCGGGGGGGTGGCCCCTGGCTGAGGAAAGACCTGGAGGAAGAGGGAGAATGGTCACTACCAGCAGCCCAGCAGATAGTGGACCCAGCAGTTGGCGGACCGGCCGGCTGCCAGCAGATCCAGAGGAGTCGGAGTCAGGATCCCGTGGCTCCGATGAGCAGGACCACCAGGGAGATCGTGGCGACTGCCCTGGAGAGCGGGCTACCGTGGCAGCTCCTGTCAGCGGTGAGTTGGCCTGCACTGGGGGGGCTGGGGGGCAGGCGCTTCAGGGGGTTTAAATCAGGATCAAGGGAACTTGCTGCGCCTGCTTAGGGAGGTTGTAGATAGGTTGCTGCACACTGCGCACAGCGAGACCCATAGGGAGGTTGTAGATAGGTTGCCACCCACTGCGCACAACGAGACCCATAGGGGCCTGGGGGTGCAGGCCTCAGTAACACAGTCATGGGGAGGGGCTTTCCGCCCTCTGCTACCCGGCTGTGAATTGTCTCCCTTGGGCATGCATGTCCCAGTCGAAACATGTGATAACATTTTAAAGGGAGAGTTTATAGATTTCCTCTCGCTGGTCCCTCCTGAGGATTCCGTGGATAGGCCACGTCGTGTTGATCCCCAGGACATGGAGAAGAGCAAGCAACTCCCACGGACATTTGGGAATTGGTTGCAAGGTTTTGCCGTGTTCGCCAGTATCCTAACCAGGCATTTTGCGGAGCAGGCGCCTTCCTTGTTCGGTTATCTAGACCTTATTTGGGGTGCAGCGCTGGTACCGGCTGGTCAGAAAAAAGGATTGTGCTGGCTCTTTAATGAGAGCCACTGCAGGTGGTACTCCTCCTGCCGGTTTAGGCATGAGTGCTCGCATTGTGGGGGTCTCACCCCACAATGCGTTGCTTTAAGAAGGCGAGGCAGCCTGTGCCTAAGGCGGCGGGGCGGGACAACGGGTCAAAAGGGGAAGACTCCAGTGAGCATGGCAAGGATGTTGCCGTGGCTAGAGCTTTACCCTAGACGCCACCACACTGTTGTTCTGGGGGAAGGGTTTTCCAAGGGTTTTTGGATCCCCATTGTTTTTTCTCCGGAGCCGCGTTTGGCTGATAATCTACGGTCAGTCAAGGCCAAGGAGCCCCTGTTGGGCGACAAGTTGTCTAAGGAGCGCTGGGTCACATGGCTGGGCCATACGATTTTCTCCCCTTTCCTAACCTGGGGGTCTCCCCTTTGGGACTAGTCCCGAAAAAGGAGGCTGGCTCTTTTCGGATGATTCATCACCTGTCTTACCCGGCTGGGAGTTCAGTGAATGACAAAGAGTTCAGCAGGGTCTGGTATGCCTCTTTTGATCGGGCTCTGTCGATGATTAGAAAAGCTGGTGTAGGGGCACTCATGGCCAAATCTGATATTGAATCGGCCTTTCGGTTATTGCCGATTCACCCGGACTGTTTTCATCTTGTGGGTTGTCAGTTTCAAGGGTCATATTTTTATGCTATGTGCCTTCCCATGGGTTGTGCCATTTCCTGTTCCTATTCCGAAATGTTTGCTTCGTTTTTGGAATGGGTAGTTGTTCAGTTCTCAGGTATTGTGTCAGTTACGCATTAGCTTGATGATTTTCTGTTTGTGGGTCCTCGGGACGGGGTTGAGTGTGCATAGTTATTGTCGGCGTTCCGTGCAGTGGTGCACATGTTTGGAGTGCCTGTGGCGGAGCAGAAGACAGAGAGGCTGCTCACCAGATTGTCGTTTCTTGGTTTTGAAATCGACACGGTTCGCATGAATTTTCATCTGCCCGACAAGAAATTAGTGGTTCTGTTGAGGATGGTAGATCTGGTGAAAGGGGCTAGGAAGGTCCAGCTCAGAAGGTTACAGGTGTTGCTTGGTCATCTGCTTGGTCATCTCGCATTCGCCTGTCACGTACTACCCATTGGTCGGGCTTTCTGTCGACGCCTGTTTGATGGCAACTGTTGGAATCAGGGAGCCGCACCATTACATCAGAGTCACAGCCAAGCTATGGGCGGACTTACAGGTATGGAGTTCCTTCCTAGGCAAGTATAATGGGCGGTCGTGTTGGTTGCAAGAAGCAGTGTCTAATTCAGAGTTGGATCTCTTCACGGATGCGTCTGGTTCATTCGGGTTTGGGGCCTTCTTTAGGGGTAAGTGGTGTGCAGCGGCGTGCCCTTCAGAATGTCGTGAGTTAGACGTTATGCGTAACTTTACCTTCCTGGAACTTTTCCCCATAGTGGTGGCTCTGGCATTATGGGGTGAGGACCTGCGGGATCGGGTGGTGGTATTTCACACGGACAATATGAGTGTAGTCCATGTGATTAACCGTTCGTCTTCTTTGTCTCCTCCTGTTTTGGCTCTCTTGCGACATCTGGTGTTGCTTAGTTTGCAATTTAATATGTGGATGCAGGCCCGGCATGTCCCGGGGGAGCTGAACGTGGTTGCTGACTCTCTTTCTCGGTTTCAGTCTGCTCCAGAAGCGGATCGCGAGGGTCTTCTCTGCCCTTCCTACTTATGGGACGTAATTTCGGAGGCTTGATGTCCTTGGTGTCGGACTCCTTGTCTGCCCCTACTTGGAAGGAATACAGGTCAGTATGGGTAGGTTGGTTGGCTTTGGTGGATGGGTCAGTACGGCTGTCATCTGAGGCAGCCCGTGTGGAGATCACTTTAAGGTATTTGGATGCGTTGCTCTCTAGTGGTAGGTCTTGTTCGGCGCCAGACAAGGCGTTGTCTGCTCTGTCTTTCCTGTTTCACTTTTTGGGATGGAGGGACATCACCAAGGAGTTTTGCTTACAGAGGGTTATGCTTGGTTGCAGGAGTCGGAGAGGTCCGGACAGACGTCGGCCGATCTCCTTCGACTTGCGGCCGTCTGTGTATCCCCGGGAGAAAGTCTGCTGTTTCAGGTGGCATTCTCCTTTTGCTTCTTTGTTGCACTTCGTGTGGGGGAACTGGTGGCCCCTTCCCGGCGGGCGATTCCTCAATTACTGCTGTCTGATGTCCCCTGGTCTGATATGTTTGTGGACTTGCATATTCGTAGGTCTAAGACGGATGAGACAGCGAGGGGCATGTGGCTGCGGGTGGGGTGTACTGGTAGGGGGTTGTGCACGCTTCGTCTGTTTGGTCAGTATCTGTCGATTCGGTCGTCGTTTGTTGCTTTGCTGGTTCATGCGAACGGGTCTCCGTTGACGCGTTTTCAGTTCACATCGATGCTGGGTAAGGCGTTGCAGTATTGTGGTCATGATCCAACCAGTTTCTCTCCTCATTCATTTAGAATCGGAGCAGCCAGTCAGGCTAATGTTTTGGGATATTCTAGGTCACAGGTGCAGCGCTTGGGTAGATGGTCATCTCGTAGGTGTCAGCTTTACGTGCGGCCTCATTTACTGTAACTTGTCCTTTGTTTTAGGGTGTTCATCCTGGTATGTTTGGATTGTAGGACACTTTCATCTATTGGGCAGTTTAACGGGCAGAGTCTCGTTCCTATGGTCGAAATTTGTGGATCCCAGCCAAGTTAGCAAGGGTTCGGTGGAGGGGTATGCGGGGTCTGTCATGGTGCCAAATCTACCCGGAGTGTGTTGCTCTCAGCAGGTTTGTGTCTGGGTCAGTTATCATTGTCATCCATGCGGGGGGTAATGACCTAGGGAGGGTAAGGAGGGTGGATTTAATGCACGGCGGGACTTGGCTCGTTGCATGGCATTATTTGCAGAGTGTAGTTTGGTGTGGTCAGAGATTGTCCCCCGTCCATGCTGGCAAGCCTTGCGGCATGCAAAAGGGTTGGAGAGGGCTAGGCGGAAGTTTATTGTCGTGATTTCGAAGTTTGTTCATTGCCTTGGCGGTGTGTCGGTTCGACACACAGAGTTGGAAGGGGACAATCAAAGTTTAATGAGGGCAGATGGCATTCACCTGAATCCTATTGGGCTGGATATATTTGACGTGGGTATCCAAGGAGGGATTGAACCGGCACTGTCTGCGGGGGGCGCAATGCCGACAAATGGAGATCAGAGTCGGCAGCACGGTGGCGGAGGTTCTGGCCAGCGCAAGTAATGCAAGACAAGGCTTTGGGGAGTCGCAGCTGCCAGGGCTGATGGCAGAAGGCAGACTGTACGGACTCTTGGAGTTATCCGGTGTATCTGTCTGTTGGGTAGTCACCCCAACAGCCGACAGGTGGTGATATAAAGCTGGCTGAGTTGACATGTTGGAACAATAATAAAGCTGTGGCTGTTGCCCTTATCCAATACTCAGGTGTCTTGTCGTTATTGGGGGGCAACGGGAATGTAAGTGGTCTGCAGTCAAGCAATGAGTGAGACTCCTCTCCAGATCTCTCTCTGATCTGGTTTTCTGACAGAGGCACAATGTTGTACATGTATATTGTGTTTTGTATTTATATGTTTTGTAAGGTTTTTATTTTTATTTATTTTTTGTTTGTTTTGTCGTTTTGTCTTTTGTATATGCTTTTGTGTTCCTGAAAAACAAACAATAAAGAATTATAAATAAAATGTAAAAAAAGAAAGAAAAGGGGGAAAGGAATGTCTGCATTTAACCTAACAAAGTTATATAATATATTGCTAAAATAAAGGTACTGAAAATTGCGAGAAAAAAAATAATAAACATCGCAGATTGCCAGAAAAACTGAATGTATAATATATAAGAATTGATATATTCCTCCCCTCTCAATAAAGTATAATTATGTATAATATATAAATGAAGACCAAATAATTACTACATATAAAGTACTTTATACCTCTCCAGGGGGAGAAACTTAAGGGTAATAGACCAAATGTTTTTCTTTCTTTTTTTTTGGAGTTTTTTTCATTTTTTTTTTTTTTTTCTGTAAAAAAAAATAATATATATATATATATATATATTCAAGCATGTATTATGATAATCACGATGTAATTATACACTATGCATTTTAGAATTCTGACATTCACCGTTATTTACCTTCCTAGGAATGAATATATGTAGAATTTAATTTATGTATAATTTGTACATTGATTTGTTTAATTCAGTGAATGCTTAGTGCATGGATATATGCTGTGAGTAATGAAATGTAATAAACATAAATAAAAAAATAAAAAATTCAGTAACCATCAACTCTACTTATTCAAGTCAATTCCGTTCCGAGGTTTTATCAAGTAGCCTCAAACTGGGGACTGCTGATAGTCTGAGAGTGTCAACTAGCAAGAAATTCATACGCAAGACACTACAACATCGTATATATAACTTTCTGTGCGTGTGACTGTTTTCACAACATGGGATCGTCTACTTGATAGTGGTGTGTTTATTGACAAAGGTTTCCAATGCATTCTACAGCACCCAGCTACAACAACAATAGCTTACATCTCTCCAGCAGTTCTCCTGCAACCAGTTACCATACATGTTATCAGGAGATCACAATGTCAGAGTAACTAGCATCAAGGTGGGGATATGTAAGAAATATTGTGTACATCTTTAATACAAATTTTACAAAGAGGAGAGGTGTATGCGCATTGCAAGGGTCATGTTAGCAGGAGATCAGAATGTCAGAGTAATTAACATCTAGGTGTAACCGTGCAAATATAAGTTTCCTATCTCAAAAGCAGTCCTGGCCTGCTCATAACCTGCCAAAACAAAAAAAAGCACCATAACTGGTCACTTCTTACAGAATGTTGTAGTATAGGTCAGAGGGGGGGAGATCAAAGGGAAAAACTTGTATAAAAACAGTTCTGCAGGGAAGTTGGGAGGAGATCAGCCAATGAGGTCAGACCTCGGGAGGAACTGCTGCTCTTAACATGTGAGTGACCAGCATGGAGGACCGAGGGAATCAAGTGTTTATACATAAATATAAATATTATATTATATTGTGTTGTGTTCAGGTTCTATGTATTAATACAATATTTTTATGCTTATATTGATATCAAAACTGTAACGGTAGCCTTAACTAATATTAATATGTTTTTTTTCATACACTTGTCTGTGTGTCTCATTTGTCCACATTCCCTAAAGAATAACCTTGTAATAGGTCATCATTTCGTACAAGCCTTACCACTCTAACCCCACGAGGCATGCTGTCTCTCTGTACCTCCTTGAACCATAGCTACTTAATTTCAATGAAGTTTTCATGGTGCCCAGAGTATCCCTTTAGCTTTAGCATATTTTTTATTTTATATAAGATTTTTATTCGTCACATTTGCATGTGCCTGAATAATTGAGTTACATGCTCAAAAAAAAAAAAAAAAGAGTTCTATACTTTTAAAAGGGTTGGGGTTTTTTTGCTTATTTTTTTGCCAGTGCATTGAAACCTTTTATCAACTATCTGGAACCAGCCTTGAAAAGAAAAATATCCAATAGACATTTCCTTACATACAAATTGGTATTATACCTGAACTTACCGAATGTCAACGCAGTTACTTTGTGGTTTAACCATACTCACATGTACAGGGGCCACTGTAAATATATTCAATTGAAGTTTGTTTGGTTAATCTTGTTGAAGTTGTTGGGGTGGGAATATTTTATCCTTGGGATGGGAGGAAATTAATCCAATCTTGTTTCTTGGCAATGTGAGTTTGTTGGCTTATTATTTATTTGTTTTGTTTTGTATTTAGAATATTTTTACTGATATTTATATTCTTATATAGAGAGAAAAAACAAGTAGCAAGAGAGGTGAAAACCGACAACATCTCAATTAGTCTGCCCTTCAATGTGTCCCCGCTCAGATCTCAAGCTGGTTTTAGCTCAACTTGTGCGATTACAGAGAGAACATATCTGAAACATATCAGACTGGTTCCACCCGTACGGGCATTCCGATCCAAAATGCCAGCAAGTTCCCTCTGCACGAGAGATACGGAAGCCCCAGACGATCAGTTCAACCTTGTAAGTGAGGTTTAGCCAAAGAAGACCTAAAAAGTAAACAAATTCAGTGTTCGGCTGAATTTGGGTCTTCAGGCGTGCTAAAGTGATGCCAGCCAATAGGTTAAGTGCCCTGGCTATATAAAGCAAAGGCTTCCTGGAGAAAGTTGCCCTGTTGTGGTTCTTGAATACTCAAAAGTGTGCTTATATTATTTGGATTCCTTGTTACTGACTGTGGCTTGTTTAAGTGGTTCCCTGCTCTATGTGTTCCTGACCTTTTTGCTTGTTTTTTATTTGTCCTGTTTTCTCCTACTCTTGACCTCAGCTTTCTCTCTGACTATTCTATACGTTAAATCCAGCCATTCTAAGGCTCATTAATACGTGTTATATTTCGCTTAGCAGATTAGGGTTTGTGAGTGTTGGGTTCCCCTATATAACTGTGACACCCTTCCCTTCTAACACCACCCTGAGTTTATGTGGCTGTCCAATCACAGACTTCCCAATGCAGCTCAATGAGAAGTCTTTACTAGCCAGGTGCTCTGGGCAATTGCTGCCTTTTGAGTTTAGTTCCACTAAGCTAACCAAACCAGGAAGTAACAGGACCGGTCGTTTGATTGACAACCAGGGGGGATGTAACAAGGTTAATTTAGATTTAAAGGACCACTATAGTGCCAGGAAAACATACTCGTTTTCCTGGCACTATAGTGCCCTGAGGGTGCCCCCACCCTCAGGGTCCCCCTCCCGCCCGGCTCTGGAAGGGGGAAAGGGGTTAAACTTACCTTTTTCCAGCGCTGGGCGGGGAGCTCTCCTCCTCTGATCCTCCTTCTCTCCTCCCCGTCGGCTGAATGCGCACGCGCGGCAAGAGCTGCGCGCGCATTCAGCCGGTCACATAGGAAAGCATTCATAATGCTTTCCTATGGACGCTTGCGTGCTCTCACTGTGAAAATCACAGTGAGAAGCACGCAAGCGCCTCTAGTGGCTGTCAATGAGACAGCCACTAGAGGGAATGGGGGAAGGCTTAACCCATTCATAAACATAGCAGTTTCTCTGAAACTGCTATGATTATGAAAAAATGGGTTAACCCTAGCTGGACCTGGCACCCAAACCACTTCATTAAGCTGAAGTGGTCTGGGTGCCTAGAGTGGTCCTTTAAAATAAGTGTCAATTCTGCTGAAATCTGCTCATTTTGTAAAATGAAAAAAGGACACGCGATTCACAGATAAAGCATTTCAGCAAGCTGAGGTGCTTTAGGGTTCCTGAGTGTCCCTTTAAATTAAGATAACTGATTAACCATTTCTTTATCATTGAAGTTTTAATTGTTTGATGTTTACTGAAAAATAATTTATGTTGAAAATATGTTTGCATATTGCTTCCTTAATATACTAATGATTAAGTGTAATCAGGAGCTAAATACGCCTAGTGATTATAGTGCTGCATCCCCCTGTGTGTCTGGACCTTGCCATTTTGGAATCATAATATTATACAGCCATAATTATAATGTCTCATTAAGATTTTCATCTTTTGTATCTATTGTTAAGGACATTTTTCTTGTGCTGGTAACATTTTGGTTTGTTAACCAGTTGGACCATGATTCAAGTAATTTGTTGTCCACCGGAGTCTGCCTAAATACTTCATAATGAATATTCTATATTACAGAATTACCTGAATGTTGTGTGACTCATATTAAGGGCTTAGGTTGCATTTTTTTATAAAGAACTCTCCCCCTCCTATTGTTTTTGCACAAGAGAGTCACGTGGAAAGCAATGGTTTGCTTTTTATGCTAGGATACATTTTTAAAGAGAATCTATTTGCTCTTGCTATTAAAGGGATACTATAGTGTTAGGAATACAAAGCTGTATTCCTAACACTATAGCTCTCTCTGCCTCCCCTTTCCCCCCCTCCTCAGCCCCCTTGCCCCCGGCCAATAAAAGGCAAAAAAAAAACCTTTACTCACCCAATTCCAGTGCTGATGTCACTCGGCGCTGGGTCTGTGCTTTGCCTCCTCCAACATCATCCACGAGCTCATTAGGCCCTGCCCATAGGAAAGCATTGATCAATGTTTTCCTATAGGGTTTTCACAAACGCTGGATTTTCTCCTGCAGAGCGTAAGGGCGTCCAGTGTTGACCGACATAAAGTCCGGTAAGATCCTGGAAGCGCCTCTAGTGGCTGTCTTAGTGCTGCCACTCTAAAAGAGCAATAGGGACACTGCACCCAGACCACTTTAATGAGACGAAGAGGTCTGGGTGCTTATAGTATCCCTTTAAATACAGACAAAGCAAGCTGTGCTACAGTAGGACTAGACAATAAAACAAAGACAGGAGTAGGAGTTGAAGAGATGTTTCTCATTCATTCACTCACATAAAAAGGGTTGAGGCAGGTGAAAACCCATAGAAGGAATCCAAGTGTAAACAAAGGAATTACTGGTGTGCAAAGTGAGAACACTAAAAATAGGGTGGGGACACAAGAGATCCTTTGTAGCATTGTGGAATAACAGATACAGGCAGTCCCTTCTATGTTAATTGCTGCATATTATCTACTCAGGGAGCATGCCACAATGTTACACTTATCAATCAAGACTATTTAAATAAATGGAATACAGCAACATCCGTGGTGAGGAACTGTCAATAATGTAAGGCAAAGGTCTATACACAGTAAACTATTCCATAGTCATTACTTTAGGTTGTTAAATTTAAGGACAACTTGCCCTATTATTAGCCTAGATTTAGCCATATTCTAGGCTCACAGTGTCCCACTCTAAGCTAAGTAAGTCATAACTGTAACGCCAATTCTAAAGAAGCCTATCCAACTATCGTCCTATCTCGCTACTGCCTTTTGCATCCAAGATCCTTGAAAAAATTGTGTATGCGAGATTGAAAGACTTCCTCGAGTCCAACTCCCTGCTAGACCCGCTTCAGTCTGGTTTCCGCGTTAAGCACTCTGTGGAAACAGCACTGACCAAAGTATCCAATGATCTACTCGCTGCAAAATCTCGTGGTCACTACTCTATCCTAATTCTCCTTGACCTGTCTGCGGCTTTTGACACTGTTGATCATCAACAGCTTCTTCTCATCCTCCGCAATATCGGTCTACAAGATATTGCTCTCTCCTGGTGCTCCTCCTACCTCTCCCAGCGCTCTTTCAGTGTTTCTTTCTCTGGCTCTGCTTCTTCTCCCCAACTCCTCTCTGTTGGTGTCCCCCAAGGTTCAGTCCTTGGTCCCCTACTGTTCTCCATCTATACTGCCTCCCTTGGTAAACTCATTCGCTCCTTTGGCTTCCAATATCATTTCTATGCAGATGACACGCAAATCTACCTGTCCTCTCCTGATCTCTCCCCGTCCCTCTTGACTAGTGTCTCTGACTGCCTCTCTGCTGTTTCTAACTGGATGGCTGCCCACTTCCTTAAACTAAACTTGACCAAAACTGAAATTCTGGTCTTTCCTCCCTCAAGTGTTGTTATTCCTGTGTCTATCTCCCTCCAAGTCAACGGTGCTACCATCAGCTCCACCATGCAGGCTCGCTGCCTAGGTGTTCTCTTTGACTCCGACCTCTCCATCAAGCCTCATGTTCAATCTATCGCCAAATCCTGTCATTTCCATCTCAAAAACATTGCGCGCATCTGCCCCTACTTAACGCCAGATTCGACTAAGGTGTTGGTCTATTCCACTGTCCTTTCTCGCCTTGAGTACTGTAATCCGCTTCTCACGAGGTCTTACGTGCTTACTTGTGCCGTTACAGTTCATAATGAATGCGGCGGTGAGGCTCATCTTCCTGTCCGCCCACACCTCCCATGCCTCGCCCTTCTGTCAGTCCCTACATTGGCTTCCTATAAAATATAGAGCTCAATTTTAAATTCTGGTTCTTGCTTTCAAATCTCTACATAATGCTGCTCCCACCTATCTATCCTCCCTTATACACAAGTATGTCCCATCTAGGCCCTTACGATCTGCTGAAGACTTACGTCTATCTTCTGTCCGTACTCCCACCTCTGATGCTCGCATTCAAGATTTCTCGAGGGCTGAACCGTTCCTGTGGAACTCGCTTCCCTCCTCCGTTAGATGCTCACCCAATCTCCTCTCCTTCAAAAAATCATTAAAAACCCACTTCTTCATAAAAGCGTATCAATTAAACTGTCCTGACTAATTCCTCTTCTGCAACTGTCACTAGTCTAATACTATCCTTACCTTTTTGTGTCATTTTACCCCACTCCCTCGAGCATGTAAGTTCATTGAGCAGGGCCCTAAACCCCTTTGTTCCTGGGTGTCCAACTTGTCTGGTTACAACTACGTCTATTCGTCCACCCATTGTAAAGCGCTGCGGAATTTGACGGCGCTCTATAAATATCATAATAATAATAATAATAATAATAACACCTGCAAAGGGTTTCTGAGCTTTTAAATGGTCTGGTTCAGTAGGAATCACAATCATGGGGAAGACTGCTGACCTGACAGTTGTGCAGAAAACCATCGCTGACACCCTCCATAAGGAGGGAAAGCCTTAAAAGGTAATTGCGAAGGAAGTTGGATGTTGTCAAAGTGCTGTATCAAAGCACATTAATAGAAAGTTTTGTGGAAGGGAAAAGTGTGGAAGAAAAAGGTTCACAAGCAGCAGGGATGACCACAGCCTGGAGAGGATTGTCAGGAAAGGGCCATTCAAATGTGTTGGGGACTTTCACAAGGAGTGGACTGAGGCTGGAGTCAGTGCATCAAGAGCCACCACACACAGACGGATCCTGGACATGGGCTTCAGATGTCGTATTCCTCTTGTCAAGCCGCTCCTGAACAACAAACAACGTCAGAAGCGTCTTACCTGGGCTAAAGAAAAACAGACCTGGTCTGTTGCTCAGTGGTCCAAAGTCCTCTTTTCTGATGAGAGCAACTTTTGCATCTCATTTGGAAACCAAGGACCCAGAGTCTGGAGGAAGAATGGAGAGGCACACACTGCAAGATGCTTGAAGTCCAGTGTGAAGTTTCCACAGTCTGTGTTGATTTGGGGAGCCATGTCACCTGCTGGTGTTGGCCCACTGTGCTTCATTAAGTCCAGGGTCAACGCAGCTGTCTATCAGGAGATTTTGGAGCACTTCATGCTTCCTTCAACAGACAAGCTTTATGGGGATGCTGACTTCATTTTCCAGCAGGACTTGGCAGCTGCCCACACTGCCAAAAGCAGCAAAGCCTGGTTCAATGACTGTGGGATTACTGTGCTTGATTGGCGTTCAAACTCGCCTGCCTGTGGGGCATAGCCAAGAGAAAGATGAGAGACATGAGACCGAACAATGCAGAAGAGCTGAAGGCCGCTATTGAAGCATCCTGGTCTTCCATAACACCTCAGCAGTGCCACAGGCTGATAGCTTCCATGCCACGCCGCATTGAGGCAGTAACTGCTGCAAAAGGGGCCCAAACCAAGTACTGAGTCCATATGCATGCTTATACTTTTCAGAGGTCCGATTTTGTTCTATGTACAGTCCTTGTTTTATTGATTGCTTGTAATATTCTAATTTACTGAGATTGTGGATGTGGGGTTTTCATGAGCTGTAAGCCATAATCATCGCACTTATGACAAATCACGACTTGAACTATCTTGCTTTGCATGTAATGCGTCTATCTCATATATTAGTTTCCCCTCTTACGTTGCATTACTGAAATAAATGAACTTTTGCACGATATTCAAATTTTTCGAGTATCACCTGTATATCATTTTTAAAGGAGAAATATGTCTTTCTTTTGATATCCTATATGTATACATAGCACAATATTAAAAAGGAATAAAACATTTAAAAAAAGAAATAGAGAATGGAAAATTCTCACTTTTATATTTAATAATTTATTAATAATTTCAACACACCCAGTGCATATTGGATATATTATCAGGAGACGGATTTCCCAGCTCACACAGTACAAAGGGCTCTGTGAGCATTCTGTACTGTGTAATTGCACCATGAGAAGGAAATCACCCTCTCATGCTGCAGCTTTGGAGCTGGACAGCTGGCAAAGCCCAGCATTAATCACTGAGCAGCATTAATCACATGCACAGTCATTTCAAATCCTGGGGTTCTACCCCATCATGAGGGCAGACTAAAAATCACCACGGCTGAGCACGATCGCTCAGCTGCTGTGTTTAAATAAATTTAAAGGACCATGTACAGCTCTCACTTTGAGCAATGCACATAGCTCATCTTTCAATTTAGGGCCACTAATTGTCTAATTCTCACCCCAGCTGACATGAAATACCTGGGGCTTCCTTTATTAACCCCTTACGGACACATGACATGTGTGACATATCATGATTCCCTTTTATTCCAGAAGTTTGGTCTTTAGGGGGTTAAACTGGAATATACTTCAGAATTACCATGGTTTAGCACGAACACTCAGCTGCAGTATTTAAATGAATTTAAAGGGCAGCGCTAACATAGCTCATCTGTCAGTCAGGGACCACTAACTGTGGTTTCAGCTAACAAAAGACATTTTTTTTTAAAGCATCTAAGCATCTATGTCATCAATGCGAGTTAAAGCCCTGCACTACCTGACAGCATAGACCATTATTTGGTCATTAATGGGTTAATCCCCTAATGATGCATGACAGACCCGGTCCGTCATGCGAGGGAAGCACTTAACCAGGTTCGTTATGCGCTAAAGTTAACCCCAGATCACCGCGATCGAGGCAATCGCGGGGTTAATTCTCCTCCGGTCCGCCTCGGTATCTAGGTCATACATTGGGCATAATGTTTTACTCAGAGGATGTAACTTAATAATTTAGGGGGTCTTATGACAGTGGTACATATCAAGTGTAAGAAATATTCAGCAAAAATGCAACATATATGTAAAAATTGCATTTTTTTTCCCCTCGTCACAAATATTGACATAGATTAGTGAAAAGATGGTGACAAGTTAAGGCACAATATACGACATATAAGATACTCTGGGGTGTCTGCTTTATCAAATGAAAGTTATTTGAACAGTCACACTGCTATAATACCTTAAAATGAGACATAGGCAAATTAGATCCATCTATGAAAATTCTAACTATAGAAACTGAAATAGCTTTGTCTCTTATTTGCACATATAAGCATTGTAAGCATTGTAGCTTTACAGAATAGTGCCAAAGGCATACAATGGGGGTATCGTTATACTCAGCAGATGTAGCTGAACAAAATATGTGGTTCTGTGCAGGAATAGCACACACCATCTTTCCGAAATACACATAACAAAAACCTTGTTATATGTGTATATGCCAAAATAAAGAAAAAACACAATTTTACCCCAATATTTAGCAGAGATTGGCGATGAAATGGCTACGAAAAAAGTGCCAAACTAACCTTAGGTGAATAGCCTGTGATGTCTTTTTTATATATATTTATATTTTTTAATTCTTTATTTTTGTAGTGCATATAGTTGGAACAGACAGGCATGTGGTTCCCCGACCGCAATCCACATGCTTATTTCAACGACAATAGATACAGTAGAGAATGGTTAAACAATGCACATTTTTGAATATGGTATAAAATGATGCGTTGATCAGATAAGGTAACAAGTATAGAGAGAGCAACGTATAATGAAATAACATAAGTTTAAATCTGGAGGTTTGAGCATTTCTATGCCAGCGTATAACAGTAACATTGCTTGGGTAACCAGTTATTCTAGCGTGGCCTCACGTTTGGAATGCTTGAAATAAAGCTGCACCCGTTTGCACCTGCATTAATATTGCTTTTCGTGCACCTTCTCCCCGTTGTCAGGGCAAGAGGGGTATGTGCTTAGATAGGACAAAAGTGCTATAAACCAACATTCGATCTGCGCTACAAGTTATGGTCTTCAGTGCAGTGGTGTCAGGGGTATAGGGACAGTTTTGCCTAGGGGTACGTGCTAGGAAGGTGAGCGTTAGTTTGTTACTCGTCGCCTAATACACAACATATGGAGTTCAGTGTAAATTCTCGCTTTAGATAAACAAACAAAGGCTGCAGAGCATATAACATTGCCTTTCATGCTAAAGAGGATATCGTTACACTCGGTTTAGCAATAGTGTGCTTCAGACAAAGGAAAAATAAATAAACCATTAGTGTTATGCCATTTATAAGCAGATTTGGATTGCCGCCTTAAGTTATGTTGGCAGGTGGCCTAATGCAGTGCTAGGTTATATTACAAGCTATTGAACGTTGTTTGCATGGCATACCCTGCTAATCTAGACATGCGTGAAGCAGTTCTAGTTGCGCTGGTTATATGAAATGTGCTAGTCGTTTAGTTGTATGCCTCTGCAGCGTGGTAAAAATCATTAAACAACAGAGCAAATCAATAAGCAAACAGAGACGTGAATGCAGCTAGACAATTTGTTTGTGACAAGTGATTTGCTAGCATGAACAGTTCTGCTGTGCTTGATATCTTAGGGAGAAACCAGGCACTAAAAGATTAAATAGAACGTAGGATGCATGTGCTGAGATACGGGCGTGCATCCGCTGGGTGGTCAGTTAAGGTAGGAGTATTCTAGCCACCTTGTGCCGGAACAGGCGGTGGGCAAGTAACAGGGGGTATTATAGTTAGCGCTCACTGTGTGTTGAGCGACAGGTGGTATGCGTCTCGGCAAGACCGTGGCCGCAATTAACTGGCAGTTAAACCTTAAAAGGATGCATGCAAGATAAACATAAACATTAAAAGGATAAAAACTAAATAGAATGCATGTAGACAATAATAAGGCCTGTGTTAGGTGGGTCGCTTAGCCTTGTGGTGGCGGTCACTGAGTCCCGAGTTGGGTGCGATGTCGCCATATTTAGTTCATGTGGTGACTGTTGCATAGGGGTCGGGTGTTAGTCCCTGCGGTACAAATGGGGTTGTTCGGGACAGGTCCCAGGTGAGATTTGGAGATGGTGTGCTCTGGCAGTTAGGCGGCGTAAGAGAGTCCCGTGGTAGGCCCAAGGCCTGCAGTAGCTGTGCTGCTTTGCTCATGTCGCGGATCCCATGGGAGTCTGTTCCCTGGTGAATGGTCAGTGTGTGGGCAGGCTGCCATCGATATTGGAGGTCTTGTTGTCGTAGGAGCGTGGTGAGTGGCCTGAAGGAGCGCCGCCACGCCAGGGTGTCGCTCGATAGGTCGGCAAAGAAAGTTAGTGTCATGCCCTCAAATTGGAGTAGTGATTTTCCCCGTATTGCGGTGAGGATTGCCGTCTTGTCTTGTCTTGTGCGGAAGGCCAGGATTACATCTCTGGAAGCTGGAGTTGGTGCTTTGGGTGAGATGGGGATCCTGAAGAGGTGTTCGGGGCCTATTTTGTCAGCTTGGGTAGGCGGCAGTATGCTTGTGATCAGGCGTTTGATGAGTTGTGGTAATGCCGCTGTGGGTATTGCCTCAGAGATCCCCCTCAGTTTAATATTGTTGCGCCTTCTAACATCCTCCTGTTCCGCCACACGGCGCTCCGTGTTCCGTTGCTGCAGTTGCAGGTCACTCACGGTTTTTCGGAGCTCCCCGATGTCTCGGGTGTTCTTTGTGGAAGTGTTTTCGAGGGTGTCCATACGGGTTGTCAGGCCTCTCAGGTCTCCCCTTAGCGCCAATATATCCTTTTGCAAGTTAGTTTGAAGGTCTGCGAGCAGTTGCTTCAGGATCAGCGTAGTTAACGGAGTGGAGTCCGGTGTGGATCTATTGGGCTGTGGAGGTATTCCTGGTGCTGGAGCCGGTGAGCATTCTTCTCCCGACAGGTCATCGGAGAAGTCTGAGCAGCCTCCGTGGAGCGCCGCCATGTTGTGAGCCCAGGCGTGGCTTTGTCTGTGCTGAATTTCTTCGATTTGCGTCCCATGTCGTTGGGATGCGTAGGGGGTCTTGGTTTCGTTTTGGGGGGTACGCCGTTTGGGTATTATGTCTCGTTTTTCCCGTTTGGGCCCAGGAGCTCCGGGTTAGTGCGACTGCTGTCTTCTGCGGCTAGGCTCCGCCCTCCATATATATTTACTTTTTTAGCACTTTTTTTTATAATTAATGAGAATATATCTATGTATATGTGACATCAAATTAAAGCCCTGTTTGCCCTTTAAAAAATGGTTTATAATATGTGTTGGTTCAATAAATGACAGAGATGCAAATTACGTTTGAACACAAATGGCAAAAAAATGCAAAAATGGCTTGTGTCCTTAAGGGTAAGACAAGCTTCTGAAGCTGTGTCCTTAAGGGGTTAAAGGCTATTGCATTATGGCAGAATGATTCTATCAATGGTACTTAAGACAATAAAAAAAGAATGCAAGGGGGCGGGGCCTGACCAGCATGGCGTACGGCTGCACTATGCACTAGGAGCTCCCTAACAAACTACCTTCCCGAGCGTCTTACCGGGACTCCTGCCATCATCCACAAACCGCACCAAACAGGGACTTAATCAGCGAGAAAGACGGGTGGAGCATTCCGAAAACCGTGATGCCGCCCGACCAAAACGAGACAGTGAGGCTGCGGCCTGGTGACGGCTCCTGGCGGGAGAGACGGCCGGTCTCCCGTCCCCTGCCTGAACCCCCAGCAGGACTACAAAGAGTCCCGTTTCCCCCCCTCTGGGCCAGGGGGGATATCACGGTCCACAAACTACCGACAGCAGAGCGGAAGGCTCCGGGCAGCACACGCGATGAAGCAGCAGAAAGGGCTCCTATACACAAAATGGCGGGCGCACCTCTCTGCAGCAGCCAAGCCCGGCAAACAAGCTCACACAGCAGACAGTTGCCACAGGAGGGCCTAGAGGCAAAACTTAAAACCATTCTGGAGGCCTTCTGGGAGACGCTGAAGGCTAGAGAGGCAAGATATAAATGAGACCTCCAGGCAAAAGACCAGGGGTAGGAGACACAAAATAGCAGCAGAATACAAAGCGGTACACACCAACACCCAGCACCCGCCACAGGCATCAACCGCCTACCCGGACCCGGAGTCACCCAAATGGTCGCCAAAAGACCAGCCCTCTGGCGCCGAATACGCAGGAGGAGCATTTTACCCACACAGCGACGCAAAACTCTGACCCGGCCCCACTTTCCCCAAATAGAGAATAATCTGGGCTATGCAAGGCCCTCGACTGGTGGCACAGAGAAGTGGACCCTGGCACAGGCCTGGAGCTGGAGAGCTCCCTCACCACCCCTCCAATCAAAAACAGGAGCCGGAACCTACGGAGGCTCGCCCCACGGCGCTTACCCCATGGCGGATCTGGGGGAAGATCGCCTGCAGTGGCCTACAAGAGGCATTGGCTGACTCTCTCAGGTACTCTACAACTAGGGCACCCTAACTGTTGCCGGACTTTCTGCGACTACCGACCACTCTATCCACTCATATGACATCGCCCCTACCTCTGCCCCAGAAGGACTGCCAAGTACCCTGATCATCTATCCCAGGGCTGGGCATGGGCTGACAGCGGGCACTCGTGCGAGACTCTCAGAGGCACAAACTCAAAACCTCTGCCACAACGGAAGCTGGGTTTGCCACCCTGCAGCCTCCTAAACAGAAACCCACCAAACCGGAGACCTCTACAAGATAAGCCTATAATGACTATGTGCCAAAAAGCGATATGTTACCCTCTTTATAATTACCTATGACTAACAAAGCACAGAACTGCTACATAAATCTGTGATATAAGCATATGATGTAAACGTTTAGACCTGTCGTTAATCTACAAAATATATGTTTCCTACTCATGCGTGTTCAAGCATAACCATTTAGCAAGTCCCAGGGCACAGTCACACACTTAAGGCAGCGAGCATGTCATCATATGTAGACCTAACATAAGTGTGCATATAATGTCTAACCTGAAGCCTTGTTGATTCAACTATACATAGCTCCTACCCACAAATAGTCAGTTCTAAAACACGTACAACCTTTCTATGTCATGTTATGTACTGAAAAAACCTAAGCAACATACATCACTACTGTTTACATCCTTACAAAAAAAAAAATGCTAGACCCACCATCTACCCCAATGTTTAAATTGTCTATAATGTGCTAGAAGACTGCCTTTGGGGTACCTCACAAGCAAATGTTATAATCATATGGACTACAAAAATAAAGAATAAAAAAAAAAAAAAGAATGCAAGACGTAAAAATCTACAACCATGACTTTTAATTACATGTTTGAGGTAAATTAATCTCTTGGCAGTTTTATTCGGACATAGCAGATATTCATAAACTGAACTTTTTACCCCAACAAAATACAAATTTGTAAACAGAACAAATTTACTTACTAACTACCAAGAATCGCCTGAATCATGCGTGGCACGGGAGAACATACTGCCCCACCTCTATAAAAAAACACCACTCACACAGGCATTATCAGGGTGTCACAGAAATCATATCAAAGAGAGAATGTGTTCTAAAATGATCGACTCAAATTAAAGTCCACATAAGCAGCTTGAGTACGTGCTATGATAAATTAAAACCTCAAGTGTTAGAATAGAAACACTGTAACATATCCATTTTACTTGGGGCCCCCAAATTCCTTCAAACGGCCCTGCACAGCAGCATACACTTACTATACTCATAGATTTAAAGACACCCACCCGTAACCCCAAAGCTAAAAAATTCACTAAACTAGTTAAGAACTTGTCTCATCGTGCTTGCAAGTGCTCCACCCTTTCTACTGCACAGAAACAAGCTTTGCATTATTACAAATATAGTGTAGTTCTAAAATTATTATTTTGACAAAGGAGGGGCAATATTTTGACATTGGTAGTGATGAAATTAAAGGACTATTATTTACAGTTAAATGCCAACTAGACACACAAGCACATGTGAAATTAGTAGGAGAAACCATATAAAAACATTCAATGTAAATGTTGAAACTTAGCTAAAACGTAGCTAAAAGAGACCTTCGACAAAGGACAAATTGATACAGAATTCTGTTAGCCAAGATATTAACAGTGTTATACATACGCCCAAAGATCCATAAGGATTAAAGGCATCCTCAGGAAAGGGCTATAGTGAAATAATCATCTAGCTTTACAACCCTTGCTTATGTTTTTAGAATGAATTTTACAGCCATTTGTAATGGAGTTTAAATTGCTTGACAAATCCGATGTGTTATGGAAATTGAGAGGTGTCACCTTACAAGGATCATGTATACTTCATTACAGCTGTATAAAAGAAAATTAGAAAAAGGTAAAGATTCCTATTAAATATTCTGTCGTTGACTTTGAACCATAATTATTTTCTTTTTGGTGATGATATATATAGACACATCCGGGGCACAACAATGGAGTCTAATTTGGCCCCATTGTACATAAATATTTTCATGAATGACTTAAAGGATGCATGTGTAGATGGCTGATATGTTCAAGGAACGTAACATAATATGCATGGATGTAGATGTTGTGTGTCTGAGACTGTGTAACAGCTGAGTGTTGTGTGTGTAGAGGAGGCTGAGTGGGCCTGAGTGTGCTGTTTGAGTGTTGTGGGTATGGTGGTTGCATTTTGGATGTGGATGAGTCTATGTATGGCTGAGTGTGGTATCTGCGTGGGTTGGGATAGAAGGTTAAGTGTGTTGGAGTACATTTTTCTATCTTTCTGTCTCTTTATCAGCCCCAACTTGTCTCTATCTCAGCTCTTACTTTGTATCTCTCTGTCTGTGTCTCAGCCCTCACTTTGTATCTCTTTGTCTGTATCTCAGCCCTCATAGTTACATAGTTACATAGTTACATAGCTGAAAAGAGACTTGCGTCCATCAAGTTCAGCCTACCTCACATTTGTTTTTTGCTGTTGATCCAAAAGAAGGCAAAAAAACCAGTTTGAAGCACAATTTTGCAACAAGCTAGGAAAAAAATTCCTTCTTGACCCCAGAATGGCAGTCAGATTTATCCTTGGATCAAGCAGTTATTACCCTACATTGAAAGATTATATCATGTTTTATCTCTCTTTCTGAATCTAACCCTCCTACGTTTGTGTTTATCTGTCTCTATATATGACTCCACTTGTGTATGTCTGTCTCTTTATCAACCCCCACTTCTGTATCTCTGTCTCTATATCAGTCCTCACTTGTGTTTTCATGTCTCTATCTCAGCCCCAACTTGTGTGTCTCTCTGTCTCTTCCTCAGCATCACTTGTTTCTATCTTTGCCAACTCTACTTCTCTCTCTACCAGAGCCCACTTGTCTTCCCCTCTGTCTCTCTCCCTCTAATCAACCATTTTCTCTCTTGTTCTCCTCTCCAACTTGCTAGTCTTTCCATTAGCCAGTGCGGATCATTAACAGACAATATGGTGTTGCTGTCTCCTTTTCCTGTGTTTACAGCAGACTCTTCATTAGTTCCCATGCAGTAAAGCTTAAATGCGTGGAGGTTTCAGAGCTATAGTGTAGGGTACAATGCCCCATAGACAGATCTCACACATAGGAACCAATATGCAGACGTTCTCCAATGGGGAAGGTTAATGTCAATGCTCCTGCTGAATTACACAGGTAATTAGCTCCCAACAGTCACCGAGCTGCCCCATGTCCCCTGTCACAGAGCTGGAACTCCAGTCTCAGAAAGGGGCCCAGGCAGTCGCCTATGTCGCCTTATGATTTATCAGCTTCATCAGAGCTTACTGGCTATGATAATGAAAACGTATATCTTTGTGCATGACCTTTTCATTTACCATAACTACTGAGCTCTTCAACATCCTTTTCAAGTAACAGACATTGTACCCCCCAGACATTGTACCCCCCTCTGTGAAGAGATAGAACTAAAATGTGTCTAAAACAAAATAAATATTAGACCCATGCTTTAGGTGCTTTGGTAGAGCAAGTAATGGACAGAGAGTGTAATCTGTTCATTGTATTATCTTATGCCAACATCGTGTTTGTTTGATGGGCAAGTTGATAATGACACACTGTACAAATCTGCGAATGAATAGATTAAGCCTGTAACTACCTTTCTCCATACTGTAATTTAATTCTTTATTTTGTTTTTTTGCGTTATTTGGTTTCATATATTATATTGACAGATACAGGAGTTTAGAATATGCATTACACGGTAGTTAGTCAATTTGTACAGCACACATTTTTCTTTTTACAACATGTTGCATAACGGTTGCTTGCATTAGTGCTTACATATGTAACTGGGTATATAACCCGTCATGTAGTAGTGTTAGCCCCTCTTTCTGCTCTGTATGGTTTGGGTCACATGTTTGTACTCTTGATGAGGTTTTGGATCACTATGTGTAAGTGCACTAGTTTGTGGTGTTCATGAGGAGTCAAGGGTGGTCTACCCGTGGTGCTATTTTAGCTGTGGTCACTCTTTGTGGGCCGGTCGTCTGTGATGTAGCGTCGTTGTGGGGTCACGGCTTTTACCACGGTAGTGGGGGGCCCCTAACCTAGGGGGGCTGCGGGGGGTAGGGGGGAGAGGGTGCAGAGAGCTTGTCCGGAGCCTCCCTGCATTAGTGTGGTGTCATGTGATAGTCACTAAGCATGTGGGTATCTCTTAGTGTATGTGGGTGAATGATTGGCACGGAATGTGTGGGTCAATAACAGAGGTAATAACTAGTATAACTAAACAATTATCTGAAACGAGCAACAGTTCAGTATGCGAGTTTAAGAAAGTCTACTTGAGCCAGAATGGCCAGGCTTGCTAGCAGACCGTGTCAGGTTTCCGAGTCTGTGCTTGGGGATCGGGGGATGAATGGTCTCGTGGTGGCTGGATCTCCCATCCGGGCTGGTCCTGTTTGGGCTGTTATCTGGAGAGTGTCCGATGGTCCCAAAGGTGTGAGGACTGCGAGTATGTCTGCCTCCGATGTGGCTCTGTGGATAGTCCCGTTGTGCGGAATCAGCAGGGTCCGCGGCATGCCCCATCTGTACTGTATGCCTGCGGTTCTCAGGCGGCTTGTTAAGTGTTTTATTGATCTCCGCCAGAGTAGTGTCGCTCGGGTGAGGTCTTGGAAAAAAAGTAGGTTGGCGTTTTCGAATGGCAGGGGAGTCTTGCCTCTGATTGCCGCCAGTATTGCTGCTTTATCTTGTGTTGTGGCACACTTTAATATAACGTCCTTAGCCTCCGCGGCAGGTGTGGTGTTCCCAGTTTGCAGCCGAAATATGCCTTCCAGGGCGAGTTTTCTGGCTGTAGTTGGCGGTAGTATGGAGGCAAGAAGCCTCCTCACAAAGTGGGGCAACTCCTCTGTGGTGATTTCTTTTGGGACTCCTCCTCTGAGCTTAATGTGGTTGCGACGCAGGCGGTCCTCCTGGGTGGCCACCTGCGTCGCCAGTGCCTGGCGGGCTGTCTGCAGGGACTGCAGGGCTGCGGTGAGATTTGTTGTCCCACTGGTTAGTGATTGTATGTCCCCTTCTATGGCACTCACCCTCTCCGCAGTTTTACGTACGTCCGTCTTGAGAGTGCCAATATCCGCGGCTAGCAGGGTTTGAATTTCCTGCATCCATGTTTGCAGGTCTTGTTTTGTAGCAAAGGTATTCTCGCTCAGCTCTGTGCCAGCCAGGGGTGAGTTGGGTCGCTTGTCCTCAGGCCCTAGCTCCAGTGCGTGTGCCCGCTCCGATAGTGGTGGCGGGGGGCCTACTGTGGAGGATCTCGTGGCGGCCATTTTGGAAGGTGCTTGTCGTTGCAGCATTTCCCCGATGTTCGGCTGGTCTGCTGCCGATGCCGGGTACTGCTTTTGCGTGCGACGCCCCATGGTTGCAGTGGGGCTGCTGTGTGTTGCGGTAGCCGTCCCCTCCGAGTCTGGGCGGTATTCCGTCCCGATGTTGTCCAGGAGAGTCTCCAGGCCGTAGCTCGTGGGAGTGAGGTAGGCCCGGTGTTTTTGTTTCACCTTTCTGGGCATCGTTTGGTGAAAGAAGGGCATTAGTCGACTCCTCTCAGTTACCCCGTGTTCGGGGTGGGGTTGATGTCTGCGGATGGGTTAAGATGCCCGTGATATTCTCAAGTTTATCTTTGCGAGGTCGGGAGCTGATGGAGATGGCGTCCGTTCAGCTCTGCTCCCAAGCCCCGCCCCCCATACTGTAATTTAATACAAAAATTATCTATGAGAAAAATCACAGAATCAAGGATGGAAGATAGTGGGTACAATGTTGGTAAGCAATCAAGGCTTAAATGAGTAATACATACTAGGTTTTATGCACTAAATTATGCACTTGTGCACTTGTGCACTTATGCATGCTACAGGTAGACATCTAAAATAATCTGACATTGTCATAGCTTTACCTAAATCATTTATTTAAGATTGATTAATACTGCCTGATAAACCTTTCATTATTTTGGTCTGGCATGTCTTCCAGGACAAAATAGGAAATAATGAGGCATAACAATATGTATTCATACGTACTATAATAGCATATGCCATATGACTTTTAAATAGTATATGCAATATATACATATCATTTGACTTGCTTTCTATTAGTTTCAACGTGTTTTGTGCGATATACTCTACAGCGATCACATGAACGATAGTCATGTGATAGGGCCGATGACCAATTGTGTATTGAACACAATACAGAAATATTTGTAACCATATTTTAGATACATACATAAATTTGGCTTAATTGCAAATTATGTATGTCTATATTTTAACTTGGACTCATACTGCCCTAGTAAAATGGCTTGAATTGCACCAAAGATGTGATACATAACAATGCTGTGTCTATTTAGGTGTAATCTACAGCTAAAATATGCTGCCAGGTGAAGTGACTTTGCTTCTAAGGACTTGGGCTAATTATATCGAATAAGCATGTTTTGCAACTAGTGTAGAGTTTATTTTGCCTTATATTGGAAAATGATACACCTCCCAAGGAAACCACACTCTTTTTAAATGAACATTTGCAGCTTTATAAAGGTTTGTAAAGGTTTCAGTTTATTATTACATTATTCAATTATTATTCAACTATATATATATATAGTTGGCTTTTCCTCTGATGAAGTGAGGCTTTTCCTCACGAAACGTGTAAGACAGGTTAGCACGTAGACACAGTGCCCATCCAAACCAAGATCCACTACTCAGTGGAGGAACGTTACCACAGCAAAGCTCTATGTACTCTATGCACGAGCCGATCTTCACACGAACGAGCATTGAGGATCGTCCCTCTCTGTTATTGGTGGAATCCAAACAGGAGTGAGGCTTCGGGTGGAACGCTGTGTGAACCGCACGCTGACTTCACCGGCAGACATTCCACAACGAGGACTGCAGCAAGTCCTCGTTGTGGAATGTCGAGGATAGAGTCTTATTATTGTAGAACTTGTTATTGAATAAGCCACATCCACCAGGAGAACAGCTGATGTGGCATTTGTGCAAGTGATCTTGAGCAACTGTGGGTACCATTTTTTTCTTTTTATTTTGTGTGTATGAACTTATTTAAGTCACTGATATTTCATTAAAGACATAGATTTTTAAGAAGCATTTCCCTCTTTTATTTTTATTTTTATCTTTTTCTTCTTGCAGCAAGCGGTTATTTTAGGTACTGTGTTGTTATTTTTTTTCCTTAGTTCTTTCTTCAGTGAATTAGATTGTATCTGCAATAGGGCTCCACGATTGTGCATCACTTCTATGCACAGCTTAGTGTGATTTTCCCTTTGCAACATTCGGTGGACTATTGGACTGATATTATTTACTTATTCAATAACACGTTCTACAATAATAAAACACTATAGATGGACTTATTCAGGACTCATTATCAAATTCCTTTATGAGTGTATATGTATTTAATCCACTCTTGTGTTTATTTTGAGATTAACTGTTTTATTTCACTTCAATTTATTAGCTCCTCGAACTCTCCATCTTATTTCTCTATAAGTGATTTTGTTACAAAAGTGAGTACACCCGTCACATTTTTGCAAATATTTTATTATATCTTTTCATGTGACAATACTGAAGAAATTACACTCTGGTACAATATAAAGTAGTGAGTGTACAGCCTATATAACAAATCTGTGTGAAAAAACTCAGCAGGATAAGCTAAAATACACAAAGCTTACAGGATCTAAGATAAAGCAAAAATATTGCAAGGTATAGTAGAGGTAAGGGAAAAGGAGGGTATAAAGAAAGTAAGTGGACCCCAAAAAGAAGCCACCCTCAGCATCCCCCAGGGCCAAACGCTTAGGTAAAGGCTATCCCTATAGTACCTCGGCACCGTGGACAAGCCACTAATACCTACCTGAACCACTGTCCCTTCCTCAACTAAAATAAGTAAAATCAGAATTGACTAACTCAAAACTAGTGCATAGTGCTACCAGGTGTGGTGAGAAAATAAAAATAACAAACAAATAGCTTGATGCACTTTTTTTTATTTTTTGAAAATCAATTTTTATTGAGACACAGGTGGCAGAATAGTTAGGCACGCAGGCCTGCAAATGTGACATTTATGTAAACAGTACCAATCCATTGTCAATTGTAATTTTATTTTTTTACAGCTTTTTTATGAAACACAGGGCTAACGTCGTATGAAACATATCTTAGTTACATCGTTATTTTCTAAAAAGAATATAGTTGCGTTTAGGTTAGATGTGCCATGAGAACTATATCCAGACAGTTAAGCTTTGTTCTACATGCATATATGAATGTTAACCTAGGCTTGTATGCCCCTCTGTAGGCTTGTGTTTGTCTCCCTCCTCTTAGGAGAGGTTGAGAGTTTTGGTGTTAGGAGATCTTTAAAGGAGAGGTGGAAGGTGTGTTTGGGGGTGGAAGAAAAAAGGGAAGGTGGTAGGTGTGGGAGGTTCTTCCCTTTGATCTTGAATTGTATGTCCGCTCTTTAGTTTTTGTAGGTCAATCTTTGTTTGTAAAGTGCAGGTATAAGATTCTCCAGAGAGACATAGTTTAATGCGGGTGTAAAGGCTATTAATATCTTTTAGTTTCGTATGGTGTATTTCACTACGTGTAGCAACAGTTTGTTATTAAATAATCACATAAGGTATTTCTTTTGTTACCTTTCATCTTGTGTAAGCTTAAATGTGTATGTCAATGTGGCCTCTAGATTGTAATCCCCATGCTGTGTGGTGTCCCATCTTTTCTTCGTGTGTAGGGGTGGCATCTCTACGTGCCAGCGGGCCCCATTGAGACCGTGTTTTGCAACAAGCCTCAAGGAGGTGTGGATTCTGCATAAAGGGGGGAGGTAATGAAGGTGTTTGTGCAAGTGTAAAGCAGGAAAGTGTAGGGAGGGCAAGTAGAGTTTTCCACTTAACGCTAGGTTAGCTAAATATGTGTATGGTGGTTGTCCAGTTGCTAGTGTGGGGAGCAGCGGGTTATCTGTGGGTAGTGGTGAAGTATCGTGCCATTCGTCTTGGAGGTGATTTACATTTGTCTCTGTATGTTTCCTGTTGTCCCCGAGTCTGTTTTGGCTATGTGGCTACTGTTGTGTCTGGATTCCGTCAGCGGTCCGCTAGGGAAGGTAAGCAGTCGGGGAGGGAAAGGATATGCGAGGGAGTTACAGGAAGGTCGTCCCGCTGCCCGGTACCCCCCCACCAGCCCCCACCATCTCGGTTCATCCAGCAGCAACCACCTACTACCCTGCTCTGAAGACGTACCACGGCCGCCATGTCTCGGCGTGTCTGGTCCCCCTCCCCTCCAAGTTCGCCTGGAATGCCTCTGCCGCCTGAATGTCTTTGACTCTGTTGATCCATTCTTCCCATGTGGGGGTCTCGGTCTTCTTCCAGTAGCGTTTTGATTCATCTTAAATCCTGTAAGCTTTGTGTATCTTAGCTTATCCGGCTGAGTTTTTTCACACAGATTTTTTCTCTGTGTTTATGTGCCCATTTGGTTGCTATATCCCTTCCCCATTTGGTTACTATTTTTTGTTTCCCCTTAGGTTTATTCTCCAAATCTGGACTTTTAGTCCATCTTTTCCTCTTTTTTTTTGTTATTTAGTGGGTTACTGCCACAACTAGGAGAATAATAGTGGGTTTCTTGAAGCTAACCAAATAGCTTCTATTCTATTTGGGACTCTTTGATTATCTCCTATCATTTTTATCCACATTTGCACAGCCTATATAACAGTGTAAATTTGCTGTGCCTTCAAAATAACTCAACACACAGCCATTAATGTCTAAACTGTTGGCAATAAAAGTAAGTACACCCCTAAGTGGAAATGTCCAAATTGGGCCCAATTAGCCATTTTCCTTCCCCGGTGTCATGTGACACGTTAGTGTTAAAAGGTTCTCAGGTGTAAATGGGGAGCAGGTGTGTTAAATTTGGTGTTATCACTCCCACACTCTCTCATACTGGTCACTGGAAGTTCAACATGGCACCTCATGGCAAAGCACTCTCTGAGGATCTGAAAAAAAGTATTGTTGATCTACATAAAGATGGCCTAGGCTATAAGAAGATTGCCAAGACCCTGAAACATGAGCTTCAGCACGGTGGGCAAGACCATACACCAGTTTCACAGGACAGGTTCCACTCAGAACAAGTCTCACCATGGTCGACCAAAGAAGTTGAGTGCATATGCACAGCGTTATATCCAGAGGTTGTCTTTGGGAAATAGACATATGAGTTCTGCCAGCATTGCTGCAGAGGTTGAAGGGGTGGGAGGTGAGCCTGTAAGTGCTCAGACCATACGCCACACACTACATCAACTTGGCCTGCATGGCTGTCATCAATGAAGGAAGCCTCTGTAAAGAAATCACTCTATGTATTTGTTATTTCTCCCCTTTCCATTCGGTATATGTAACTACCAAATAGAGACCACCCCCCGGCTCGTTAAGTTCAAAGCATGCCTCAATTAAACCTTCTACCTGTGCGGCCACCATTCATATTGCCGAACGCCACGTGGCTGAGAAAACGGTGGCCATCTTGTTTGTGCGAACGAAGGCAGCGGGACATGGTCGTTGAGTGTCTGGAACTAAAATCGGACACTCGACTTCCCGAACACCAGTCCCAACATACGAACGCTGGATCTTTGTTTCCCGAATAGCTAGGAGAGCGCTGTTCAGTGCTTTTGTTCATTCGTATGAGGGGAACAATTGCTGCTAAGAACCAGGGGGAACAGTTCGTGGAATTATTCGGTTTTTGTAACTTTACAAACTAGAGCATCTTCTGAGCCCTGTTGGTCATAGTAAATCAAAGGTTGCTTATCCCCTTAGGTCCCAACAGACTGGTCATCTCCAGTAGTTTAAAGGAAGCAACCCGTGGAGTGGAGAGATAGCAGAAGCCAAGAGACCCGACACTCTTGTTTATCCTGTTTTTGGGGGGTGGGGTTCCAAGGGACCCCACACATTTATTTACTTATTCAGATTGAAGAGAGACAAGTGTTTCTCCAAGTTGAGAACACATTGTCCCTCTCTAATGACCATAGCATGTCATTTTTTGTTTTGTTTTTACTGTTTAAAGGTGCAAACAGTGACAAAGTGTTGCTATTTGCAGCTATAATTGATAGACTTACACCTGCCTTTTCCCTGGCGTCATGTTTTCTAAGCATACACGCCAGGGAAATAGATTACATGGCTGAGTCAAGTTAAATGTCACTTATTTTTAAAGTGACTTCTAAGTGTTACTAAATTCAGCAGTGCAGTGGCTTTTTATAAAGCTTAGTAAATCCACCTGTTAGTGTTTAATCTAGTGTGTCAACAGTGAACCGTGCGGTGTGTAACTTTGTCAGTATTTCAGTATTCTCTGTGTCTTTTTCTATTCCATAACTAAAACATTTTGATACACCAGTCAGGCATATTTTAAAAATCTACGTACGTATTTGTTTGTGTGCGTGTGAATTACATAAAATGGCAGACTGTTGCAATGGCAAACACATGGAAAACAGTCTTTCTACTGTATAATTTTCAATGCCATGGTATTATTTGAGTAATAATCTTGTATCTACGTATCTGTTTATCTATGTGATTTTCTTTTTTGTTGTTGGTCAGTGTCAAAGTAAAAATTTTACTTTATGTAGAAAAACACTTTGCGGCCTCATTGTGTTGCAACATATTAAAGTGATACTGTAGGCACCCAGACCGCTTCAGCTCACAAAGTGGTCTAGGTGCACTGTCCCAGGTCCTGTAACCCGGAGCAGATAATAATTGCAGCTTTTAAGAAACTGCAAAAATTACCTGCTAGGGTTACCTCCACTGTCTACCGGACAAGTGACTTTTGGTCTACCAGTGAGGTGACTTTTAGTCACCTAACTTATGCTTAATGTCCTCAGGCTATGTATGGGGACGTCCAGCATCACCACAAATGTTGCACATGCGCATTAGGTAAATTGACCTGTTTGTGTTTAATCTAGTTTATCAGCTGAGTTTTTTAAGTAAATGTTTTGTTTGCCAAGGGAGAGTTCATAAAATGTTTTCATTTATGGCATAGAAATAAACTCTAACAGAGTGACATGGCAACAATTCTATTGTCCTTTTATAGTCAGGTTCTGGTAGACCTTTGAAGCAGGCTTTCATTTTTATTTAATAATTGTTTTTGCTTACTTGTTTTTCATAAATCCAAAGATGTCAAAATGACTTAATTGCATTCTATGAAGAAGGCAGAAGATGTAATAGTAATGGTAATGCAGTGATCAAACAAAGATTTATTGTACAAATTAGATTAATATTCTTACTCTTGGGTTGCACTTTCATTTAAAGGTAGCATGCAGAAAACAAAAAAATGCGCAAGTTGGACAAAGGTTGGAAGTGGGTAAACCCAGTTCTCTTCCGGATCTACTTGTCTTTATTCTGATTATTACTGATCTTGTTATGAAAATTATGTGTCAATGTTTGCAAGCACTACAAATCTATGGAAGGTAATTCAGTGTGAAAAAGTTAGTAGGGGGTTATTGATCATGGAAAATACAGGTGGGACAATGAGCTAGATAAGGAGCAATCATCATAACAGCCGAAAGAAAGCATTATAACAGCAAAAAGAAAGCACTAAAACAATTAGCACTATACTGCAAACCAATATTTGTATAGATCTGATAACTCTACTCTTAGGTCTTTACATAGAGATTTGGATATGTTCAGGAAGCAGTCAAGTGTTAGATGATATTTAATGTAAATAATAGACATGTGCGATTCGTTTAGTTCCGAATGTACATTCGTACGAATTTCATGCCATTAGGACATTCTGATACTTACAAATGCCGAAGTCCCGAAGCGCCGAAGTTCCCGAAGTGACAAAGTTCGGTAGTTTGGAAGGATTTCTGAAAAGTGGCAAAACAAGAGAGAGGGAGGAAAAATTATGTGAATGATGACAGGAATCTTGACCAATAAGCTAATTCCTTTTGTGCAGTGATGTCATATCCTGTACGTGTCACATCGCAGCTGCCAGCGGACCCTGAAGGATGTGCGAGGGAGCTGTGAATTACCGAAGTAGACAAAAAATTTTACTTTCCTGTATTTTTTAACTGAACCTAACTTTTTGCCCATGCACATCCCTAGTAAATAAATACAAATTGATATACTTCTGTTTTGGAGATACATCAATGTTTACAATGTAGGGCTAAAACATATCAAGGGGCTGTCTCCCTGACAGCTACTAGATGGTACTTCCACACCCACATCTGAGTCAGACTCAGTTCTTGACATTTGATGTCCTCACACATTGCATGGGGATGTTAAATGTTATCTTGTGGTTTTCATAGAGAAGCATTGGATTCAGTGTTTCTCTATAAGAAGTATATGAATTGCACATTGCTGTCACTGCCGTATATGTGCATTGAGTCAACAATGCATTGAACAAGCTTGGTGACGTCAGCGACGGCTGACGGGATTGCAGAGAAGAGGCTGTATAACAGTTTGTTGACCTGAGCAGAATACTGACTGCTACTTGGAGTCAACTTCAAACCTGCAGAACTGGGGACAAGAATATCTACTGGATATGGATCAATTTAAAGGAAAACATAAAACAGTTTAGCAAAATCATAAAAATATGCAAAAAAGAGTATCTGCAGATTTCAATAGAAATTGACACTTTTACAAATTAACCTGGTTGCACCCCTTGGCTGTCAATCAGACAACCTGTCCTGTTACTTCCTGGTTTGGTTACCTCAATGGATCTAAACTCAAGAGGCAGCAATTGCCCAGAGCACCTGCCTTGCAAGGCCTCCCATTGTGCTGGACAGCCACTGTGGACAGCCACAGTAAGTCTGGGCGGGGTTAGAAGGGGAGAGCTCTCAGCATTCCAATAGAAGATTTCATATACCCACAAAGAATACATGCAAAACGAATTACATGCATATTATTTTGTGGGTATGTCTACTAAATTGTTATATATTATTTCTTTTAGTGGAGTGTTCATTTGAAATGCCCTCTCATCACCATGAGCCATAAACAGCAGCACATATCCAGATCAAATGATTCAAGTAGGAAAAGAGACGAGGTGGACCCACATCCATGCAGGATGCAAAGTTTGAGAATTACTTCCCCGGACAAAAAAAAAGCCCCATATTTCATTAGAAATGAAAGACATGACTTTGATGCTTTGTTCTTCCATAAGAAACTTTCATTTAACCTTCAGGACAAAATTTCTGGAATAAAAGGGAATCATGACATGTCACACATGTCATGTGTCCTTAAGGGGTTAAAGGGACACTATAGTCACCAAAACAACTTAAGCTTAATGAAGCAGTTTTTGTGCATAGATCGTGCCTCTGAAGTTTCACTGCTCAATTCAGTTCCATTTAGGAGTTAAATCCATTTTGCTTCTGTTTATGTATCCCCCTAACCACCTCTCCCCTGGCTGTCACTGACATAGCCTTCCTAAAAAAAATTGTTACTGCGGCAAACATGACCTCGCCACGGGCTCCTGGAGGAGCCTGCTTGCCAGTCTCCTGCCCACAGACTATGGGCCCTGCAGGGAAACTTGTAAAAGACAGTTTAAAAGACTTGGTTTGTGTGATTTCCCTATGCCATTCGGAAACCAAAGAACCACACGAACCAGAGACCACCCGTGTGCTTGTTAAGCCCAATTGACACCTTGTAACGATTTCCACCGCAGTGTTCATCTGGACAGTTCGTGTGAATGACCACGAGGTGGCGGCCATCTTGTTCCCACAAACACAGGCAGCGGTGTTTGGGCGTCGAGCTCATGGAAATCGGACACTGAAACTCCCGAACACAGCTTGACTTCCATAATCGCTTGCGTTCGTTTCTACACAACCTGTAAGGGCACTGTTCGCTGTACTCGTTCGTATGGATGAGGTGAACAAGCTGCAATTATGGATTATGTTCAGTATTTTATTTGTTTTTATGTTACCGAAGTTGATCGACCGCTAGCACTGATTTTTTGGAACTATTTTAGGCTTAAGCCATGTGTGCGGTCGTTCAAAAAGGGACTTCCATAGAAAACCTGAACCCCTGAACCAATCCGGGAGATTTTTTAATATGTTGGTCACCCATATCGGGGCTATCCAGGGATGTGACTTTTGTGGGGATACCATGTGTATAAAGGGGTTATTTTTGTGCCCAGAGATAATTGAGTTCGTACAGTTCCTGACTCAATTATCTCTCAGGTACAGGGGAGGGATTACCCTGTTGTTTTGTGTAGGAAACCCCTTGCATGGGCTTTGTCATAAAAGACTGTGTGTGGCCCTGCATTAAACAGTCTTACTTCCAGTATTAAACCTTAGCTTAAGTGTGGGGGGAAAAGCTATGCTATAATCATTGCTATACTCTCTTGGAGAAGAGGTCTTCCAACTGGGAGCTGGATCAAGGTGTTGGTTCAGGGTGAGAAGGGACATAGAAATCCCAGCCAAGCTGCGGTGGCTAAGGGGCACTACAGTACTTATGGTGTCCAGTGCAGTGAATATGGTACTTGGTGATACTAGGAAGCGTGATTGGCAGAGGTACCCAGTTGGGGTACCAGGTCGTCCACCACAGTTTCATTTTTAATCAGTTGCAACTTAGTTTCAATGTCTATATCTCCTGTTCTGTTAATTGATGTTTAATCACACACAGCAGGCTCCAGAAAATAAGAAATTCTAAAATAGTTAACTAAAATATTTTGATACATCAGTCAGGCATATTTAAAAAATTTGCGTAGGGGTTTGTGTGTGTGTGCGCGTGTGAATTATATCAAATGGCAAACTGTTCAAACAAATTGACAGTTTTTCTACTGCATACTTTTTCTCTGTCATTATATTATTTGAAGAGTGATTTTATTTATTTCCAACAATTTCTATTTTTTAGTTATTGTGTCAATACAAGAACTATTTATCTTGTACCTATGTACATGTGATTTTTTTTTTTTTCTTAGGTCAGTAAGAGTCAATGGAGAAATGTTAACTTTATGTAGAAAAGCACCTCGGATATCATTGTGTTACAATACATTAACTCCTTCATTAGTAAGCACTTTTTGTTTTTAATAGATCACCAGGACATATGAAATGTGGGATGTACAGCTAGCATATGAAAGTTGTATAAAAGTGCAATGTAGAGATCAGGGCCGGACTGGGAATGAAAATCAGCCCTGGAAAAAAATTCTATACCAGCCATAATGCATTGCGCCAGCATAATGTGCAGATATGAACGTGGGGAAAAAAAAAACGGACCGCAGGCAGCTGCATCTAACAGCCATGGGTCCCCAGCAGTTGAGGATCCAGACTCCAGCCTTCAGTCCAGTGCAGATGAGGAGGAAAAGGAGATCTTGCCACCACCTACGGGCTTGAGCTTGGCAGCTTCCCCACGTGAGTACTGCACTAGCGCCTGGGAAGCGCTTGCAGGGTCTGCAGAGGAAGCATGCTGGAGGGGGTCTTCAGGACAAGCTAGTCAAGGGCAGGGAGAGGTGCCTGCTTTATTAAGGGCTTTGCTGGCCAGGCTCCCTCATTCTCACAGTATAGGCTCTGGTGAGGGCGTTGCACAGGTCACACAATAAGGAAGGGATCATGCGGTGGGTGTTTTGCGTCCTAGTATCCCAGGGTGTGAACTGTCAAGGACAAGACTGTGCAAGGTGAGTATGTGGACTTGCTGTCCTTGGTTCCGCCAGATAGGGAGTCTGTGGACAGACCACGGCATGGGGACATGGTGGAAGGAGAGAAGGGTAAGCAGCTGCCGCGGACTTTTGGGAACTGTCCTCAAGGGTTTTCCATTTTCACCAGCATATTGTCTGGCAATTATCCAGACAAAGCTCCTGCTTTGTTCGGCTATCTGGATTTGATTTGGGGTGCATCCAAGGTATATGGGGGACAAAGCTGGATCCGTTATGGCCAGCAGTTCCATCAGAAGATGTCAGCCAGACAGGACTTGGACTTCAGAGTGCAGGACAGTAGCTTGTGGCTCCTGCTGATGACACCTAGTTGCCCATCCCCCTTTCCAGGAGCAGCTGGCGCTCAGAGTGGTGCGTCGGCAGGACAGCGAAAAAGAGTTTGTTGGCTCTTTAGCAAGAGCCATTGCAGGTGGTATGGCTCCTGCAGATTACAGCATGAGTGCTCCGATTGTGACAGCGTGCACCCGGCCGTTAGATGCTTCAAGACAAGTAAGGCTGGTATCAAGTTCGGCAAGGGCGTCGTTCCTCACGCCGGTGAGCATCGCAAGGATGCGCCCATGGCTCGACTGGTACTCTAGGCGGCAAGAAGCAACAACTTTACTTGATGGGTTTCCTGTGGGTTTTTGGATTTCCTTTGTACATTCTGAGTTGCCGTTGTTTGCGGCTAATTTGCGTTCAGTTGTGGAAAAAGAACACATTTTGGCTGAGAAATTGGACAAGGAACTCAGTTTGGGGCTCATGGCGGCCCTTTCAACGATCTCCCAACCTATGAGTCACCCCCCTGAGTTTGGTGCCTAAAAAGAAGCCTGGGGTTTTCCGTCTCATTCACCACCTGTCATACCCGTTGGGTGGGTCGGTGGATGATGATGTCGATAAGGAGGTTTCTAGGGTCCATTATGCGTAATTTGAGAGGCGGGGTCGGGGGCCCTTCTCGCAAAGTCGGACGTTGTGTCCACGTTTCGCTTGCTACCGGTTCACCCGGACTGTTTCCACCTGCTGGGTTGTCAGTTTCAGGGAAGTTATTTCTTTAACATGTGTTTGCCCATGGGCTGCACCATTTCTTGTTCATACTCAACAATTGTCCCTTGCCACGTTTAGGGTTAAGCAGGCTTTCCACTTTATACGCATTTCTAGACGGCACAAAGAGGATCTGCAGGTGTGGAGTACCGTCTTGGGTGCGTATAACAGACAATCTTGTTGGCTGCGTCCGGCGGTGGCTAACAGTGAATTGGGTCTGTTCACTGATGCCCCAGGTTCCATTGGGTTGGTTGCATATTTTCAAGGTCGTTGGTGTGCGGTGGCATGGCCCCCTTTGAGTGGCATGGTTCTGAGCTGATTGGTAACCTTACGTTCTTGGAGCTGCTCCCCATTGTGGTCGTGGTTGAAATGTGGGGTTTGGACTTCCCAAACAGAAAGGTGATTGTTCACACAGACAACATGGGTGTGGTTCGTGTGATCAATCGGTCCACGTCTGGGTCCCCTCTTGTCTTGCTCAGGGGCCTAGTGCTTCTTAGCCTATCATGTAATGTATGGATTGCTGCCTGGCACATTCCGGGTGTTGACAATGTCATCACTGACTTTTTTTCTTGGTTTCACTGGGACCGTTTTTG
The DNA here is from genome assembly GCA_933207985.1 of Pelobates cultripes. Classification (NCBI taxonomy): domain Eukaryota; kingdom Metazoa; phylum Chordata; class Amphibia; order Anura; family Pelobatidae; genus Pelobates; species Pelobates cultripes. Next base: position 134,122,985 of record OW240920.1, read on the forward strand.
GAAGGCAGCTCCGGAGGCAGCGCAGACGGGAACCCCTTACTTGTGGGACCTCGTTTCAGACATCTGAGGCACTTGATATGGGGGTCCTTGTCATAGGCAACGTGGAAGGCATATAGCGGGGCCTGAGTTCGTTGGTGGGCACTAGGTAGGGCCCAGGAGGTTTCTTCTGGGGCGGGTAGATTGTCAATGATGCTTGCTTTACAGGAATCTTTGTGTGCCGATGGTAAGTCTGCAGCGGTGGCCGAACGGTCTTTGTCTGCTCTCTCCTTTCTGTTCCATTTTTTATGCTGGATGGATATTTCCAAGGCTTTTTATCAATTCTCCAGTATCCTTCGAAAATGTATCAGCCGGACGGGTGGTGACCCCAGGCAATACACATCACATTTATTTAGGATAGGTGCAGCTACTCAGGCCAGATTACTGGGGCTTTCGACCGAAGCGTTAAAAATGGCTAGGGCGTTGGGAATCGGGCCGGTTTCAGCTGTATGTACGTCTGCACTTGTTGTAAGGATCTATGTGGGTATATTAATGTTCTAACAGGTGTTGTTTGTTTTGCAGGACCAGTTACGCAATATGTTTGGATTGTGAGACATTCATACATATACTGGGCTGCCAAGAAGGCGGAGGATAGAGCGTATGGCCGTAATTTGGGGTTCCGTATCATTCAGTTAGGGTACATTGGCGGGGATTGTGTTGGGTCTATCATATGTTCCTTATCTGAGGGATAGTTATCTGTCCTTTGACTAATATCTTGTTGTTTTGAAAATGTCCATGATGCAACTTTTAGCATAGGACTCACCTAAGAAGCTTTTCTTTATGTGGAAGGTGAGCTTACACTTAAATGGCCATTGGAGTCATACTAAAAAACCTCCAGTTATTTAATTGTGCCTAGGTAGTTGGGATAGTGCACAAGTAATTCTTTTCTTTGATTTTTTTTATTGTTTTGGGTGGATGTGTACTATGGTCATTGCTGCCGTCCAGGATTAGTGGGAGTTTGAACTCATGTTCATCAAATACATGAGGCATATTTCCAGATTAAAAAAACAAACAAATATGAACACTAAATTTGGCTAGGGTTTGTGACTAAGTGGCTACTAAAAAAGACTGGACATAACCCATTTTGAATAACATTGGTTGTCTACTTTTACAAATGGTATACTACTACACATTATGCACTTAGAATTACATTTTGAAATGATGTCTTATAATTATTTTTCACAAAAACAAAAAATGGTGTTCATGTCCGTAGTCAGGTAAAGGCCAAGGTTATACCGTCAGTGAATCATGCAAATTATTCAAAGTGTTTAAGATAAAGGTGTATAGGGTAGCCAGGTGGTTACAAATGGAATAGCATCTTGTGCTACTGGCTCTTAGAAAATCCTCAGCATGAAAATAAAAAGCAAATCAAACAATAAAATCTGCAAGTGTGTTCGTAAAACAAGTGAAAAAGAGTAGAGTGAAAATAGTGTGTAATAAGAGAGAAGTTAAAAAAAGAAAAAGCTGACAGTGAGACAAACCTCATAATTCTAAGATTGGACAGTAATGGATATCTATAAATGGGAATGGGAAGCAAATCTTTGGCTTTATATGCCCACAAAGCTATACCTGCCAAGTGCCCTATATATTGCAGGACAGTTCAAATTTTAGGACCCTGTCCTGCTAGACCCCAGAAAACACAAACATATTAAAGGGACACTATAGTCACCAAAACAACTTTAGCCTAGTGAAGCAGTTTTGGTGTATACGTCATGCCCTGCAGCCTCACAGCTTAATTCTCTGCCATTTAGGAGTTAAATAACTTTTGTATCTGTTTATGTAGCTCTAGCCACACACCCCTGGCTGTGACTCACACAGTCTGCATAAAAACTTGCTTCGTTTTCAATCAGATGTTAACTTACTTCAGAAGTGTTTAACTCCTGCTCTGTAAATTGAACTTTAATCACATACGAAGCTCCTGCATGATCTAGCATGATAGTAACAAAACAGGAGGTAATAAATTCTAAATTAAATAGAATTTGTAATAAAGGAAATGTAAACATTAGATGACTCTTTACAGGAAGTGCTTAGGAAGGCTATAGAAGTGACGTGCAGAGCTGGATAAACAAAGTGATTTAACTCCTAAATGGCAAAGAATTGAACAGTGAGACTGCAGGGGCATGATCAATACACCATCTGTGAGTATTTTTTTATTATTAATGTTCTAGGAAATAAACACTATAGTGTTAGGAACAAAAATGTGTTTTCCTAACGCTATTTTACCCTAGTTACCGTTTAGGTAACCACCCCTCTGCTGCAAGCGTTAAAAAGGTAGTTTTACTTAAAGCAGTACTGTCATGGGCAAATCCATTTTTTTCACCCCCAAATGCTCCTAAGCCCTCTATATTACCTTTTTTAATCTTTATTTCATGCCCAGGTCCTGGGTGCCGCCATCTTTGTGTGGGCAGATGAAGTAGAGTGGAGACATGTATACTAAACAGTGAGCAGCCTGTGGCAGCCCCCTCCCCCCCTTCCAACAAACTAGCAGAGGGGGACATAGTGTCCCACCTAGCCCCCACCCATGCCCCGAGAGTAGGGCCTATGCAATTAAACAGGGTACACAGGGTCCCCCTTGGTGGGGGCCCTAAAGGACAATGGGAGGGGCCAATTGTCCTGCCCCCAGCCCCCGCCCATGAGCAGTGGGTGGGGGCCCTAAATAAAAAGGGGGGGACCTATTGTCCTCCCCTTGGCCCCAACCCATGAGCGGCGGGTGGGGGGCCTAAAAGACAATGGGGGGGACCTATTGTCCTACCCTTAGCCCCCCCATGAGCGGCAGGTGGCAGCCCTAAAAGGCAATAGGGAAGTCCTATTGTCCTCCCCACCCATGAGCGGCAGGTGGGGTCCCTAAAAGATGGGGGGGTGCCTATTGTCCTCCCCCGCAGCCCCACCATGGGCGACGGGGGGCCTAAATGTAAAAATACCCTGCCCCCCAGGGGTGCTGCTAGTTAAGAGATGCCCTACCATGGGGTAATTTATTGGTGGGGAGGGGTGCTTTATTTATTTTTTATAACAGTGAGCAGCCACAGGCAGAGCCAGTCAAACTACAACTAGGTACTGGGCATCTTGTCCTCTACCCAAAGGGACATTTCTGCTCTAGCAGGTCTCTTACTGTTCTACAGTGTTGCCTGCCCCTGAGATGAGTCCAATACCTGGCCGAGCTGCAGTTCTTTACCTCGATCAGCTGTAACCAAAAAACTGGCATGCGGTAGCCCATCTCAGGGCAGCCTTCTCCAATGGCTAGTCTACTGAAATCCAGTGCCAATGCTAACCCCATCCCTCTACCATTGGTGAAACTCCAAAACTTCTGATTGACAATGATTTGGACTGCCTCAATTTATAAACTACAAACCAGGATGTGACCACAGTCATTCAAATTTACAGAGTTATAAGGCACAGTGTCCTAAAGGTTTGGATATGATGCTATTACAAGGATACGAGGTCACGCATTTAGGCTGGAAGAAAGGAGATTTAATCTAAGGCAAAGGAAAGATTTTTTACAGTAAGAACAATAAGTATATTGAATTCTCTGTCTGAAGAGGTGGTTTTATCAGAGTCCATGCAGATGTTTAAACAGCAATTGGATAAATACTTCCAAAAACATAACATACAGGGATATCATTTCTAATTAGTGGGGTAATAGCTGCTTGATCCAAGAAGATATCTGACTGCTATTTTGGGGTCAAGAAGGATTTTTTCCTATTTTTTTGCAAAATTGGAAGCGCTTCAGACTGGGTTTTTTGCCTTCTTTTGGATCGACAGCAAAACATATGTGAGAAAGGCTGAACCTGATGGACTAAAGTATCTTTTCAGCTTATCTTTTCTTATGTAACTATGTAACTTTCAAAGACATACTGGATGGCCACCTAGCAAGGTCCTTTAATTCAAGCTTAACGAATTTGTGAAATCTCTCATAAACAATGATCTAACAATGTTTACTATAATAGTTTTTAATAATCCGGTTCATTTTTACCAAAATTTATCTATTCTGAACAAAAAAGAAAACCATATTGTCACGTATTCATCCGCTTATAAAAATGTGGTTATTGGCATTTACTGTCCACACAGGAAAAGTTGTGCCGAGTAGCAACCAAATCCACAGAAGGGTTAATGCTGAGCAGCAATTATGCAAATGAGAACCTGGTAACTGCCTTTGGGGTCAAAGGCCAGTTACAGCCTATCAGATCTAGAGGAGGGGTATAGTTCTCATCCTGCTCAGTGCCCTGTCGTGGTTTCCCTTGTGGTTGTCCGAGAGCGCGTTCCTGATTCAAGTTTCTTCTGGTTTTTGACTTTGGCTTTGATTTTGATTTCCCTGTATTCTGTATCCCTGACTTCTGGCTTTCCCTTATCGTTGTGTCTCTTTCTGTATCCCCTGACCTCGGCAAGTATCCTGACTATTCTTTGGTACGTTAAGTCCGGTCATTCTAAGGCCCGGTAATACGTTACCTATTAGTCATCTGTGTGACACAATTCTACGTGCTGGACCAACTTGTAATCCTGATATTATGACATGGTCATAGATTCTGTAGAATTGTGTTAGCACATAGCTGCTTGCGAGAGAACGCTAGTGTAGAATGATCACCGTATAGATCAGTTTGCCCAGGCTTTCAGTACGCTCCTTACTCGAACAGCGCATCTGCAATCCTCGGCTTCTCCAACTGTGTCACCTGCGCCTAATGTACCTCCTGTAGTACATAAGGCACCTACTATCTCCCTATCTCCTCCCTTGCATTTTGATGGTAATATTCAAGAATGCCGGGGATTTATTAACCAAATTGAGTATCATTTTGAGGCCTCACTTGGATCTTTTCCCACTGACAGAGCTAAAATTGGTTACCTGATGAACCAATTTAAAGGTAAAGCTTTAGCTTGGGCTAATCCATTATGGGAGAGTAGTAGGAGCATTGCACACAATTACCAGGAATTCATTGCAGAATTTAAACTTACGTTTGAACCATTAGGCAGGGAGGGTGACGCCTCCACTGCCCTAATGCATATTAGACAAGGGAACCGGTCTATCTCGGAGTATGCCATAGAATTTCGCACGTTGGCTTCCGAGGTAGACTGGACTAACAGCGGATTAATCTCAGCATTTAAGAAAGGATTATCTGAGACTATGTTGGATGAGATTGCTGCCAATTATTATGCTAATTGATAATAGACTCAGAACCAGAAATAAAACCAGACTTATTGCTTTGCCATTAGCACCTCAGTTCTCCAGACCAGTTGTTCCTGACCTCTTTATACAGTCCGAACCCAAACCTTACTGCCCATGGCTCACCAACATTCCAAAGGGACAACTAACTAGAATAAAAAGGAAATGTACGGATCAGAACATTTTTTTACATCAAAGTCAACGGATTCTGTCTGACTTTAAGGAGAGAGGCTATCATGATCATATTTTATGCAAAGCTGTAGAAGATACTCAGAATCTAAATAGGAAAAATCTGTTGAACTATAGGACTCAGAAAGAAAATATGAAACATATATTTCTGCTGCAAGTGTGAGATGTCCGTTCTGAATGAAGGTAAAGCAGGCACTGATTGTATATACAACGAGTCTGCCGATCCGGACGTTCTCTGGACGCCCCACACATGCAAATGAACTGTGTTAGAATACACCAATCATATGCAGGACATGAAACATAAAAACTTTCTGAGAGTGGGGAGGAACTTAGCACCTTTCGTCCTGACGAAGCCATCTGTGAATGGAGTAACGCGTAGACACGGAAACACGTTGATAAGGGGGCGGAGCCTATCAACAAGCCGGGACATTTGAAAGAGCAGCAGCTGATGATTCGCATGCTACCCGGACGGCACCAAAGGAACTCCATTGACCCCTTAACATGGGAGACATCTCCCAGTGTGGGAAAGCCTGGTTGTGGGTAATGGGAACACATACCGTTTTACTCACCATCACATTTAGTAAGCAGTAACCTGTTGTATGCCTGTATATTTAACAGTGACCTGCTTTATGTGTGCATATTAAGCAATGACCTGCTTTATGTGTGTTAACTAAGAAGTGCCAAGTAATCTATACAGATCTGTTCTATGATCTTTTTATTTTTCTCTTGCATGCTGAGTATAAATTGGAATACCATCCAATGAGAAATATAAGTATTTTTATTTTCCTCTTGAAAGCTCTGTTGCATGTGGGAGAGGGGCTTACTGTAGCTTGACATCGTTCCACTTCTCAATACTATACTTTGAATATTCTATATGTGGTGAAGGGATCACTTTGAAGTGTGGTAGCTAGTACCTAACAAATATTTGGGAACTTATATAACCTATAAATAGCTCTATTTTTGCCCCTATAGAGTTTTTATATACTAAGCGCTCCAGTATTGTATGTTTTATTTTGCTCTGTATTTTTGTTTATGTTTAACTAACCACTTACATAAATAAATAAAGATTTTCAAAAAAATAAAGCATATACTTTTTTCTGTATAATTTAATAATTACAATTGTTTTGGTTACATTCCACTTCAGATGAAACCTTTAAAAAAATAAATCTTAGAGGTGGCATTTTGCTTTTATAACAGATAATAAATTAGGTAGCTTTAGTGTTGTAGTCATAACGAAAATAAGCAAGTTATCATTTATTTTTTTCTACTCAAAAAAAGATTAAATAATAATTGATCACAACACTCTTTATTTGAAGAAAAAAAACACACACACACACACACACACAAGCATATAATACCAGAAGCATTATACGTTTGTGTGTGATTTTTTCTTTTTATCCAAAAAAAGAGATTTTAAAAAAAAATTGATCACAACACTCTTGACAAAAAAATAAATAAAAAACACACACACAAACGTATAATGCTTCTGCTTCAATGTAACACACAAGCATTTTTAAAAGAGGTTTGGAATGTTCATTTAACATTTGCTTTTGCTGTAGAGGCAAAAATTATAAATACAATGTAGTCTTCATCAAACATTTTGAGTACAGCACACTTCATTCTGACTGTAAACTGATAGCTTGCCAGTCTGCGTACATGTACAGTCATGGCTCCAGGCTGGCAGCAAAGTTCCCTTAATTTGGATTTATATATTATTCCATAAGTATGGTTTTTTTTAAAGTGAATCGCTGCTCAGAGTCTTGTGGTCGGGAAGGCAGGGAAAAGTGAGATTTACTTACCTGAACCTGTACCTCATGGGTTCCTATGTCGTCTTCCTGTTGCTCGTCTTCAGCTCCTAGCATTTCAGCTGCCAGGAGCCCAGGTCAGCACTGTACTCTTACGCATGCACGAGAGTACAGCGTTGAGGTCTATGTAGGTTTCCATGAGACTTTGGGATCTTCCGTAGAAAAAGCAAATTCCCCTTCAGCCATCACTGATGATGGCTGGGGAAATTACATTGCTTGATGGAGGTTGCTCTGCCTAGTGTCAGTCTTTGTCAGGTAGATAAAAAAACTGAGACAAAGCAGTCCCTACTTTGTCTCTTTATATCTTTGGACTGGGTTAAATTTCAGTTAAATTCCATCACAGTGAATTTGAGTATTTCATAAGTATTCTATCTTTCATAAAGATAGAAACCTTATGAAATACTCATTTTGCAGATAGGAGTGACAGTGCCGCTTTGAAGAAGAAAACGTTAAATAGACGTAAGTGTAACACATTAACTGGTCTCATGTATTTAACATTTCAAGTGTATAACTAAATGGTATTTAGTGTAATTTCAAATTCAAAAAATTAAATTCTTAAAGTATTTTTTCTGTAAGTGCATTTTTTTTAAGAGTCACCTTACATCGTATTATATACTAATGTGTAAAAAAAGGTAACAAATAGGCTCATTAACTGCCTCTTGCATTTAGAAAAGAGTAGTCCAGTTTTCAAGTTCTGCTGGTTATTGTTAACAGTGAACTTCATGCGTCATAACCGCTACATCCAACTATAATAACACAGAGGTGTCACGCACCAGTAATAAATATTTTTTGTGAATGGTTTGACATTTACCCCAACAGCATTACACTGCTTCCAATCTTCTAATGTCACACTCAGCCAACAAATGACCTGAAAAATCTCACAAAAACCTGTTTCCGCTGAACTATTCGAACTAATTTTTTTACCATCTCTATTTTTATGCCAACAGTAGAACTCCAAATTACGAATCAAACTGAACTGTTTGTCCTTTATCCATTTTGTTTCTTTCATAATTTGTCCATATAGGGATTTGGAGTTATGGAATTCGGATGACCAGAAGATCACCCAAAATTAGGGCGGAAGCAGCACGGATAAGTGTCACACTATTTTAAAATAATGGAACTCCTTACTGAGGAACAATGTCAGAGTATCTCTGGCACCATAACCACAAAGCTGTAGCGGTTACTTATAGTGTTCAATTAAGCTATACTTATAGTTAACAGATTCTCTAATCAATTAGTCATGATGTGCTGACAATCAATTTTCAAATGTTAGATTAAAACAGTTCAGATAGAATTAAATAGTGGAGTTGGAGCATTTTTCTGGCTCTGCTATTTTGGCCAGAAATTTACTAACCGTACGTCAATTCATCGCAGCTATCTGTTTAATCCATAGATCTAGAGTCTGTAGTGCATTATTGACCTGATGCTTGGAAAATATTCCCAGTTGGGAAATAATAAATACATTTACAGTGACATTTTCCAAAAATGCTCCCCACCCCCCCAAAAAAAATATATTATTTCTCTGTATTGAAATGAACCTTAAAAACATTAGCTTTAAAAGCTATCATTGTCATTTGATCCCAATCGGTCCTTATTTTGGGATGTTTTTCATTGTGCTTATAACAGTTCTTTGAGTCCTACATCACCACCAAAATGAGCAATTAGTAAACTTTAAAGTGGTGAGAAAATGTTTTTGAAGTGTGTTTTGGGTCAGCGTTTGCTTCGAATTTCATTGTGGTTCTTCGGAACTGCAACAAATCTTCTTCTTTTAAGGAAGGCAGGAACACCAAAATTATTGTCCCATAGATATTCAGGAGAGAGGATCTTAGTTGGTTTGTAATTAAGTAAATATTTATTTAAATAGCTCTCGTCATGCCAGACAGCTTCAATATTATTTTCCTTGTCTCTCAACATTGCATTATGACTGAAATTAGTCAATTTATAGACTTCTTCTATTTTACCCCCAAAATATCCTCCTGCATAGTAGAAGTCCCCCTGGTCAATAGGAATATAAGCTTCAGACCGTGGATTCCGCTCATATGTAAAACCTTCACGAGATGATCCATAAAGACCAGGATGTAAAGTTCCAAACAAATCACCTAGGATTTCCACACCAACATCATCAGTGAACATCATGTCCACATCTAGACAAACTAAGTAGTCAACCTCGTTGATGAATTGGTTTTGGGACAAGTCGCGTATCATCTCCATGCGTCTCATGGAGACATCTTGCCACCTTTCATAGCTGGGAACCTCTAGAATTATCAGCTTTCTTCCATTCTTGAGGCTAAAAGTTGATTCATTAACAGTTTTGATACGATCTGTGAATACATAATAGTTGACAGGATGTCCCACCATGAAGAATTCTTCCGCTGTCTCAATAAACGTTTTGAGGAAAACTGTGTATCTAAGAGGCAAAGAAAAGATGATTAAAAAATATAGATTGTATATACATATATTTATACAGAAGTTGTTGTTTTTTAAAACTGTAGGGACAAAAAAAATTAAGCAACATGAAAAAGGCTAAAAATTTAAAACTATAGGGTCCTGACCTGGAACCATCTATAAAGTACAACTGATCAGGCACAACGTAGGGGGGCCCACATGTTAACGAATTACCCATGCCCAGATCTGCCTAGGCTTGACAAAAACTGTAACATTCAAAAAATTGTTGGATCAAATTTAGGTATGAAATATAGAAAAGTTGACATGTATAAAGACAGTCCTCTTTTTCCATTTTTTAAAAAAGTGCAGATTCCAATAGGACACTTTTTTTTATAAATTAACCTTGTTACACTTCCCTGTCTGTCAATCAGACAACCAGTCCTTTAACGTCCTGGTTTGTTTAGCTCAAACTGATTGGACAGTCACAGAAACTCTGGGCTGGAGATGAGGGCGAGGACGCGCAAAGGCTGCAGACAAGAGATCTGTAGCTTTTGTTTGCTGGCTTTAGATATACTCCCATTGGAAAAAAATGTATAATAAAATACATGCATGTTTTCATAGGGGAATATCTACTAAACAGTTAATTTTATTTCTTTATTTGCAGGGTGTAGTATCCTTTTAACTGTATTTTTTTTAAAGAGACACTATAGTCACCAGAACAACTACAGCTTATTGAATTTGTTCTGGTGAGTAGAATAATTACCTTCAGGCTTTTTGCTGTAAACACTGTCTTTTCAGAGAAAATGCAGTGTTTACATTACAGCCTACTGCTAACTTCACTGGCCACTCCTCAGATAGCTGTTAGAGATCCTTCCTGGGTCAAGGCTGCCTAAAATGCATCCAAACATTCAGTATCTCCTCCCTCTGCATGCAGACACTGAACTTTCCTCATAGAGATTCATTGATTCAATTCATCTCTATGAGGAGATGCTGATTGGCCAGGGCTGTGTTTGAATCATGCTGGCTCTGCCCCTGATCTGCCTCTTTGTCAGTCTCAGCCAATCCTATGGGGAAGCATTGTGATTGGATCAGGCTACCACTTCTGATGATGTCAGCAGACTGCTTGTTTTTTTTTTTTTTGTAGGCAAACAGCATGCAGATCTACAGCTTCTGGCTTGAATACAGTAAGATTTTTACTATATTTAGGGATGCATGAGGGGACCAGGGTGGCTAGATGGTGGTTTAAACATTATAGGGTCAGGAATACATGTTTGCGTTCCTGACCCTATAGTGATCCTTTAAAGTATTTCATAAAGCGAGTTGATTATCTTTTGCCTACAAATTAAAAAACACAGAATACATAGTGTATAGCATTGACCACACCCAAGTCATGTGAGATGCATTGTTTATCTGATAGATTATAATGCATATTCAGGCTCCTACTCCGAGACTTAGGCCAGGTCAGACTGCAATACATGCGCAGCGAAAAATGCTGTTTTTAAAAACACCATACATCAGGTGATTTTAAATATACAAGCATTAGAAAACAAACCCCATTTTCAGAATATAAATAAAACTTGCATTTTAACGTATATTAGAATATAGTACGCATGAACAAAAATAGTGCCTTTTACATGTTATAAAGCTTGTATATTCAGTCTCAGACTAATAGCTATTTATCAGAATTTTGGGAAATCGGCAATTCAACCAAATTCTGTAACTCCAAACCGCCAAACGAGCAAATTAAGAAAAGAATGAAAGGAATGAATGAGACATTTCATTTTTTTTCATGATTCAGAGTTTAGACAGCCACTAAATGTAAAAATCAAGTAAGAAGGGACCAATATTGTGGAGGGGGGCAGGGGTTGGGGGGGAGGAAGAGCAGGAAAAAGTCTATATTTATATATTATATATTTCATATATATTATATATTTTCAATATATAGATTTTTTTTTTTTTTTCTGAATTGGTCTCTTCTCACTTGATCACAAATCAGTGAACTGAAAATATATACTTAATATTTATATTAAAACAATCCTACCTGCCGCTCATTTGTTGTAAACCTATAATTCTCTAGTCTAAAGTCAATTTGTTTTTACAAATTAACTGGTAATCACTAGTGTGCCTCCTGTCCCCACCTGTAGTCTGTAGCTGGAGGCTCAAAAAGAAAACATAGGGGGAACATGCTATTGCCCCCATGTCCCCCTCATCCCCTACCGACAGGTGGCAGATGGGAGTTGTTGTATAGAAATTGGGGGGACATGTCTATGTCTCCCCACAGTCTCCCATCATCAGGAGGTTTGTGATGTCTGTAAAATGTACACTGGTGTGCATGGGACACTAATTATTGCAAACAGATCTTGCAAAGAGCAAGTGAACAATAATTAGCAAATGTTCTCCCACCAGACGAATTCCGCATTGTAATGTCCAAATCCTATATATAGGCTTCAGATGAAAAAAGCATTGATTTCAAAGTTGACCGAATGTATCTGACAAATAGCTCAGATTCAGTCGGGATGACTGCCTTCTGACTGGATACAACTTTCATTTAGAATTGCCAATCCAATCAGAATTTAGTCATTTTCACGGAATTTCTTATTTTTGTCCATCCGGCGTATAGTAAAGAGATTGTCTGCTTAATGGTTTTCTTAATCCTAACTTGCTGAGCAGATACAATATATTTGTAGACAAGAAAAAATGTTCAGTTTATCAAATAAAACAAAAATCACAAAATATAACTAAAAAACAACATCTTTAGGGGAATTAAGTTTGCTACTTACTTTTTAATGGCAAACACAGTAATGCCAATGTGTACCCCTTTCTTATGGAACTGTTCATTCAAAACATCAATGTTGTACGTGCCGTTCCATACAATTGGTGCAAGCCATGGGGTCAGCATCATCACATCACTTCGCCTATTGTCATGAAAGGACAGAGTTACTAATGTTTTGCACAGACCAACACAGCACAGAATTATTGCTGAACCAAGTCAATGACATATTAGATTGGGGGAGGCAGTGTATTAGATTGGGGGAGGCAGTGTATTAGATTGGAGGCAGTGTATTACATTGGGGCAGTATGTTAGTTTGGGGGGCTATGTATGAGTTGGGGGCAGTATATTAGAGTAGGGGGGTGGTGCAGTGTATAAGAGTTGAGAGACAGGGTAGTGTATTGAATTTGGGGGCAATGTATTACTTTGGGTCTGCATGGAGGCGCTGAACGCTCCCCATGGAGATGCTGATTGGCCGCACAGCGTTTTGCCATACATAGACAATAGCCTCCAAATGCTTTCCTGTGGGAAATCATTGCATTGGCTGCTCAGACAAAATGAAGAACACACTCCTAGGACTCCAAAATCAACAAGATAACGTCATTTGGTTTTTACAGCTGTGCTACTTTTCTTAATATATCAATGTAGTTGGACTGAAACGTTGGTTACATGCAAATGCACGTCTCCTTAAAAAGGACGTCCAGTGTCAGTTAGGCGGCATTTTCTTTATCTTGTACTTTTCAAAATAAACCTACATTTCTATGAAAACTTAAAGTTTTGGGTTTTTTTGTGGCCCACCTTGTTTATTTGGCCCGTGTTAGCCATTATAATGATAAATAGGGGAACCAGCAGTGGTTACAGGATGTTGTCTAACTGTGCAACCAACTGGACATGTGCACACTTTTGGAACTAGACGGGTAAGGGGTTAGACTGGCAAGCGTAGAACACGGTGTTTGTTTTTATATGTACATATACACGCAAACATACATATTTGTACATATCAAAACCATTGTACAGCACTGTAATATAAATACTACATAATAAAAACATATACTGAAAAAAACACATTTTACTACAAAAGGACGTTATCAGACTCAAACGTGCTGTTAATCTGCTTTGATCACAGTGACAAATAACTATAATTTTAATTACATTAAAATAATATGTATTTGCTGCAAGTATTATTTTGAACTGATTTCAGGTGATCGCGTAGCTGCAATTTAACATGGCGTCACAATAAACAATTACCTTTGCATAGGAAAATTAAAGGGATTATTCTAAGCATCATAGATCTTTTTGATTTAAAAAAAATATTAGCAGAACATTTGTTTGAAGCAATGGATGCATAGCTTGCTTAAAAATTTGCATAACATTATTATGTATAGATCAGGCAAACTTTAACAATAAAATTATATAGATGTACATATATTTTTATGTTCTACATACTTATTCATTTATAAAAAACATTTTTGGGAAATCAGAATATATAAATAAAAATAGTCAAATGCCTTTCTTACAGATATTTGCAAGGAGTCCAAAGGCATAACTAGCAGTGCAGCTTACTAAAAATTGCAACAGAATGTAAAAACGAATGTCTGCATTTGAGCATAAAGTACACATACAGTAAATACAGTTAAATTATATATTTCTGAAATAAACCTATATAAAACTGCTATAACGATCTTTATCAATCTCTGTACTGCTAATGAAATGCTGACAGTGAAATGGTAGAGCCCATTTACTCCTCCCCCTCCCTTAATATAGGAATGATATGACCCATCTAAATTTCCTGTACTGTTTGAAAACTGGGGGTGAGCTGGAATTTCAGAAACTTTATATCAGTATATATTATATCAGTAGCTAGGTGCTTCTTGCAGAGAAATCTGTTACTCTACTGAATGGTAATAATAACTAGTGTATAAATGAGAGAGCGTTAGGCTTTATGTTACATACAGAAAAATACATTAAAATGCTTATACTTGATTTTGGTATTGCAGGGGCTAATAAAGTAGTTTTGATGTATCCTGTCTGATACTCACACCGCCTCCAATGATAAACAAAATAGTAAAATTTTTACAGCAGAGTGTCTTTACTTTAGAAGTTATTGTCTCCTGCTCTGTTAATTGATCTTTAGACTGCTCAGGGAATTAACAGAGGAGAGTAGAAATTCTAAATTAATCACACTTTGCAACAAGGGAAATTGAACCCTTTAGACTTCTTTTTCAGGAAGTGTGCAGGGAGGCTGTGTAAATCAAAGAGGATTGTAAATTTATCTTATTCCACAGTGTGTTTAATATTATAATTTATAATCTCCTGCTCTGTTTATTAACCCTGCCACAAAGCATGGGATTAATGTTCGATTAACAGAGCAAAAGATAAGGTCTTCTAAAAGAAACACACTGTGGGGCTAAGGCTGATTAAGCAAAGTGATTTAACTCCTAATTGGCAGAGAATGGAGCAGTGAGATTACAGGTGTATGAGCTACACACCAAAATGACTAAATTAAGCTAAAGGTGTGTTGGTGCTTGGAGTTTCCCTTTAATATAATGCGTGTGTTTTATTTTTATGATTTGTGGAAAACATTTAACACTCACGGAATATTAAAGGATTCTGCCACCTGATATAGCATTCTGCAAACAGAAAAAAAGGAGCAGGTTATTAGTATTTTAGGGCTAAACATCGATTAATTAGAAAACAGGTGGTCCACTGACTGAGCCAAATGTAAACGTTGTGATCAAAACAAAACGTAAACAAAACCTGGCATTTGCGCTATATGTCTGTCCAACCGTAATTCACCTCTTTTATATTAAATGCAAATAGGTTATTATATATCATTTTATTCAGGGGAAACTGGCTTTTATTTAACATCAAATATTTAGGTATGAAACATAATTTAATATGAATAAAATATTAAAAAATGGGAGAAAAAAATAATTTTTATAATTTTTTTAGTTCTACTTGACATTCTGACTGTTAATGTCATAATACTGTTTGCTTTTACTGCAATAAAATACACATATTTGTATTAAGCGATGTCTCATGTGTAAAACAGTACCCCCTATGTACAGGTTTTATGGTGTTTTGGGAAGTTACAGAGTCAAATATAGCATGTTCAATTTTTCAGTTTTTTTCACATTTAAATTTTCCAGATTGGTTACGTTGCCTTTGACACTGTATGGTAGCCCAGGAATGAGAACTACCCCCATGATGGCATACCATTTGCAATAGTAGACAACCCAAGCTATGGCAAATGGGGTATGTCTAGTCTTTTTAGTAACCACTTGGTCACAAACACTAGCCAAAGTTAGTATTAATATTTGTTTGTGTGTGAAAAATGCAAAAAACTAATTTTCATTCATGGGCTACCAAACGGTCTCAAAGGCAACGTAACCAATCTGGCGAATTTCAATGTGAAAAAACTGAAACACAAGCATTATATTTGACCCTGTAACTTTTGAAAACACCTTAAAACCTGTACATAAGGGGTACTGTTATACTCGGGAGACTTCGCTGAACACAGAAGTGTAAGTGCCATTTGTGTGTGAAAAATGCAAAAAACGTCACTTTCACTGACGATATCATCGTTGTAATACATTTTACTGTTTTGAAACACTAATATTTGTATTCAGTGAAGTCTCCCAAGTAAAACAGTACCCCCCATGTACAG
Organism: Pelobates cultripes; assembly: GCA_933207985.1. NCBI lineage: Eukaryota > Metazoa > Chordata > Amphibia > Anura > Pelobatidae > Pelobates > Pelobates cultripes. The sequence goes on from OW240920.1 coordinate 134,138,989, forward strand.
GTTCTACGGTGTGTTATGGAAAATTACAGGGTTAAATATAGTGAAACTTAAATTCCCTGAACTTTCGGCCTGGGTTGTCAGGTAGGTCCCGCAAATTGTAATTAATAAAATGACCTAATTATGTTAAAATATTACATAAATATATACACAGAATTAATATATATATATCTATATATAGTATATGTATAATGGCACTCACCCTTGCTAGTAAACTGTAAAATCCAATGCCGTGGTGCAATCCCACGCTGAAATAATATAAGTATAAATTATTTGAAATGTAGCAAATTGATCGACGTTTCGACCCATTTGGGTCTTCCTCAAGATCTTGAGGAAGACCCGAATGGGTCGAAACGTCGATCAATTTGCTACATTTCAAATAATGGAATAAATAACTTTGGAATATTTAAAGACCGGAGAGTGCATCCTTTATACTTATATACTATGTCTATATATATACTTAATTATTTTTATTTATATATAGTGATATATACGTATATACTTGTATATCTATTTATATAGATATATATATTATTTCATTCTACGTGTATTTTGATATCAATATATATTAATATCACAATACAGTTAGGATACTAGCGGTACACCGCTGACTAAAAAAACTGAAATTGCTTTGTTAAATATAAACAGTACGGTAGGTGTTAGAAAATATGATATTCTGATTACACACTGCTTAACGGCAGCAAAATGACTGATTGCTAGACACTGGAAGCAAGTATTAATTCCAACGAAAGATCTATTTATAAAACAACTGCTTTTCCAATTGGAGATGGAAAGAAATATGCTTCTATTCAATTACCATAGGGGTTACAGTTCCTTAACTATATATGAACCCTGATAGCGTTGACCCATATCTACTGGTTAAGGAACAATAGAAGATAGCGTGTAAATAGATTCCGCAGTCGCAGTGAATATCCTTGTGTGTGTTTTATTGTTGATATGTTTATGTGGTGGCGTTATTATGGCTATCCATTGTGTATGTGAAATACACATATAGTATGTTTTGTACTATATGTGAAATAATTCTGAAATATAAATTAAAAAATTTAAAAAAAAGATGGACAGACGGAAAGATGGGCACATTGATGGAGGGGTATTTTTTACATATAGCTGAGATATACTGTACCTTCTTTCTGTAACAGATTTTTTAGTGGGCTGAACATTATTTCCATCTTTTTCTGTAAGGTGGCCATGTTTTATTTTGTGACTGCGTTCAAACATGTAACATCTTTAAGTCATTTCATTTTAACAATAAAGGAATGTGCAATAGATTTCTCATAGTTCTGTATAAGCTGCCTCTATATTTTAGCCTTTCCAGTGAACCTGTAATGTCCTATATTGTATAGATTCCTGAAGTAACTGTACTAACTGTATATTAGCATTATGCCTACAGATACATGTATTTTTTTATATTCTAGTCGCTTTTGTAGGAAGCTGCAGGAGTAGAAATCCCTTCAGATATATTTAAAAACATTCACAGAATATTAGACCCGACCATTTTCATTAAAAACAAAAAGGGTATTGGGGGCACATGTGAAACGTGCATTTCTCAGATGTTTTACTGCCGTAGAGAGAAAAATTTATACAATATACAGATTAAGGAACAACGCACTCAAAAATACACTGTCTGTTTTACTGTTTTACAGTTTGAAGGCTATTTAAAATCACACATCTCAGGGATTCAGTTCCACCATATGGCCATATTGTATTAAGCTCACCTCTACGTCACAGTACCCCAATATTAGTAGGTCCTACACTAATTTTAATGTGGGAGACGTATTAAATAGTGCTAGTGCTAAATGAACTAAAGTAAATTAGCTGTCATAAAAAAATCTCCTCAAATTATGCTTTCCTGTGGTCATCTCCAAAGGGACATCTGAAGCTAGGGGGTGGTGAAATCTGGTCCAGACTCCAAAACATACACAGAAAAAAAAGGAATTGGGGCACACCCTGAACATGCATTTCTCAGAAGTGGTGCTGCAGTAGAAACCAAAATGTATACAAAATACAGATTAAGGAACAGCGCACACACTTAGATACAACACAAACTGCATTTTTGTGTGTGCACTGTTCCTTAACGGAGCACTATAGTGCCAGGAAAACAAACTCATTTTCCTGGCACTATGTAGCCCTTAGGTCCCCCCCACCCTCATAGCCCCCCTCCCACTGGGCTGAAGGGGTTAAAACCCCTTTCTTCAGCGCCGGGCTCCCTCAGCGCTGGAGATCTCTCCTCCTCCTGCCGACGTCAGCGCCGAATGCGCATGCTCGCTTGCGCATTGAAACCGCCCATAGGAAAGCATTACTCAATGCTTTCCTGTGGATGTCAGTGTCTTTTCAGCATGATTTTCACAGTGAGCATCGCGGAAGCCGCCTCAAGTGGCTGTCTCACTGAAACTGCTATGTTTACAGCTGCAGGGTTAAAACTAGAGGGACCTGGCACCCAGACCACTTCATTCAGCTGAAGTGGTCTGGGTGCCTACAGTGGTCCTTTAATCTGTATTTGCCTGGAAATTATAGACCTGTGAGATTAACTTCTGTGGCTGGGAAAGTATTTGAAGGGCTATTAAGGGATACTATCCCAGAATTCATTTGGAAGAACATTGTTATTAGCAATAATCAGCATGGTTTTATGAAGCACAGGTCATGTCAAACTAACTGAAATGCATTCTACGAAGAAGTAAGTAGAAGTATAGATCACGGTGTTGCAGTGGATGTGATCTACTTGGATTTTGTCAAGGCGTTTGATGTGGTTTCACACAATAGATTAGTCTTCAAACTAAAAGAAATTGGTCTAAATATAAATTCTCATTAATGGTGAAAATGGTGAAAGAGATCTGACGGATTTTTTTCCTAATTTGTTGCAAAATTGGAAAGTGATTAAAACTGGGGCAGTTTTTGCCTTCTTTTGGATCAACAGCAAAAACTCATGTAACTTGATGGAAGCATGTCCCTTGTCATCCTATATAACTATATCAAATGTTGGAAGGTTTGAGAGATCATGACTAAAAAAAAATGACTTGTTTTAGCAATTTTTCAATTAGCACATAAATAGATCTTTTGACATATTTTTCTTTGCGCATTTTGCGTAGTTGCTATTGGTTAAAATCAGTATGCTGCCATTATGGGTGTACACAACATTTTTCATTAGGGTATGCTCTAAGGGAATTATTAGTATTTTTTTTATATAAAAGGTAAATATTTGGTGACTATTCTGTCATAAAGATAACCTACTTTTATTCCCTGAACATTTTAACTCATTACTATTTTTTAACAATACCAGTTAAACTTTAAAGGGACACTGTAGTCACTATAACCACTTTGTCTCTTTGAATTGGTTATAGTGCCTGGAGTGCCCTGGCACTGTCCCTCCATTCAGTGTTGCACTATGTTCGTGCAGTATGCCACAAAATAAGAGTCCCTGGCCACCCACAGTCCGGCCCCTTCTGTATGTGTAGCTAAGGCAGAGATTACACACTTCCTTGTTGTCATACCCATTCATACCGTCAGTTGGAGCTCTGACAGGTTAAAAGCAGTCAGCTGACACTCTCAGCCAATCACAACTGCCCATTGCTGCTCAGGGTAATACTTCCTTATTAGCCAAAGCAGCACAGAGGAGATGGACTGCCGGGGTCTCTTGTTTAGCATTAAAACATTAAAAACTGTTTAATACTGAAAGAAATGATGGCACCAGGGGACTCCATACACTATAACCAGTTTAATGAGATGAAGCAGATACAGTGCCTACGGTGTCCCTTTAAGTAAAGTGAAAAAATGAGTCTCAAAATACCAACCATTTATTCCATTTATAACCAGGATTATAAACTATATATGTTCATGCTTTTCATCTTTGATCACATGATAAGTATCCAGATTTGATACTACAGAGCAAGAAGAGAACTCCGTGGTATAGGTTTAGGCAGCCTTCTGTACTCCAAATATTGTGGAGTAATCCTGGCAAAGCATCAAGGGAGATGAGTCCACAACATCGGATGTGCCAAAGGTTGCCTACCCCCGGTATAAGAAATAGGGGAGATAAATCAACCCTGTAAAAGGATGTGTCATTATAAATTGCATTTTCAGTTGAATTTGGGAAAGCCACTTGAAGCATTCATTCTGCTAAGTTATTTAAATCGCTTTTGTTTGATCTGTTCATAACAGACAGCTGAAAGTCAAAGGTTTGACAATAAACCTTATTTTCAAGGGAGCTTGAATAATTTCGATTACAACTGTACATATAAGACATTATTCTGCTTTGTGTATTTTTTTTACATTTTATTCTCGAAGATTATCTGGGATGGTATAATGTTTATTATTTAGATACCATTTTATTAGACTGCAACTTGTATTTACTTTTGGATTGCATTATATAAAAATAGAAATATTCGTCATCTCCCAGAACAATGTAAAACTTATCCTTAAAGGAATCTAGTTAAGCTGAAATTTGGAATATTTTTGAGTTGTGGAATTCACTGTATTACTCTAAGTAGCTGACTTAATCGGCAGACCGTTCCCTCCCAACGAGATGGAAACACAGGCAAATTTTAATTTTGCTTTGCAAGTCAAAACAACATTTAGCTCAAATTTAAGAATAGTAATAGCTCGTAAATTTAAGAATAATAATAGCTCATAAATTTAATAATAGTAATTAAACAGATATTCACCTAATGTGTGCATGCTAATTAAATATTACACGTTTCCAAATGTTATGGATGTAATTGGTATGTAAGGTTGAAATACTGTATACCTTTATACAATAGTTTGAAGTTCAAATCAATCAGGGACTGTGAGAGATAATTCTAGTTTTGTGTATGCAAACGGTTACACTATTTGCGATCATCTATTTTATATGAAATAACTTGGAACTGGGACAGCAAGACTCAAAAATGTTACTTGCATGAGCCTCTGAGCATAAAGAAAAAACAAGAGAAGTAATAGGAACACACAGTTACCACTTACCCGAGAGGAAGATAGTCATGCAAAGGACACAGGAGTCCTTTGACTACTATGTCTAAGGATCTGTAGATCCGAAACGCGTTACGTGTTTTCTGTGACTTACTTTTTGTTACATACTTTTTGTTTTGTGAATGCAAGATACAAAAAATATGGCTTTTGTGCTGATTCAATCTCCTGAGGACTTTAAACACTTGAAGTGGCATTATTTTTATTTTCTGTATTTGTATCATCTATTATCATAGTCTATTTCACCTAAATGAAAAGGATCTTTAAAATGGTTTAGCCCAACCCTCTACCATCTCTGGAGTAGTCCTACAAAACGGTCAAACCTTTAACCTTTTTGCATCAGGTTAACCTGATCTTTCTACAGCCCCTATTATCCTATCCCAAAGTTCTGTTCATTCGTACCCAGTTCTCTTTTATATTTCACCCCTTAAGAACACAGTTTCAGAAGTAAAATGCCAGCATGTGGGCAAATCTCCATCATGTGTCCTTAAGGGTTAATTAGGTTTACCCCTTGCATCGGTTTTGATTGTCAGAACTGTTTGGAGTATGTAAATTACGTTACATTGTGAAACCAGATCTATTCACAACCACATGTGTACAGGTGGTCCTCACTTTGCGACCTACCTGTTTTGTGACTGCTCGCACTTACGACCGGCTCTCTTGCTTGGGGATTCAAGGGATTCCCCATGTTAGAGAGCTGGTCTATGTTCGGGAATTTCCCCCGAACATAGATTATAGGGATTCCCTGCTCTGGTGCGTATGCCTACGTTTGGGGAAATTTCCCCGATCATAGAAAAATACACCAGAGCAGGAAATCCATCTAATCTATGTTCGGGGAACGTTTCCCGACCATAGATTTGAGGGATTCCCTGCTCTGATGCGTTTGTCTATGTTCGAGGAAATTTCCCCAAACGTAGGCATACGCACCAGAGCAGGGAATCCCTCTAATCTATGTTCGGGGAAATTTCCCCAAACATAGACCTGCACTGGTGTGCGTTACAATATGATAACCATATTAGTATTGAAATCATTAATACCGTTAAAATAGCATTCAGAGATAGCAAATGACAATTTCTTCCATGTTTTTTTCACTCAATGTATAATTTGTATTCACATATTCTGCAAATTGTACAAACATATAAATATAAAAATATAATGAACAGATGTACTGGCATGCATCAGTAACTATTTGGATTGCCAAATCATGAATTATAATAGAGATGAGGAGAAGAGGGGGTTGAAGAACAAAGAAAGAGGATAAGGGGAGAAGAAGAAAAGAGGGGAGAAAGAAAGAGAAGAGAAAAAGAGATATTTCTTTAATAACAAACGGCTAGGTAGTGAATGGGTTAAAGTGATTAAACTTAGCAGGGATTTTTGCCTTAAAAGCAGAGATTTCATATTTCTTCATTTCTATGACTGCCATTGAATTAAAGTCTTTTGTAACCATAAAACATGACAATATAACTTTGTATCGAAATTATATTTTTCAACCAATCAACATTTAGTTAAAGGGGCACTGTTAATTCCCCCTCCCTCCCCCCATCCTCTTATCCAAACTGAGTATTTCATAATGATAAAATCTTTATTGCTCTGGAAATGCCAACCCAGTGAAAGGATAATACTAAAACTACTCTTTGTCTTAGTGTATTTCTATGCTTGACAAAAGGTTTAGTCTATAGTGGACCTTTCGGTCTTGCACATGCAGGTCAGTACCACATTGATGTCAGCTCCTAGCAGATGAAGCACCAGGAGCTGAAGAGGACCACCAACAGTAAGAAGATGTTGCGACCACGAGTCACAGGTTCAGGTAACTATAACTCACCTTGCCTTGCATCCTGCGGTCGATCAAAAACCAAGTGGAACAGTCACTGTCGGCGGTCTTTACAAATTATGCAAAGACCCCAGATGGTGGCAGAGCCACTTTAACCATCCTCAACGGACAACTAAAGGCACCTGGACCACTTCATCTCAGTGAAGTGGTCTGGGTGCAGCGGTCCTGTAGTTTTAACAATGCAATGTTTCAATGTCAGGGTTAGACCACCTCCTTAAATATGAAATTCACTTTGAATTCTAACTTTAGTAAATAAACCGTCAAGATGTGACAATTTTCTTACTTGAAACATTGCTCATTGCTGCCAATCCTTCTTCAGACAACTCATGGCATGTATGACAGCATTGTAGAAAAAGGCAACATTATATTCTGAAATAGAACCTTGATAATAACGCATTGTTTTCCCTATTTTGTCCACACCCTGAAAGGTATCACCTATAAATCTGTACTAATTCTTGTTGGACGTATTAAGAACAAGATGTTCATTTCTAAGTAGCTACACACACTTCCCAAATAAGATATTTTTTTAGAATTATAATTTAATTTCAGAGAAACACATCTCAGGATGCGGAAAAAAAAATTAGAGAAACACTAACAAGGTTGTTAGTAACTAATGTGAAAATTCAAAGTGAATTTAAAATTCTAGGCAAAATTGCTTTTTGGAATTTGGAGAAATTTGGATTTTGAAGATGAAGAAGTCAAAATTTCTGGATGTTGCTGCTAAATTTACTCACCCTGCCTTGCAGGGAAATTTGATCGGAGATTGCCACTCAGTCTTCTTGAAACAATACCTGAAGGTACAAACGAACAATTTTCTCTAAGAAAAGGCAATCTGACTCATCTTAACATTGAATCTAGAAAACGTACACAGAATCATTGAAAGCATATGGACAATCATATGAACGTAAAGTGATATCTCAAGTGACAGTAAGTTCTATTTCAGGTAACAAAAAAACAGCGTATCACTCTGTCTCTACATATTAAAGGGACATTCCAGACCCCTGAAGCACTTTAGCTAGCTGAAAAGCTATATGTGTGAATAGTGTGTCTGCTTTTTTTTTTTTTTTAGAAAAAGTTCAGATTTCAATTCAAAATTGACACTTTTGCTAATTATTCTGGTTACACCCCTCTGGCAACATGTCCTGTTACTTCCTGGTTTGGTTAGCTTATTTGTACTGAACTCAAGAGGCAGCAATTGCTCAGAGCACCTGCATTCTAAAGATTTCTAATTGAGCTGCGTTGGAAAGTCTGTGATTGGACAGCCACAGGTTAGAAGAGGAGGGCTTGCAAATTCCAACACTGTGCAGCACTGCCCCAGGAAGCACCTCTAGCAGCCTACAGCCTAGACTGTAATGTAAACACTGCATTTTCTCTGAAAAGACTGTGTTTACTGCAAAAAGCCTTAAGGGTATGATTCTACTCACCAGAAAAAGTACTTGTTCTGGTGACTATAGTGTCCCTTTAAGGCCACAATAGTTAAACTGGAAATAAAATTGACTTGGAAAATGTCTCTGGTTTGGCTATTTGGTCTTTAATTTTGAAATTTGCATTGAATTTATCTTGAATTGTCTGCAATTCTAACTTTAGTAAATAACCCTGTTATTCCTTTTTCCGGTAGACTAGACAGGGTTCTTTATCACATAAGTGATTAACTGCTGTGCCTTTACCTAGAATATTAAAGGGACCAGACACAGGATAATATTTATAGTTCAAGCACAGGATCTTCAGATGCCCCAACGCAACCAACCCCACCCCAAAAAAATACACCTCTGTCTTACTTGCTACAAATCTTTCAGTGGGCATCAGAGGAGCTAGGAGATATGCATAGTCACTGTAGGAAAGCTTAAGATAAAAAGTTATAAAATACACACGTCACTGAAAGATATATGGCACGTAATAACGATAAGTCTTAGTATGATAGTCTCCATACATTGTAATGAAATCCAATGAGCAATAGTCAGTGTCTTGTCAGCATGACAGCATCATTTTGTATGTAAAAGATATAATTAGAAGCCTAGCGTATGTCACATTTATAAGGCTCATAGATCATTTATATATCATTAGCAGCAGGTTAGGTCTAATAAAAAAAAGCAACACAATTAAAAAACAAACTATGAATGGCTTACTCTAACCCTTTTCCTATCCTATTTAATTTTCTTTATACTTTCCTTTTGGGCACTAGCTAGTAGGCCCCCTCATTATTAAAGGACCACTCTAGGCACCCAGACCACTTCAGCTTAATGAAGTGGTCTGGGTACCAGGTCCCTCTAGGATTAACCCTTTTTTTTTATAAACATAGCAGTTTCAGAGAAACTGCTATGTTTATAAATGGGTTAATCCAGCCTCCAAATCCTCTAGTGGCTGTCTCGCTGCCGCGCGTGCCCATTCAGCCGAAGGGGAGGAGAGGAGGCGGAGAGGAGGTTGAGAGCTCCCCGCCCGGCACTGGAAAAAAGGTAAGTTTTACCCCTTTCCTCTCCCCAGAGCCGGCCGGAGTATGTTTTCCTGGCACTATAGTGGTCCTTTAATTTCTAAATCGCTATTAATTAAGTTAAAAACCTAAAATCCAGTGCATGGTGAGGGTCTTCCATACCCCATCTTTCTTCCCCATGGAAGGTGAAAGGGAGGGGAGAACTAGGCGCTAATTACATCAACGCTCTGTGCACACCGACAATAGATGTACATTTTGCACAGAACTCACGTTAGGCAGCTTGGAACAGAGTCACATGTGCTGCGTTGTAACTAGCACCCCCGGCACCAAAATTATTATATCTCTGGATGTACAGCATTTTACACTGGAACGCTGCAAATACAAACTCCTACCACCATGACCACTTCAAAAAGCAGAAGATGTCATGGTGGTTGGAGTAGCCCTTTAACCCCTTAAGGACACATGACATGTGTGACATGTCATGATTCCCTTTTATTCCAGAAGTTTGGTCCTTAAGGGGTTAAGTGATGTGTGTGTGCTGACAGTAACATTGACATTTAAAGTGGAAAGTTAATGCAATCACTGTCAAAGATAAACATTTATTGCCATGCTTTGCTTCCTGTGTAAATGATCAAAGAACGGAATTTACTGTGATAACTCTTACATTACAAGAGACAAGATAGCACAATGTATTGCTTGTTATGTTAACTGGACTCAACTAGATTAGGGGTAGGGTTACTTGTTTGGAATTTACACGACTAAATAAAATTAATAATGTGTCTGAGTGTATAGCAGAGCTCCACAGCAATAATACTCCCAGCAATGTGTCTGAGTGCATAACAGAGCTCCACAGCAATAATACTCCCAGTAATGTGTCTGAGTGTATAACAGAGCTCCACAGCAATAATACTCCCAGTAATGTGTCTGAGTGTATAACAGAGCCCCACAGTAATAATACTCCCAGCAATGTGTCTGAGTGTATAACAGAGCTCCACAGCAATAATACTCCCAGCAATGTGTCTGAGTGTATAACAGAGCTCCACAGCAATAATACTCCCAGTAATGTGTCTGAGTGTATAACAGAGCTCCACAGCAATAATACTCCCAGTAATGTGTCTGAGTGTATAACAGAGCTCCACAGCAATAATACTCCCAGTAATGTGTCTGAGTGTATAACAGAGCTCCACAGCAATAATACTCCCAGTAATGTGTCTGAGTGTATAACAGAGCTCCACAGCAATAATACTCCCTGTAGTGTGTCTGAGAGTATAACAGAGCTCCACAGCAATAATACTCACAGTAATGTGTCTGAATGTATCACAGAGCTCCACAGTAATAATACTCCCAGTAATGTGTCTGAGTGTATAACAGAGCTCCACAGCAATAATACTCCCAGTAATGTGTCTGAGTGCATAACAGAGCTCCACAGCAATAATACTCCCAGTAATATGTCTGAGTGTATAACAGAGCTCCACAGCAATAATACTCCCAGTAATGTGCCTGAGTGTATAACAGAGCTCCACAGCAATAATACTCCCAGTAATGTGTCTGAGTGCATAACAGAGCTCCACAGCAATAATACTCCCAGTAATGTGTCTGAGTGTATCACAGCGCCACAGCAATAATACTCCCAGCAATGTGTCTGAGTGTATAACATAGCTCCACTGTAATAATACTCCCAGCAATGTGTCTGAGTGTATAACAGAGCTCCACAGTAATAATACTCCCAGTAATGTGTCTGAGTGTATAACAGAGCTCCACAGCAATAATACTCCCAGTAATGTGTCTGAGTGTATAACAGAGCTCCACAACAATAATACTCCCAGTAATGTGTCTGAGTGTATAACAGCTCCACAGCAATAATACTCCCAGTAATGTGTCTGAGTGTATAACAGAGCTCCACAGCAATAATACTCCCAGTAATGTGTCTGAGTGTATAACAGAGCTCCACAGCAATAATACTCCCAGTAATGTGTCTGAGTGTATAACAGAGCTCCACAGTAATAATACTCTCAGTAATGTGTCTTAAAACTACAATAAATGTGTCAGTCTGTGTATATAAGATACATTGTTCTTATTGTAAATTACATTTTAGTTCCAGAAATTATTAGTAAGTCACCAATACCAATCTATCTGTCTGCCGGTAGCTCTGGAGAGAAAGAATAAGAATAAGCCAGCCCTTCTGGTAAAGTGATACACAACCACTTTTATTTTCACATACTCACCAGGTAAGCGAACAGACGGCAATACAAGAGTAGAAGAAAAGCCACCATTGTTTTCTTGCAGACATACGCCCTGTAATAAAGTAAATTAATGGGAAAGATTTAGTTCTGGCAAATGATAGTAAAAACGTGAAAATTATTTACTTGTCAAACTTAAGCATCTGTTTTTGTATCCAAAAAACAAGTAGGCATCGACAGAGTCCCGTTTTTCATTAGACTTGCGCAACACAAGAAGATTTGGTTCAGCAAAACAATTTTTCTCGAAAATAAAAATGTTTTTGGGGACAGACAAATTTCAGTTTAGCTTGGCAGAAATTCGATAAGGAAAAAAATAATTCGGAAAACAAATCATGCAAACCAAAAGGATTGAAAATGTGCCGTTCAGTGTTCTATAAAATATATACATAATATAAATATTGCACTGAGGAGCATTTACCAACCTTTTGGATCACCGATCAAGTTAGAAAAAGTAGTCAATACAAGGAAAACAGGAGGAGCAGTAACTATATAAAAAATCTACAAATATAGATTTTATTTTCACTTATTTTTAACTGCTTCTCATTTATTCCCTCAATTTTTTTTTCTCACTTGATTGGGGACATCAAGTCATCTTTTTCCCATCAAGCACCTCTTTTTTCAGATTCCTTGGGCGAAATTCAGAACAGCGAATCAAAAGAACATGCTCGGCCATTGTTCATGAGTCAGCTACATTTCGGCTTGGGGTTAAAAACTTCGACCAATCAATCATTTGGCCCAAAATGCGGACAAATTGCAATTTGGAACAAAGTGAATCTCCAAGACTATTTTTTATTTTACATTTTAAATCCATGGTTTTATACATATTATTATTGTAAACTTATTAAAAATACAATTGCTATTATGAACCAATTTGGTTTTATGCATAGCTCTTTACGTCACACTTGCTCAATAGTAAGTGGTAAAGTTTTAAGATGGTGGAATCAAGACATCCTATCACCATAAACCAGGGATTCAATTTACCTGAGAATTACTGGCCAAGTTGACTTTTCCCATGGGTGCCACAGATCCACACTCCCAGACGTGCACTCACAAGCAAACCCATACTCCCAGGCACATTCATACAGCTACACACTCCCAGAGCTGTACACAAACAATATACACTGAACAAAATTATAAACACAACACTTATGTTTTTGCCCCCATTTTTCATGAGCTGAACGCAAAGCTCTAAGACTTTTTCTATGTACACAAAAGGTATATTTCTCTTAAATATTGTTCACAAATCTGTCTAAATCTGTGTTAGTGAGCACTTCTCCTTTCCTGAGATAATCCATCCACCTCACAGGTGTGCCATATCAAGATGCGGATTAGATAACATGATCACTGCACAGGTGTGCCTTAGACTGGTCATGAAAAATGGGGGGCAAAAACAAAAGTGTTGCATTTATAATTTTGTTCAGTGTATATACCTTACCTCCCAGCACCTGTGGAGTTTTTGGTGGAGGCTGCTTCCCTATCTTGTTAGCACCAACCAACCTCATCATCATCACTGAAGGACCAGCATGAGACAACAGAATGCTGGAACTTCGAATACATGAAATAGGGGCCCAGTTACCGCCCTGATGCAGGCCAGGCCACCAGCAGTCCAGGTTAATGAGAGGTATGCCAGAGATTTGAAAATGCCTCTCTATTATGGATTTTGTCCTGCTGAAATCAGGAACAGTATACTTCGAGACTCCTGCCTTAAATCTGAAGAAGCACAGGCATTTTCCCCAGCTTCTATAAAAAGCCATCAACAGGCAATGGGTGAAAAGTGCATCCATACTATCATCAAAGACAAATCCGAAAGAGGTTTTTTTCTAAAATACACTTAACGTAAGGATATACATTTACACGTGAGTTTACAGAGGAAGATGTTCTATTTCAACTGTCAAAAGTAAAGACAAATAAGTCAATGGGACCTGATGGAATACACCCAAAGCTATTAAAAGAGCTTAGTGGTGTACTAGCAAAACCATTAACAGATTTATTTAACCAATCTGTGTTAACAGGAGTAGTCCCAGAAGATTGGACGTTAGCGAATGTTGTGCCCATTCACAAAAAAGGTAATAGGGAGGAGTCGGGCAACTATAGGCCAACAAGCCTTACTTTAGTAGTGGGGAAAGTGATGGAAACCATGTTAAAGGATAGGATTGTTGAACATCTAAAAACACATGGATTTCAAGATCATAGACAACATGGGTTTACTTCAGGGAGATCATGCCAAACTAATCTTATTGATTTTTTTGATTGGGTAACTAAAATTATAGATCAGGGTGGTGCAGTAGACATTGCTTACCTAGATTTCCATAAGGTTTTTGACACTGTTGCACATTTAAGGCTTATCAATAAACTGCAATCCAATATTGTTGAATGGGTAAGGCAGTGGCTGAGTGTCAGGCAACAGAGGGTTGTAGTCAATGGAGTATATTCGAAGCTTGGGCTTGTCACCAGTGGGGTACCTCAGGGATCTGTACTTGGACCCATTCTCTTTAATATTTTTATTAGTGATATTGCAGAAGGTCTTGATGGTAAGGTATGTCTTTTTGCTGATGATACTAAGATATGTAACAGGGTTGATGTTCCAGGAGGGATAAGCCATATGGCAAATGATTTAGGTAAACTAGAAAAATGGTCAGAATTGTGGCAACTGACATTTAATGTGGATAAGTGCAAGATAATGCATCTTGGACGTAAAAACCCAAGGGCAGAGTACAGAATATTTGATAGAGTCCTAACCTCAACATATGAGGAAAGGGATTTAGGGGTGATTATTTCTGATGACTTAAAGGTAGGCAGACAATGTAATAGAGCAGCAGGAAATGCTAGCAGAATGCTTGGTTGTAAAGGGAGAGGTATTAGCAGTAGAAAGAGGGAAGTGCTCCTGCCATTCTACAGAACACTGGTGAGACCTCACTCGGAGTATTGTACACAGTACTGGAGACCGTATCTTCAGAAGGATATTGATACCTTAGAGAGGGTTGAGAGAAGGGCTACTAAACTGGTTCATGGATTGCGGGATAAAACTTACCAGGAAAGATTAAAGGATCTTAACATGTATACATAGTTACATAGTTACATAGTTACATAGCTGAAAAAAGACTTGCGTCCATCAAGTTCAGCCTTCCTCACAAATGTTGTTGCTGTTGATCCAAAAGAAGGCAAAAAAACTGTTTTTTGCCACAAACTAGGAAAAAATTCCTTCTTGACCCCAAAATAGCAGTCAGATGTCTCATTGGATCAAGCAGCTATTACCCCACTAATTAGAAATTATATCCCTGTATGTTATGTTATAGCTTGGAGGAAAGACGATACAGGGGGGATATGATAGAAACATTTAAATACATAATGGGAATCAACACAGTAAAGGAGGAGACTATATTTAAAAGAAGAAAAACTACCACAACAAGAGGACATAGTCTTAAATTAGAGGGACAAAGGTTTAAAATTAATATCAGGAAGTATTACTTTACTGAGAGGGTAGTGGATGCATGGAATAGCCTTCCAGCTGAAGTGGTAGAGGTTAACACAGTAAAGGAGTTTAAGCATGCGTGGGATAGGCATAAGGCTATCCTAACTATAAGATAAGGCCAGGGACTAATGAAAGTATTTAGAAAATTGGGCAGACTAGATGGGCCGAATGGTTCTTATCTGCCGTCACATTCTATGTTTCTATGTTACATTTCTATGATAATTTTAACAACAAAATCTAGTGAAAAAATCTCAGTAGTCCTTACCACATTTCTATATATTTTTTTCAGTTGCAGAAACTACTGGTGGGGCATTGCCCCATGTACCTGTATGGATGAGCCTCCACTGTTCCTAATACCACATTGTAACATTAAAGAAGTGTTAGTGAATGTGTTAGTATGTGTCTATTAGTAAGAGTGTGTGTGTGTGTGTGTGTGTCTGTCTGTCTTTGAGTGTGTTAGGGTGTGTCTGTTAGTGAGAGAGAGAGTGTGTGTGTGTGTGTGTGTGTGTCTGTGTATATATATGTTTCAGTGAAAGTGTGTGTGTGTGTGTCTGTTAGTGAGTGTTTGTGTGTGTCTGTTAGTAAGAGTGTGTGTGTGTCTGTTAGTGAGGGGGTGTGTGTCTGTTAGAGAAAGAGAGAGAGAGTGTGTGTGTGTGTCTGTGTATGAGTTAGTGTGTGTGTCTGTGAATGTGTATGTTTCAGTAAAAGTGTGTGTTGGTTAAAAAGTGTGTGACAATGACTGTGTATCTGTCAGTGAGTGTATGTCAGTGCATACTTCAGTGAGGGCATGTGTCTGTCAGGAAGAGAAATTTGGAAGTGGGGGTGCCTGAGTTTTTGTCATGCCTAGGGCAGCACAAAACCAGAACACACCACTGCAGTGGACCATGAGTAAGTTATCATATCATTCTCAAACGTTTGACTACCCTGGGTAGGCACCAGCGCACTTCTTTCACCATAACCACTGCAGCCGTCCTGCTTCCTAATGTTTTCTAACAATGCACTGTGAAAGTTATCATTACATACACTTTTGCTTATTTGAAATAACCCTTGGGGATGTGAGTGAGCTTTGGTTGGCTGCTTTCTAACATGGTAGGTTCTAGATTCCAGTAGGGTCTTAAGCGTATTATCATATGCCTTACAGACAGTAAAACGAAAGGGGGGTGGGGTTCTCATGTTTTTAAAACAAGTTGCTGTGAATGTCATGAGTGAATACACTTTAGTACACAAGTACAAACTAGTAGAAATGTTGAAAAACAAGAAAGTCTCACTGTACAGTGTATAATAATAGAATAAAAACAGTTTTTCTAGATTACAGGTTTTTTTTCAAGATTACATCTAATCATTCCTTTCCATCAAAATTTTACAGATGAGCAGCATTGTCTAAATAAACATATTTGATCTCCCCACCCTATGTTCATATTGTAAAAGTGCAAATATAGCAATAATATCAATAAAATAGGATTATATTTTTTGTCCAAGTTGGCATTCAATGGCTGAGTGTACCAGCTGACACACTCAATCAATGAATGCAGACAGAAACCGCGGCAGAACTACAGCTGTGGAATTGTTATTCTGCTAACCTGAATGCTTAAAATTCTGCATTTACACCTAATATGTAACTTTATTGTTACTGTAATCATTTTAAGTGTATACTATTGGTATTCACCTCTCGCTCGAAGCTTATCACTGGTGTTCTGGACCAGTAATCCTGCCCAAGAAAAAGAATGGATAGTCCTTCGGTGTTGAAAAAGAACAGTTCCCTGAACTGTGCTCCTGATTTTTATGGACCCTGAGGGCTCTTTGTCAAAGCTGTTCTGATTAGTAGAAGAATTTGGCAAACGTTCCGGCTATAAAGCTAATGTAAAAAAAAACCCCACAAATTCTGGCAATGGGCCTAAATGGACCTAGCTTGAATATTTTTAAGGAGAATTTCAAGCTAGCTTGGGAGGCTAGGTACATAAATTATCTAGGTGTTAGGTTATCCTTAGATCTCACATTAATTAATAGACTCAATTACTCTGCACTGGCTACGCAATTTAAGGAAAACCTTAACATCTGGAAAGGAACTGAGCTTTCATGTGTGGCGAAAGTAACCTCGCCACTGGTTTTTGGAGGGGCCGTTTGCCCGCCTCCTGCCTTGCTACTATGGCCCTGGGATGTATTGCCCTTCTAGGAACTGATTTGGGCAGATTGTATTTTATTATGCTGCTGCTGGCCCTTTAAGATCCATCTGGGGACATACTGTGGAGTTACTGGGTGGCCACCATTTCATGTATCAGAGGCACATGGTGAGAACAATGGATGAAGCACATGGTGAGAACAATGGATGGCGGCCATTTTAACTCACAGACACTGTTTGGACTTTTCTACACAGTGCCATCTCGCCGGTATTTGGTGCACAAAGACATCGTGCAGTAGTTTTAAACTATACAACAGGGGACACATTATGCAGTAATTATTTTTCATATAGCCTGTATATGTTCTGCAGAATCTGCATTAAACTGTATCTTCCAAACTACTGAACGATCTGGGTGAATTTTGGATATGTGGTTCACCTAGATCCCCCGGTTCTGAGGATATGGGGTTATTGCATGTTTTGGGGTCCCTGTGATATGTTTTATAATACTGTATTTCTCTGCCTGTGATAATTATATTAACCATTGTGTTCAGTAATCATATCACAGGCAGAGGTGAGGATTTTGTGCGGGAGTGTATTGTATGGATTGATTGGTTGTATTTCAAAACCCTGTGGGCAATACTATGTTTGTGGATTGTGAATAAAAGAGGCTGTATGTGCCAGTACAGTCAGTTCTACTTCACCCTCAATTTGGAGTCCTGTCTCTTTTTGGGGGGAATCTGCTACAAGGGATTGCTATGCTCTGCATATTCCCTTGCTACAATCACTCCTAAGCTCTTTTAAGAGCTTGTTCCTGCTTCGCTCTGAAGGAAGAGAGGTTCAGCCTGCAGTGGTTGTGGTGTCAGCTAGAGTGCTTGGAATCCTCAAGAAGCGCTCTGAGCATCCATCAACGGAGGTACCCAGTCGGGGTTCCAGGTGATCCGTTACATCATGGCTAGGCAGAATTTAAGTAATTAACTCCTATGTACTACCTAGACTTCTATATTTATTCAGGAATATCCCGCTGACGATAGACTCCCAGACGATACGAGGTTTCCAGAGACAATTCTCTGACTGCATATGGCAGGGTAGATGTTCCAGAATAGCTTTGGAAATATTACAGAGGTCAAAGAAGGAGGGTGGGGTGTCCTTTCCAGACGTACAAAGATTATATTTAATAAGTGCACTGGTTCATATTGCCGCCACCTATAATTTCTCCCTTCTTAGACCAACCTGGCTCGATCTAAAGAGAGATGGATTAAACAACATAGAGCCATTTAATCTTATAAACTGTGATAGTGCATTTATTAAAAACCTTAACCCCTTAAGGACACATGACGTGTGAGATGTCCTGATTCCCTTTTATTCCAGAAGTTTGGTCCTTAAGGGGTTAAATTCAGATAATCCGATTATTCAAACTCTGATATCCACAGTTAACTATCTAAAGAAAAGATTTGGTACAGAGAAAATGTCCCTCCAAGCACCAATAGAATATTTAAAATATTATCTTGAAGACTTAAATTCTCAAGAATGGTATAATAACGGTTTGACAGTTCTTTCAGAATTAACAGATGGAGAGACAATTTCTCCGTTCCCTTTATTACAATCTAAATTGAATCTCCCTCACAGGGAGATATTCAACTATCTGAGAATGAAATTCTTTTTAAATGGTAAAGCGTTAGCAAGGCCAACCCCGATAGACCATTTTCTGGAACAGCACTTAAGTAATAAAATGTTTTCCAGGTTCGCTAGATTTGTTAACACCCAGCACATAAACAAAAAGCCCCAGCAATGATAAAATGGGAACAAGAACTCCATTTTGTTTGTGCGTGGGAAGTTCAGATGCAGGGCTTTATTTTAGTAAAAATAATCATACACAGTGTAACCATACTAGAGGTATATTACAAACTTATTAACCGCGTTCCATCTCGCCTCTCACGAATGGATTCTATTTATCTCCTGATTGCTGGCGATGTGGTAAACCTCGGGGGAAACATTTTCACATATCTGGTGGCAGTGTGAGGAGATGTTCACAACAAAAGAGACTCTCTCTAGATTGCTAAATAATATAATTTTTATATGTACTGCCTTGGCACTATTTATAATGATTACCGTATGTACAACAATATGTAAAACTGTGACTTTTGAAAATAAAGAAATTTTTTTAAAAAAAAAGAAAAAAACAGTTCCCTATCAGTTTCTCTCAACTGCGTTTGCGGAATGAGCGGGTATTGCCACACCGCAAGAATCAACCAGGAAGGTTGAAACCACTACATTGAAAGACATTTTTTTTTTTTAAATGGGGGAGCAGCAGCAGGAAGAATTTAATTAAAAATGTTTAGGTAGTTAATAAGCTCCACCACCACATTTGTACACCAGAACCACCACCACATTTTAAAATGCTCTTTTTTTTCTAAAAAGCGTTTTAAAAAAATTCTCAATGTGGGCATGGTTTACTTGCCCAGTACACTGCCACCACACCATTGCAATTTCTAAAGCACGAGCAGTGGCACAGAAATCAAATAACCTTCCTCTTACTAGAAATCAAATTATTCACTGGATGAAGAAGGGTCAACTATTCTTCTTCAACCTGCCTGTCATGATAACTATAAGTAAAATACAACAACGGTATAGATGCCGTATTACCAGGCCCTAGAGTGGCCGGACTTAACATACAGAATAGTCGAAGAGAAAGCGGAGGTCAAGGGAAGGAGAAATTAGGTAAACGGTAGGCAAGCCAAAAATGCAGGAACATGGAGTGCAGAATAAAAGAGTAACAAGCCAAGGTCAGTAACTGGAATACTTCAGAATACAATACACACAACAAGAACCACAATAGGGCAATTTGGACAAGAAAGCCCAGGAAATACAAAGCCCATGCCTACAAGTACTTAGCTGGAGTCATTTGCGAGCAGCGAAAGATCTGAATTTGACAATTTCCAGAATTCAGGTTTTTTAGCAATTTGTTTGGTTCTGCCAAATGACTACGCGCCAATATCTGGGCAGCATGCGGCGTCTATCAACCTGTCGGATTGGGGCCTCGGAACAGACAAGTATTACACTGCCTTAGTCAACTACTGGCACTATCCCCACAATCGCTTGCTGCTCTGCTTGAGTGTGGGGGTAGTAGTAGCGAAAGAGGTACAACTGGTGATAGGTTGTGACCGCTGCACACAATCAGAGAGAGCATCAATGGACCTGCTGCCTGCCCTAGCACTTTATTGTTCTGCTTCCTCCCTCAGTATTACTCAGTAATACGTGTTTTATCTTTATAGATGTTGCTGTATACCTCACTAAGGATATGACCTCTCACCGCCTACTCACTTCTTGGTCGCACACTTTGTACTTTGTAAGTCGGCCTTCTTGAAGGCTCTCAAACTTAACCCAAATTTGGATTTTTTTTTCTATTTATTATTGTCATTTCCCTTTTTTCTAGTGCCAGGAATCAAGAACTGAACTGAGCAGGGCTTGCGCAAATCAGTTACCTGGAGATACTGGCACGTGAAAGTTTAGAAGTTAAAATTCAATACTCGCCCAGAATTCAGGCATATTGTAGTTCGCCCCAGAACTAATTTTTCTTTTTGCTCCTTACATTTAAAAAATCAAGATTCTGAATATAATTGCAATATTTTGATAAATAGTACATACAGCTGCCCACAGTAAATATAACTTGCACAAAATAGCATGTTAGAAGAATGCGTTACAAGCAATAAATAATATTTTTCACATGTGGTTCACCAATGTACTAAAATAGTTCGAATTTGTGAATATATTTGTTGTGTTGATTCAAAACTCACATATGCGGAAAGGCTATTTCAAAAGACACAAACACCAAAACTGTGCTAAGTGCGTTGATTACTTGAGGCATAAAAATAATAAATTGACATTTTTAAATAATCTATAAAAGTTTTAGGGTTCAAGCAAGATTTTCCAGCTATGTAAATAACAGAAGTTTTATATGCGTATAAAATATAAGTGGAACAAAATCTGCAGTTGTACTATAGTGTACATTACGCAAACTATCAAAGTGTATAATAAATCTTATCTCTAATCTTATGTTGACGTGTTTTGACGTTTTCTTTTTGGCAAATATCCTTTACATTCCAAAGCATTTAGGTCTGCAAGCAAATTATTTATGTAAAATACACACAGAATAAATACATTTTCTCCAGAAATGCATTGTGTGTTCATTGTCAATGTCTTAAATCTACAGTCTACGCACCAAAACTACTAAAACATAGCGTGGTTGTTCTATTAGATAACATAAGGTTAATACATCTCTATAAGGAAATGTGG
This sequence comes from Pelobates cultripes, assembly GCA_933207985.1. NCBI lineage: Eukaryota > Metazoa > Chordata > Amphibia > Anura > Pelobatidae > Pelobates > Pelobates cultripes. The sequence continues at coordinate 134,160,346 of OW240920.1, forward strand.
ATTGCCGCAAAATGGCAATTTCCACGCATGCGCAATAGCTCCCATTTGGAAAAGAATTTGACTCGCCTGAGATCATAAGTGGTGATTAAAGGTAAGTTTTAAAAAACTGCTTATTTAAGTATTGGTGGTGGAGCCTTTATCAAAATTGCCCCTAAATAACTAACATTAGAAATCTAGGTTTGAATTTCTAACTTTAATGTGTTCCTTTAATTGGAAGTAGCCCTCATTTTTCTTTCAGCATTTTAAGAGATTTTTGCTCACAATGTTCATGTCTTTTGCATGATTACTGCATGAAAATCACCAGTGTGGGTATAGCACTGAGAACAAAGCTCACTCGAATGCCGTTAATGTTGTGTGTGATGGATTCTGCTTAGCCGATGTGCACTGATGAAAACATTGTGACAAATCAGTCCTGAAATACGAGAATCTGCCTTTCATGCTACTGCAAAAAGGGCAGCAATTGATTTTTACCCACCAAAAACACATGTAATGTTTGAAGAGAAAAATTGCAGTTGTCAGACACATGAGATATTGATAGTCATGCTTCTAGGTTTAGGCTTCTAATAAAAAATTGCCAGTGAGTAATTATATGTGTTTCTGTGGCTCCTTCGAGACAAGAGATATCCTAGCTAGCCACGTTCACATTTATGGTATATCGTAATTTCTGTTTAGATAAGATGTTCCATACGTCATAAAAATATATTTATAGTCTACAGAAATGCATGTGACAAAGATAAGGTTAGACTGAAATCTTATTTTAACATTACCCACCTGCTATTCCGGTTTCCTGTGTATTTGACATGCCTCGTTTTAACCATCTATTGTTAGTCCACTTATTATACAACGCTATACAGGGGAGCCCAAAAGGTAGATTCCCAGATATTGTAGAACTACAAAGCCCACTATGCTTTGCATGCCCTTAAACTACCTTTAGAATGTTAAAGCATCATGGAAGCTGTAGTTTTAAAACATCTGGGGGATCTACCTTTTGGGCACCCCTGCTATAGTACGTTTGCATGTTATGAAGAACAATAGGAGCGATTATTACACATTGCGCAGGGTTTGCGTTGTTCACTATAGTGAGAATTTGTGAATTTCAGAAATTAATGAAAGTGAATCCAAAATTAATTTTCAAACTTCAGGCCAAAATGGACCCAAAATGGAAATATTTTCCACGTCGTTTCTGTTTTCAGTTTGGCTATTTTGGCATCACAGGTTTATCCACTATAGTGAGAATTTAAAGTGAATTGCAAATTTAAGGTCAAAATAGCTAAACCAGAAAAATTCTCTAATTCAGTCGTGCTTCCAAATTAGCTACTTTGGCCTTAAATTTGAAATTCACTTTGAATTTTCACTTTAGTGTATAACCCTAAAAGGAAAATACAAATACTGGTTTTCATTCTTACAAAATCACTGAAAAACATTTACATTACTTGCTAAATCAGTTATAACAGACCTGAAGTGGTCTCAGGGTTTTGCTGAATAACAACTTCCAATTGATGTCCTAAGAATGCATTGACTTCACAGACTGGGTAGCAATGGGCTACCTTATGGGCTCCCAGATGGGATCCAACACGTTACGCCTCTTAATTTACTTGCTGTGGAGCCTGTACAGTGCCATCTGTTGGTAGCAACAGCTATATGCACTACCTGAATAGCAGGGATTGTTATCTGCATATTCAGATACATTTGCATTTTATGAATTCTGCAGTCAGGGGAGATAATTGTATGTAAATTATTGTCTTCCCACCCCCTTCATAAATATGTTATTACGTTAGTATAAGTTTCTGTATGTTTTCTAACAGGATTTGGTTATTTGTATTATCCAGAGCTCCATCAGCTGTTCCACTGCCATTTGCAGCAGGTAGCCTTCGGGAAGACCAACATTTCATTAAATCTCTACATACCCTGTTCATTTTTTTTGGGGGACAGGGGGGTGTGTTTTTATATTTAGTGACTATTATTTAATTTTATTATTTTCAATGTATATATTTCAATGTCTTTGTAACTATAGCCTGTGCTAATCATGCAAAGTATTTTATCACCTTTGTCTTTGTCCATCATGTTAAAAGTTAGTTTAACCAGTCAGGCCCATATATCTTTCTTGTTATGTGTTTAATGGTTTCATTTCCCTTCTTGAATAATTCTGTCTTATCTCTGTAATTCTCAATCTTAGCTTTTGTTTTTCCTTAAATGACCTTAAAGGACCACTATAGTGCCAGGAAAACATACTCGTTTTCCTGGCACTATAGTGCCCTGAGGGTGCCCCCACCCTCAGGGTCCCCCTCCCGCTGGGCTCTGGGGGAGGAAGGGTTTAAACTTACCTCTTTCTCCAGTGCCGGGCGGGGAGCTCTCCTCCTTCTCTCCGCCTCCTCTCCTCCTCTTCGGCTGAATGCGCATGCGCGGCAGGAGCTGCGCGCGTCTTCTCACTGTGAAAATCACAATGAGAAGAGCGGAAGCCCTCTAGCGGCTGTCAATGAGACAGCCACTAGAGGCTGGATTAACCCATTTATAAACATAGCAGTTTCTGTGAAACTGCTATGTTTATAGAAAAAAGGGTTAAACCTAGCTGGACCAGGCACCCAGACCACTTCATTAAGCTGAAGTGGTCTGGGTGCCTATAGTGGTCCTTTAAATCAAATGTCCATCTATGCATCTATGCGTTTTAGAAATGACAGAGCAAAGAGAGGAGGCATTGTTATTTATGTTGACAATTCCATCAAGTTTAGCCCCTTACAAAACTTTAGCTCTCCTGACACCTTTGATTTCCTTTCTGGCACAATTGACATCCCGTGCAGTAAATCAATCATTGTTGCAGGAATCTACCGCCCACCTAGCTCCCCAGTGCATTCCCTATCTGACATAGCCCATCTCCTTATTGAAAGCATAGCTCAAAACCCAAAAAGTGATCGGTTAGTCTTTGGAGATTTTAATATTGATTGGCTGAATCCTAAAAAATAATAGTTCTTGCTCACTGTTTAAGACTTTGTAGCTAACGCAATTAATCTCTTCCCCAACTCGCATAAACATTAAAAGTCATAACCATACCCTGCTCAAGTGATTCTCTCCACTTCTCCAGGTAGAATCCAGGAGGCCGGTGTTCTCCCTAACAATTTCAGTGTTCACTGCTTAGCAGGGCCGGACTGGGAAAAAAATTCGGCCCGGGCATTTTTTTATCACAGCGGCCCACTAAGAAGGGGGCGGGGCAGAGAGGGTGTGTTTTGTCATCACTCATGACAAACACGCCCCCTCTCAAAGTGAGCATGTTGGTTCAATGCTCTTCCAGGGCAGACCATGCTGAAGAGCTCTAGCATGAGAAAAAAAGCCCTGTATTTGTTCTGCGCACTGCAAGCAAATTTAATAACATGCTTGCACTGTGTTTCCTTGCAACTTGTCTCTGGTGTCTCTATAAATGGATACCAGGAGACAAAAGGGCCAGGAAAGAGTATTGTGCATGTGTTTGGAGCGTGCTTGTGGTATTGCGTGTGTGCAGAGTGAGCTGGTCGTGGTGTGGTATTGTGTAATAAGGTCGGTTTTAGTCGTGTTGTGTTTGTGGTGTAATGTAATGCATATGTGGCTAGGGGCTTTAGAGAATGTGTGTTTAGGGGATGTAGCAAGTGTGTGTATACAGGCTATAGTGTGTGTGTGTGTGGGTGATGTAGTGTTTGTAGAGAGTGTGTGTTCAGGGAATGTAGTATGTGTTTTCTTACAAGGAATCTAGTGTGCGTATAGGGGATCCAGAGTGTGTGTTTGAAGGACCCAGAATATGTATAGTAGATCTAGTGAGCGTGCGTATATAATGGATTCAGAGTGTATATCGGGATCTAGTGTGTGTATGTGTGTAGATGATCCAGAGTTGGGTAGAGGATCTAGTGTGTGTCTGGAATGAAATGTGTTTAGGGGTGCTGTGTGTGTGTGAGGGGTGCTGTGTGTATATTTATATGTGTATATATATTATATAAATATGTTTGGAAGTATTGTGTATGTGTGTGATGCAGTGTATCAGGGGGTTGTGTGTGTATGTGAGGGGTGCAGTATGTGTGTGTGATGGATCCTGTGTGTGAGGTGTGGGTGCTGTGTGAGGGTGCTGTGTGTGTGAGGGTGCTGTATGTGTGGGTGCTGTATGTGATTGATTTGTGTGAGGGTGCTGTGTGTGTGAGGGTGCTGTATGTGTGGGTGCTGTATGTGATTGATTTGTGTGAGGGTGCTGTGTGTGTGTGAGAGTGCTGAGTGTGAGAGTGCTGTGTATGATGTGTGTGAGAGTGCTGTGTATGATGTGTGTGAGAGTGCTGAGTGTGAGAGTGCTGTGTATGATGTGTGTGAGAGTGCAGAGTGTGAAGTGTGTGAGAGTGCAGAGTATGATGTGTGTGAGAGTGCTGAGTGTGAGTGCTGTGTATGATGTGTGTGAGAGTGCTGAGTGTGATGTGTGTGAGAGTGCTGTGTATGATGTATTTGAGTGCAGAGTGTGAGAGTGCTGTGTATGATGTGTGTGAGAGTGCTGAGTGTGATGTGTGTGAGTGCTGTGTATGATGTGTGTGAGAGTGCTGAGTGTGAGAGTGCTGTGTATGATGTGTGTGAGAGTGCTGAGTGTGACGTGTGAGAGTGCAGAGTGTGATGTGTG
>OW240920.1:134165066-134190185 GCA_933207985.1 Pelobates cultripes
GCTGTGTAGTATATACACATAAGAAAATAAGCACATATATAGTGCAATATGACCAACATTTTGTCGTGAATATAGCTATAATTTGAATTCACTCGCTTTCGGCTGAGCCCAATAAGGACAGGCTCAGATCACATAAAGAGACGTGTACTTCGGTGACACTGTCCCTCTTCCTCTGTATCTTGTGATACTTGTAATAAAAGAAAATTGGAGAAATTCCTAGTGAAATATGTAAATCTAATAAAGTGAACAATATAGAGAATTGCAGACTGCTCACCTTCTATAGAGCTTATTATACCTGACTCTTAGTGTGTAGGCATTTGTGTCTGTATAGGGGACACATGCCCTTCTTTGGAGATAGGACCTATTTCCTTGTAATTGAAATAGGATCTATTTCCTTGTAATTTTTACACCTATATGGTTCCTGGGTAGATTTATCAAAGTGCCATGATTAGAAATATGGAGCAAAGTATAAAAGTGAGCAATCATCAATGGAATGTTATCTGCTGATTTCACTGGCTTCCGTGGTGACTGTCCCCGACCTTTGTCCATTTTGGTAAACCTCTGCCTTGGTGTTTCGCATGTTTTAAAATTTAGTGTGGCAGACAGAAACCAACCAATGCAATAGAGTTTGATCCCCATAAGCTCACAATCTAAAGAGAATTAGGATACTGTCAGGATTACAGAATCCAGCACGCAGAACTGTGTCACACCTAGGACTAAGGATAACGTATAACCGGACCTTAGAATGGCCGGACTTAACGTATCCAAGAATAGACAAAATACTTGCCAAGGTCAGGAACACAGAATCAGACACAATGATGAGGGAAAGCCAAAAGTCAAGGATACCAGAATTCAGGAAAGTCAAAACGAAGCCAAAGTCAAATACCAGAAAATCAAGATCAGGAACGCACTCTCGGAATACCATCAGGATGAAACCATGACAGGACAATGAGCAAAAGGAGAATTGGGTTTAAATAGCCCTCCTGTGGATCTGATTGGCCATAACCGGCCTTTGACCTCAAAAGCAATTACCAGGTTTCCATGTGCATGATTGCTGCTCGGCAGAACTTTTCCTGTCAGGACGGTAATGTTGCTCGGCACAACTTTTCCTGTCAGGACGGTAATGTGGCTTGGCACAACTTTTCCGTTCAGGACGGTAATGTTGCTCGGCACAACTTTTCCTGTCAGGATGGTAAATGCCATTAACCACATTTTTATGTGCGGATGAATTCGTGACAAATACATGAAATGGAAGGTCCAGATGAGGTCAGAAAGATTCCTTAGGATAAAAGACAAGAATATTGTCTGAAGGTATAATGATACTTTACATTTTATTTGAATGCTATTTACAAGATATAGAGTTACTTTTAAACCAGGTTGTAGGTCTGTGGTTAAGTGCAATGCTGGATGAAACGAGTTAGATAACTGTGGGGATGTGACTGATTTATAATCTGAATTTGCAATAAAGAGCTTTATGGAAACCTGGGATTTCTCAACTGTTTGAGTGCCTGCTGAGAACACAGTTTTTCTACATTTTGGGATATTGGAGTAGCTGGGAAACTGCTCATTTGGAGGATCCACAAGGATGACAGTATTTTGGCGAGCTAATCAGGGATTGAAGCACAAAAGGTTGGACAAGGGGAAAGGAACAATGAAGGGACAAGGGAAGACGTAGAGTGGACACAAATTAGGAAACAAGGAGCGCTAGAGAACATGCGCTAAAATTCTAAATGTCCAATGCCCCTTCAGAGAATGTGTTCTGTATCCATCCCTGCCTCCCACTTGCTCCTCAGCCCACCTCTCTACCTGGTTGTCTGATGTGCAAAGCAGGCATTGGAAGAATAAGAGCATGCAGAATAACACAGACACCCATCCCTCCTTTGTGAGTCAGCTTTGCTGCTGGTTGTCTCACGATACCTGAGCCTATCTGTTATCACTGCCTGTGCGCATGCGCTGTTGTGCTGGATAATCAGAAAGCAGAATAAAGCAGTTGTAAGTCTGACACCTTACTTGTCTGTGCAAAAAAATGCTAACTTCTGTTAGATTGCAAGTTCTTGGGACCATTGTCTGCTTTTCCTGGTCACCTTATGCAAGGCTGCATTTGGCATTTCTGTTTATGTTCTTTATACTTATATCTAGGTAAAGATTATATAGAGAAATTCCCGAGTATATGTTATGTGTACAGTGTGTTTAATCTTTTGTAATCTTGCTGACCCCTTAATTGAATTAAATTCCCTCCCTTATATAACAAACCCAACCAGAAAAAAACATAGATGTCTAGATATACAAATTCCATTCCCATCTTTCAATGTGTCAATATTTTATCTTTCTAAATTTCAACTTTACTCCTCTGTGAATACTATAATTTATACATTTATAAAAAAAAAAATGTCCTCCTTTTTTAGGGAGGGGAGACCACAAGGGACAAGGGCAGAGTGGAAGAGATTACAAAGAAATGGGGGAAGCCATGAAAGAGACACACACAGGGGCTGTGGGGGGAGAAAGAGGCACATAGAGGGACATGATGGGGGAGAAAGATACACAGATGGGCTGAGGATGAAAGAGACACACAGAAGGGCCTGGGGGGAGAAAAATAAACAGGGGGTTGGGGGTGAAACAAACACATATGGCCTGGGGGGAGACACACAGAGAGGGCTGGGTTTGAAAGAGACACACAGAGGGGCTGGAGGAGGCAAAAAAGAGACACAGAGAGGGGCTGGGGGGGAGACAGATGGTCTGGGAATGAAAGAGACACACACAAAGGAGCTGGGAAGAGCAAAAGACACAAAGCGGCTGGGAGAGAAGGAGACACACAAAGGGATAAGGGGCTGAGGGGAGCACCTTCTAGTTCTTAAACCATTGGAGGGCTTACTAAATCTTGTTGCATCATATTAAGTGATATTTGAGGGTCACAAAAGGAGGACATGCGTTTTTCTGTCTGCTTATCTTTTTTTCTTGTTTAGAGTTATTTTTAGGGTCTTATTTCCTAGACGCCATCTTTCTGAAAAGAAAAAAAAAATCCAGAAAACCTTTTTTTTTGTAATTTATTAATTCAATTTAGCCACTGCCACAGATTTCCATATAGCGGTTTTAAAGCAATAAGACAGTTACAGCTCCAGAAATCTCAATTATATTTCTTTTGTAGTGTTCGTTTGCTGTTACAGCAGTTAGTCACAGACCAGGCTTTTCTAATTGATTCGTCAAACATATTCCTATACCTTTAAACTGAGCTATATAGCTAAATATCTCCTTTATGTTTTGTAGAATTGTTTCAGTACACTCCCCAAATTACAATAACAGGGCTGGGGGCAGTTCAGCTCCTAAGATCACATTTACTGTTCTGTTTTTATAGCAGAATATTATTACAGCAAATTGCATTCACTGGGACTTGATTTTCTTGTGGAGCAAAAGTATGCTTAAGTTACAGGGAGTGGTTCGCTCTTTTTATATTTTCTCCCCCTTTCCCTTCTCACTCTTTCCACTCAAATGTCAAAGTACGTAACACTACAGGAATCCAAATCCAAATAAACCGCAATCTCTGATTCTATACACTCACACTTGTTTCTGTCCTTTGATTTCATCGCGTTATCAGAGGATTCCTTTACAGAGATACACAGATCCCTGTGCAGTGAAATGCGTTATGGAAATTACTACTGTTTTTTTGTTTTTTATCTAATAATCACTATTAGGGATGTGCATGGGCAAAAAAATTTGGTTTGGTTGGTCACTTCCGAAATTCGGAACTTCGGCAATTCAGGACTTTGGTTGGCACTTCCAAAATTCAGGACTTTGGCAATTCAGGATTTCGTTAATTCAGGATTTCGGCAATTTGGCACTTTGGTTCGGCACTTCTGAAATTCGAGAGTTTGACAATTCAGGACTTCAGCACTTTGGCAATTCGGGATTTCGTTAATTCAGGATTTCGGCAATTTGGCACTTTGGTTCGGCACTTCTGAAATTCGAGAGTTTGACAATTCGGGACTTCAGCACTTTGGCAATTCGTGTCTTTGGCAATTCCCTAACCCGTACCTCTAAGCCTAACCCTAACCCTACCCCTACCCTTAACCCTACCCCTAACATTACCCCTAACCATACCCCTAACCACCACAACCACTTACACATCTAGGGTTATCCAGGCACTTTGGCAATTCGGTTCGGTACGGCACTTCCGAAATTCAACACTTCGGCAATTTGGCTCAGTTCAGCACTTCCGAAAATCGGCACTTCTGAAATTCGGCAATACAGCAATTCGCCAATTCGGACATTCAGAAGCATTCGAATGTCTGAATTGCCAAAATTTGTCCAAATATACATTTGGAACGAAACGAATTGCACATGTCTAGTCACTATACTTGTGTACTGTGCCAAATTACCTTTTGTTTTAGATTAATCTATTTTATCCTATTTACTTCCTGGCTTCCTGACTACTCCAAAAAAGTCCTAGGTGGGGATCATACCACCGGCCCCTTATCCATAGAGCAACAGAGAGCACTATTATCTGACCTTTTTATAGTCTTATCATTTTGGGTTCAACAAAACTACCTCTCCTTGGACACTTATCCACATATCAATCATATCACATATCAGTAGAGTTACTTTTAAACCAGGTTGTAGGTCTGTGATTAAGTGCAATGCTGGATGAAACGAGTTAGATAACTGTGGGGATGTGACTGATTTATAATCTGAATTTGCAATAAAGAGCTTTATGGAAACCTGGGATTTCTCAACTGTTTGAGTGCCTGGTGAGAGCACAGTTTTTCTACATTTTGGGATATTGGAGTAGCTGGGAAACTGCTCATCTGGAGGATCCACAAGGATGACAGTATTTCGGCGAGCTAATCAGGGATTGAAGCACAAAATATTGGACAAGGGGAAAGGAACAATGAAGGGACAAGAGAAGACGTAGAGTGGACACAAATTAGGAAACAAGGAGCGCTAGAGAACATGCGCTAAAATTCTAAATGTCCAATGCCCCTTCAGAGAATGGGTTCTGTATCCATCCCTGCCTCCCACTTGCTCCTCAGCCCACCTCTCTACCTGGTTGTCTGATGTGCAAAGCAGGCATTGGAAGAATAAGAGCATGCAGAATAACACAGACACCCATCCCTCCTTTGTGAGTCAGCTTTGCTGCTGGTTGTCTCACGATACCTGAGCCTATCTGTTATCACTGCCTGTGCGCGTGCGCTGTTGTGCTGGATAATCAGAAAGCAGAATAAAGCAGTTGTAAGTCTGACACCTTACTTGTCTGTGCAACACAGATCTTGATATAAAAAAATGCTAACTTCTGTTAGATTGCAAGTTCTTGGGACCATTGACTGCTTTTCCTGGTCACCTTATGCAAGGCTGCAGTTGGCATTTCTGTTTATGTTCTTTATTTTATCTTTCTAAATTTCAACTTTACTCCTCTGTGAATACTATAATTTATACATTTTAAAAAAATAATAAATTTTCCTCCTTTTTTAGGGAGGGGCGACCACAAGGGACAAGGGCAGAGTGGAAGAGATTACAAAGAAATGGGGGAAGCCGTGAAAGAGACACACACAGGGGCTGCGGGGGGAGAAAGAGGCACATAGAGGGACATGACGGGGGAGAAAGATACACAGATGGGCTGAGGATGAAAGAAACACACAGAAGGGCCGGGGGCCGGGGGGAAATAAACAGGGGGCTGGGGGTGAAACAAACACATAGGGCCTGGGGGGGCGAAAAATAAACAGGGGGCTGGGGGTGAAACAAACACATAGGGCCTGGGGGGAGACACACAGAGAGGCTGGATTTGAAAGAGACACACAGAGGGGTTGGAGGGGAGACAGATGGTCTGGGAATGAAAGAGACACACACACAAAGGAGCTGGGAAGAGCAAAAGACACAAAGCGGCTGGGAGAGAAGGAGACATACAAAGGGATAAGGGGCTGAGGGGAGCACCTTCTAGTTCTTAAACCATTGGAGGGTTTACTATATCTTGTTGCATCATATTAAGTGATAGTTCCCATTTTTTCAGGTTGAGGGGCACAAAAGGAGGACATGCGTTTTTCTGTCTGCTTATCTTTTTTTCTTGTTTAGAGTTATTTTTAGGGTCTTATTTCCTAGACGCCATCTTTCTGAAAAGAAAAAAAAATCCAGAAAACCTTTTTTTTGTAATTTTTAAATTCAATTTAGCCTCTGCCACAGATTTCCATATAGCGGTTTTAAAGCAATAAGACAGTTACAGCTCCAGAAATCCCAATTATATTTCCTTGGTAGTGTTCGTTTGCTGTTACAGCAGTTAGTCACAGACCAGGCTTTTCTAATTGATTCGTCAAACGTATTCCTATACCTTTAAACTGAGCTATATAGCTAAATATCTCCTTTATGTTTTGTAGAATTGTTTCAGTACACTCCCCAAATTACAATAACAGGGCTGGGGACAGTTCAGCTCCTAAGATCACATTTACTGTTCTGTTTTTATAGCAGAATATTATTACAGCAAATTGCATTCACTGGGACTTGATTTTCTTGTGGAGCAAAAGTATGCTTAAGTTACAGGGAGTGGTTCGCTCTTTTTATATTTTCTCCCCCTTTCCCTTCTCACTCTTTCCACTCAAATGTCAAAGTACGTAACACTACAGGAATCCAAATCCAAATAAACCGCAATCTCTGATTCTATACACTCACACTTGTTTCTGTCCTTTGATTTCATCGCGTTATCAGAGGATTCCTTTACAGAGATACACAGATCCCTGTGCAGTGAAATGCGTTAGGGAAATTACTACTGTTTTTTTGTTTTTTATCTAATAATCACTATTAGGGATGTGCATGGGCAAAAAAATTTGGTTTGGTTGGTCACTTCCGAAATTCGGAACTTCGGCAATTCAGGACTTTGGTTGGCACTTCCAAAATTCAGGACTTTGGCAATTCAGGATTTCGTTAATTCAGGATTTCGGCAATTTGGCACTTTGGTTCGGCACTTCTGAAATTCGAGAGTTTGACAATTCGGAACTTCAGCACTTTGGCAATTCGGGTCTTTGGCAATTCCCTAACCCGTACCTCTAAGCCTAACCCTAACCCTACCCCTACCCTTAACCCTACCCCTAACATTACCCCTAACCCTACCCCTAACCACCACAACCACTTACACATCTAGGGTTATCCGGCACTTTGGCAATTCGGTTCGGTACGGCACTTCCGAAATTCATCACTTCGGCAATTTGGCTCAGTTCAGCACTTCCGAAAATCGGCACTTCTGAAATTCGGCAATACAGCAATTCGCCAATTCGGACATTCAGAAGCATTCAAATGTCTGAATTGCCAAAATTTGTCCAAATATACATTTGGAACGAAACGAATTGCACATGTCTAGTCACTATACTTGTGTACTGTGCCAAATTACCTTTTGTTTTAGATTAATCTATTTTATCCTATTTACTTCCTGGCTTCCTGACTACTCTAAAAAAGTCCTAGGTGGGGATCATACCACCGGCCCCTTATCCATAGAGCAACAGAGAGCACTATTATCTGACCTTTTTATAGTCTTATCATTTTGGGTTCAACAAAACTACCTCTCCTTGGACACTTATCCACATATCAATCATATCACATATCAGTAGAGTTACTTTTAAACCAGGTTGTAGGTCTGTGATTAAGTGCAATGCTGGATGAAACGAGTTAGATAACTGTGGGGATGTGACTGATTTATAATCTGAATTTGCAATAAAGAGCTTTATGGAAACCTGGGATTTCTCAACTGTTTGAGTGCTTGGTGAGAGCACAGTTTTTCTACATTTTTGGATATTGGAGTAGCTGGGAAACTGCTCATCTGGAGGATCCACAAGGATGACAGTATTTCGGCGAGCTAATCAGGGATTGAAGCACAAAATATTGGACAAGGGGAAAGGAACAATGAAGGGACAAGAGAAGACGTAGAGTGGACACAAATTAGGAAACAAGGAGCACTAGAGAACATGCGCTAACATTCTAAATGTCCAATGCCCCTTCAGAGAATGGGTTCTGTATCCATCCCTGCCTCCCACTTGCTCCTCAGCCCACCTCTCTACCTGGTTGTCTGATGTGCAAAGCAGGCATTGGAAGAATAAGAGCATGCAGAATAACACAGACACCCATCCCTCCTTTGTGAGTCAGCTTTGCTGCTGGTTGTCTCACGATACCTGAGCCTATCTGTTATCACTGCCTGTGCGCATGCGCTGTTGTGCTGGATAATCAGAAAGCAGAATAAAGCAGTTGTAAGTCTGACACCTTACTTGTCTGTGCAACACAGTTCTTGATATAAAAAAATGCTAACTTCTGTTAGATTGCAAGTTCTTGGGACCATTGACTGCTTTTCCTGGTCACCTTATGCAAGGCTGCAGTTGGCATTTCTGTTTATGTTCTTTATTTTATCTTTCTAAATTTCAACTTTACTCCTCTGTGAATACTATAATTTATACATTTTAAAAAAATAATACATTTTCCTCCTTTTTTATGGAGGGGCGACCACAAGGGACAAGGGCAGAGTGGAAGAGATTACAAAGAAATGGGGGAAGCCGTGAAAGAGACACACACAGGGGCTGCGGGGGGAGAAAGAGGCACATAGAGGGACATGACGGGGGAGAAAGATACACAGATGGGCTGAGGATGAAAGAAACACACAGAAGGGCCGGGGGGAAATAAACAGGGGGCTGGGGGTGAAACAAACACATAGGGCCTGGGGGGGCCAAAAATAAACAGGGGGCTGGGGGCGAAACAAACACATAGGGCCTGGGGGGAGACACACAGAGAGGCTGGATTTGAAAGAGACACACAGAGGGGCTGGAGGGGAGACAGATGGTCTGGGAATGAAAGAGACACACACACAAAGGAGCTGGGAAGAGCAAAAGACACAAAGCGGCTGGGAGAGAAGGAGACATACAAAGGGATAAGGGGCTGAGGGGAGCACCTTCTAGTTCTTAAACCATTGGAGGGTTTACTATATCTTGTTGCATCATATTAAGTGATATTTCCCATTTTTTCAGGTTGAGGGGCACAAAAGGAGGACATGCGTTTTTCTGTCTGCTTATCTTTTTTTCTTGTTTAGAGTTATTTTTAGGGTCTTATTTCCTAGACGCCATCTTTCTGAAAAGAAAAAAAAATCCAGAAAACCTTTTTTTTGTAATTTTTAAATTCAATTTAGCCTCTGCCACAGATTTCCATATAGCGGTTTTAAAGCAATAAGACAGTTACAGCTCCAGAAATCTCAATTATAATTCCTTGGTAGTGTTCGTTTGCTGTTACAGCAGTTAGTCACAGACCAGGCTTTTCTAATTGATTCGTCAAACGTATTCCTATACCTTTAAACTGTGCTATATAGCTAAATATCTCCTTTATGTTTTGTAGAATTGTTTCAGTACACTCCCCAAATTACAATAACAGGGCTGGGGACAGTTCAGCTCCTAAGATCACATTTACTGTTCTGTTTTTATAGCAGAATATTATTACAGCAAATTGCATTCACTGGGACTTGATTTTCTTGTGGAGCAAAAGTATGCTTAAGTTACAGGGAGTGGTTCGCTCTTTTTATATTTTCTCCCCCTTTCCCTTCTCACTCTTTCCACTCAAATGTCAAAGTACGTAACACTACAGGAATCCAAATCCAAATAAACCGCAATCTCTGATTCTATACACTCACACTTGTTTCTGTCCTTTGATTTCATCGCGTTATCAGAGGATTCCTTTACAGAGATACACAGATCCCTGTGCAGTGAAATGCGTTAGGGAAATTACTACCGTGTTTTTGTTTTTTAATTAATAATCACTATTAGGGATGTGCATGGGCAAAAAAATTTGGTTTGGTTGGTCACTTCCGAAATTCGGAACTTCGTCAATTCAGGACTTTGGTTGGCACTTCCGAAATTCGGGACTTCGGCAATTCGGGACTTTGGCAATTCAGGATTTCGTTAATTCAGGATTTCGGCAATTTGGCACTTCGGTTCGGCACTTCTGAAATTCGAGACTTTGGCAATTCGGGACTTCAGCACTTTGGCAATTCGGGACTTTGGCAATTCCCTAACCCCTACCTCTAAGCCTACCCCTAACTCTATCCCTACCGTTAACCCTACCCCTAACATTACCCCTAACCCTACCCCTAACCACCACAACCACTTACACATCTAGGGTTATTCGGCACTTTGGCAATTCGGTTCGGTACGGCACTTCCGAAATTCGACACTTCGGCAATTTAGCTCAGTTCAGCACTTCCGAAATTCGGCACTTCTGAAATTCGGCAATACAGCAATTCGCCAATTCGGACATTCAGAAGCATCCGAATGTCCGAATTGCCAAAATCTGTCCAAATATACATTCGGAACGAAACTAATTGCACATGTCTAGTCACTATACTTGTGTACTGTGCCAAATTACCTTTTGTTTTAGATTAATCTATTTTATCCTATTTACTTCCTGGCTTCCTGACTACTCCAAAAAAATCCTAGGTGGGGATCATACTACCGGCCCCTTATCCATAGAGAAACAGAGAGCACTATTATCTGACCTTTTTATAGTCTTATCATTTTGGGTTCAACAAAACTATGTCTCCTTTGGACACTTATCCACATATCCCGTAAGTGGGGATTAGACCACTGTACGCTACTACAACTGGAGCTGGTCATAGCTCCATTAAATGTGAGTAAGGTGCCACTGTTTTTTTTGTTTTTATATACACCAAGCTTATATTGATTTATTGCATTATTGAATGTCCTGTTCTTTCTCTTTTACATATCTATATGGATTTCATCTTCCATCTACCCATGAACTTAAATTGCATTTAAAGGGCTATTCCTTTTTTTATTCTGGACTATTTCATCTGATTACTGACAACAGTATGCTTTTGTTTATTTCCACAGATCCCAAACCAACACTCAAACCTCTCCATATATCGCTCAGTTTAGTTAAAAACCCTGTTAATCTGGGAAAAAAACTCAGCCAAAACTAGTCATATCAAAGTCATGCTATTTTTTTAAGGGGGAGGAGGGGGCAGGTGGGGACTTGTTGATTCTTGTTCCAAGTCCATAGAGTTTCAAGTTACACCCCTGGGTGTAGCTTTAAAAAAAATCTCATTTTTATTTAAGAAAGATGAGAAAACCAAAACCTGTGAAACAAATTTTCTTATCTTTACCAAATTTTAACACAATTACATTTCAAGATGCAAATTTTCAGTAGAAACAACGTATATACGAGACAAAAAAGAAACAGTGACAAAAAAGGAGCCAGATTTCTTATGATTGTAATGCCCCTATATTGGTGGATAACCACTACTACTAAACTGCTACGAATTAAACAAACGAAAATAGGATTCTTAATCACTGAATAATACACCCAAAAAAAGAGTGAAGGAATAGCATGTGTAAAGCACTTATATATACATAGTATCCAGTAAAAACAAACTTTTTTTTCTGAAATAACAAAATAATGTGTGGAGGCACCCACCCACGCTTACATTAAAATGTCTAATGCATGAAAAGTGATGCCTAGAATCATTTCAGTATTGGTACAGAGCAGGTTTTCCCAATTAATTTTTCCCTTGGAACCCTTTGACATGGTATAGCAGCGCAAACCTTTCAATGAGCAGAGTGTAATGTTCTCTTTTGCTGGCAAATTCCTTTTATATCTAGTTTAATTGATGACAATTGTATTCGCATGTCTGCAATTGCGTCAAGTCGATTTCGATACTTTGTTTTTGTTGCAGAGTAAAGTAAGAATCCAGTTTCACATAAGTATGTGCTGGCGAATGGCAACAGAACTTTGATTGCCCAGCATGGACAATCTGGGTATTCTTCGCGTATATCACCCCAAAAAGCAATAAGAGAAACTTCTTTAAGTCTTTGGCTTAGTTGACTGTCAGAAGTTACATCGATGAGATTCTCAAAATCTACATCAGAAAAATTGTCTGGCTTGTCTTTTATGAATGGATTTCGAACCCACTCATTATCGTTTTCATTCAAGAATGGAAAATACTGATTAATATGTGAGATTAAATGGCGAAGATGACCTACAATTTTATTGTGAATTTCATCTTGAAGTTCAATTTCTGATTCTTCAAGAAAATCCTTAAGTGTTGGCAAAGAGTTCAAATTATTTTGCTCAACAGATGAGGTCCAAAACTGCACCTTACGAGACAGTGAAAATATTTTATCTCTTCCATTAAAAATATTAGTGTTTTTTCCTTGGAGTGATAAACATACGTCATTTAATTTTGTGAAGCCAACAGACTTCTGAATGCAAAAGCAGAGCAGAGTGGTGACTACCCATATCTTCACATAGAATTTTAAATAGTCGTGACTGTAATGGTCGACTTTTTATAAAATTAATAATCTGGACCGATTCGTCTAGCACAGACAGTGCATGTCTGTGAAGAACACAGTGAGAACTGGTGCTGTTTTTTGCTACATTTCTTATTAGTTTCACAGCGCCTGTTAGTTTCCCAACCATTGCTTTTTTTTACACCATCACTGCACACATGTACACATTTGTCCCAATTTACACTGTGTGTGTTCATGAACTTCTGGATACAGTTAAAGATGTTCTAACCAGTGGTATGAGTTTTCAAAGTTTCACACAGAAGCAAGTCTTCTTCAAACTGTTTGTCAAAATTATATGTAACAAAAACCAACAAAATTGAATGTCCGGCAACATCTGTGGACTTGTCTAATTGCAGCGAGTACCCATCACATTGATGCAGTCGAGAAATTAGTTCGGTATGGACATCATCAGCAAGATCATGAATACGGCGCAAAACTGTGTTGTTGGAAAGTGGCACAGCTTCAATTTTTTTTACTCAACTTTTCACTTAAAATACATGACACTATTTCTTTTGTGATTCCCCAATTGAGTGTGCTTCTCCTGCAAGTGCTATGCGGTAACTCACTCTGTAAGAAGCCTCTGTGACTTTTGCATTAGCATTTTGCTCATAAATTGTTTACTCTTCTGATACTTCTTTAGCTTTTGCTTAAAAAAGTCAATGTCTTTATCTTTGTACTCTGCGTGGTTTTGCTCAAAAGTACAATGTAATTTAGCAGGTGCTAATGAACTGTTTGGCAATATCTTATTGCAAAGTACGCATTGTGCTTTAGGACAATCTTCATTTCTGGCACTTGTGAATCCAAATTACATGTAGCTATCATCATATTTTCTTTTCTTTGTTTGAGAAGAAGATTGGCTAGCATTGTGTGCTTTTCAGATATAACTATTTCGGTCATGTTTTCTGGATGTTTAGTTGTATCTTTTTTCTCAGTTTATAAAGGTGCCGAACAGCTAGACGTAGTAATATTTTTTCTCTGAAGAGTTCCCTGCTTTAACCAGCTTTCCAAATTCATAATTGTTTATTGGTAAAAAAAAAAAAAAAACATAAAAAAATACAGATCTCACAACCTGACTGAAAAGGATGCTGATTTTGATAACGCTCTTAGAAAGAACTGAACTTAAGCAGGATTTTTGAGTTAGACGGGGAGCAAAAATATTTGAACACTTTGAAAAATTTATTTGCCCCTGTCAGAGCCTTTCAATACCCCTGTCAGAGCCTTTTAATGTCCATTACTGAGCCTTTTAATGTCCCTAACAGAGAATTTCAATGCCCCTGACAGAGTCTTTCAATGCCCCTTACAGAGCCTTTTCATGTCTCTAACAGAGTCTTTCAACGCCCCTCAGAGAGTCCCGACCTTCCAGGAACAGCAGGTAGCGGCCATCTTGGATGTGGCAAAATGTTCCAAAATTGGGAAACGCTGGTCTAGAGCAGGGGTGCCCAAAAGGTAAATCCCCAGATGTTTTCAAACTACAACTTCAGTAGCAGGTGCTGCGGAGTCAGTGTGGACTAAGGGCAGGCTAGGAACAGATTCTGTTAAGTTTCTCAACTGTGCCTTAGAGGGCACCCCTTAAAAACGGATAACCCTATGTGTAATAGCATTAGCTGCACAAATTTCTCCCCCCATTAAACAGTTCCATTTAGAAGTTAATTCAGATAAGATATATATATATACAGAGAGTAATCCTTTTGTGGTAGTTATAAGTACTACAATAGTCATCACATAAATGTATGGTACATATCAGGGAGGCAAAACTGTGTCATTCCTCCCAAAGATGTATAAGTTACCATATAACTTATAGTGAAGTGACCATGTACTGGACCCTGTTTGAGCCCCTGATGCGGGTTTCGCCATTTCTTCTTGACTGATTTCGTTTGGTGAAAAATTGCATATTTTTTCATGTTAAAATGTGAGGTCATGTAGCTTATTTAGATCTATATCCCATTATGATCCATCCACCCTAGTAATAGTGTATCATTTTGCTTATAGAAAACGTCATGGTTTAATGTATCCTCCCTAGGAGTCGCACATTTGTTTTGAAAGGCTGCCCACAAGACTGATACACATTCCATTCCATTCAGGTAGATACATTAGTAAATTAGCAGGAGCTTGGTTCACACCTTGTATGGGGTGGGTGGAGAAGAGCTATTTGCCTAGTTGCCAAAATAATATTAAGTTAAAGATGTGCTGTAGGTTCCAAGAAAACTCTTTCAGGAAAGTGGTACACGCTGGAGGCATTGTTTGTTGTTTGTTTTTGTTTGTTGCATGTTTACTAGTGCACTCACTGATGGTGCAGGAGGGGTAGAAAAAGATGGGCCTTAATACCACATATAATGCTAAACACATTGCTTGACCAGCTCCTATCTTTCCTGGTTAACGGGGGTCACAGCCCGTAGGATGAAGCAGGGGCAGAGTATCTTGTTGAGCCATTATTACTCACGACCCCTGCACTGGAGTTCGGGAATAACAGAGTACTGCATTGGGTGCCACCTGATAGGTTGGACATTCGGTAGGGGAAGCCCAAGTAAGTTTTGTTTTAGATCCCTGTGGCATATCGTGATGGTGTTGGAAAGACATCCTCTAGGTTGCCTAGGTAGTTTAGTGGGGTACTGGGTATTTTTACATACTATTTTTCTTTTTTTTATCTTTCTGGTTATTGGTGCTAATGTTTGAGAACCTATCTTGACCATACTTTGTTATCTATTTATTATTATTAATTTTATTATGACTACTATTAAAAGGACACTCTAGATTTCTAAGACACTTTAGCGTGCTGAAAAGCTTTATGTGTGAAGAGTGTGTCCTCTTTTTTTTATTTTGCAAAAAGTGCAGATTTCAGTAGAAATTTACACTTTTAAAAATTAACCTGGTAACACCCCCTTGGCTTTCAAGCAGACAACTGATACTGTTACTTCCTGGTTTTGTTAGCTCACTGCAGCTGAAGTCTGTGATTGGAGAGTCACAGAAAGTCTGGCAGGGGTTAGAAGGGCAGAGCTTGCAAATGCAGCAGACAAGAGATTTACAGGTTTTGCAAGCTGTTTTTATATATGGTAAAACACATAGGGAGAAGAGACAGCGCTGGTTAACCAAACGGCAGCAACCCTTTAAAGGGAATCCCTCCAAACCCTTTTAGAACAAGACAAATAAAAACAAAAATAAAAACAAGGCCTGCGCCACAGTAAATAGTGTCCAATTCCAGTAAAATATAAGAGAAAGTCCAACCTAGGTATCCTAGGTATCCTCACTGTCGTCTTTAAGTGCTGTGTACAAGGTCTTCAAACGTTTTTATAGTTCCACTTTTATGAAAGAAAAAAGAAGAGGGACAACCAATAGTGCAATATGTATAGCTCAAATAAAAACACTGGGTAAAGTCTGTTGACGAAACGCGTTATGGAAATTTTATACTGTGTATTTATGAATTAAAGGTTTTTTGGTCATTTGTTTGTACCAATTATCTTTTTTTATATACAAATTATTTTTTACTATATCCTGGCTTTTTATTATCCTGTTTTTTATCCTGTTTTTTACTACCCTGGTTTTATAACCACTGGAAGTTTCCTGTACACCAATAAATCCTAGGTGGGGATCATTCCACCAACGCTGACATCAATGAGCAGTAGGTCTGCTCTTCACTTGTAAGTACCATTTTAATTAATTACCACTGAGACTGTTAAACAGAGAGCACTATTGGCTGTCTCTTCTATCTTCTCTCTTTTGAGTATTGGACACCAGTGACGGAGAGGTACTCACTATATATCGCATAAGCGGGGATTATATCGCTGTATGCGTTTTACCCTAGAGCTGCATTTTTCTGCCCCCCCAACCCCCAAAAAAATATCTTCACCTATGAGCCTCTTAACCAGTCCCTCTCCCCTCCCCGACCATTAGTGGTCCCCTCTCTTCCCTGTCCCTTAGTGTTCTTCTCCCCTCCCCCCTCTTTTCCCTGTCCCTTGGTGTTTCTCTCCCATTCCCTCCCTGTCCGTTGGTGCACCCCACACCCTTTAGTGGTCACACTCCCCTTCCTGGTGTGCCTCCTAACTCTATTGTTGCATTGCCGAGCGGAGCAGATCCCCCCTTTCAGTGAGCACCTCCTGTCAGTCTGGCCAGGTACAGGAAACAGAAGCTCCTGTACCGCGCTCCGCTCTGCAACGCTACACTCAGTGGTGTATACACACTGACAGTCACACACTCAATGACAAACACACAGACGTCACTGACAGACACAGACTCATTGATCTGACACACACTCATGTATTGACACACACACACTGACAGACACACTGATTGACACTCATTGACAGGCACACTGATAGTCACACACAGACTCAATGACAAACATACTCTCACTGATTTGACAGACACACTCATACACTGACAAACACACTCATCATACACTGACAGACACACTCATACACTCACATGCACACACATACACTCACATGCACACACATTCATACAATCACTCACAGACACACAGAGGCACACACTCACACACTCACTGACACACACTGTCACTCACACACACTCACTCACTCACTCACACACAGTCACTCACAGACACACACACTCAGTCACTCACTCACAGACACACACATTGCCACTCACAGATGCACACATTCACTCACACACACTGTCACTCACACACACCGTCACTCACAGACACACACACTCAGTCACTCATAGACACACATTGTCACTCACAGACACACAAACTCTGTCACTCACAGATACACATCACATACATTCACTAATTATTATTTTATAAATAAGCATTTTCCACCCAGCCTCCCTACCTGGAGAGCTGGTGTGGATGATGGATCATTCCCTGGGGCTGCTGGGCGGCGTGCGGCAGTGGTGTGATCAGAGGCGGCGAGGGAGCTCAAATCTCCCCGCTCTGCTCCCTCGCGGGCTGCCTACTGATGCTGGGAGCTGAAATATGACGTCATATTCCGGCTTCCACGGCATCACCAAAAGGCACGCGAGGGAGCAGAGCGGGGAGATTAGAGCTCCCTCGCCACCTCTGATCACACCACTGCGGCGCCGGGGGTCCAGATGGTGGCCTGGCAGGAGGGAGAGTTTCCCTCCTGCCAGTCACTGAAATATTGCGCCCCCAGAGCCAGTGCGCCCTAAGGTGGCTGCCTGTGCCGCCTTATGGAAGCGCCGGCCCTGGTCACAAGCATTTGCGGATTGTCATTATTATTCTTATTATAAGCATTCAAATAGCGCCAACTTATGCTGTAGCGCTTTACAATATTACAAAGGGTAAATTTAGCATTAAACAATAAATGAGACAATTATAAAATGTTTCAGGAACAAAAGGTTGCAAAAGTTTTGATTTTAATTAATTATCCAGCTCGACTGTCATAACACCTTGGCTATTTTAACCTCATTTTTAAAGTTTGGTCCGTACATAGCTACAATTGATTGGCGTTCAAACTTGGCGACACTCAGCATAGGATGGTAACGTACGCTGACGACCTTTTATTTTTCTTGACATACCCTGAAACCACACTACCAAACATCATGGTAATTACAACTTTTACATGGTGCTAAGCAATACGCCACACTTTCAAGGATCAGACACAAAAATTAAGTACCTGGGGATTTGACTCTCATTGAGATTCTCTGACCTGCCTTCTGAGAACTTCTTATCACCCCTGGGCTCTTACCGAATGGACCAACAGGAGTGGTCCCACCCACACATAACTTGGTTCAGATGGATCCAGGTGATCAAGATGAATCTCCTTCCTTGTCTTCTTTACCTTTTTCAGACCATTCCCATTGGGATACCGTGGTCTTATTTTACTGCATTACGAACTTTGTTGGTCCGGTACTTAAGTGGGCACAGAGATCACATCATAAATTTGACCAGTTGGCTATGCCGAAACATAGAGGCGGTGTGGCACTGCTAATCTCTAAAACATACAACACCATTTAAAATAGGTAAGATAAGTGTTGTTAAAATATGGAAAATATTGATTAAGGAACAGCTCACACACAAAAATACAGTTTCAAACTTTACAAAGCTACTTAAAATCACGAATCACAACAAACAAATATATGGATTCAGTTCCACCGTATGGCCATATCATGGTAATACTTAATTTTATCCTTATTTAAAACCTGTATTCTTAATTTTTCTACAAAGTAAATAAACTCTTTTCAAATGTGCACACAACTTACTGGCAACACTGCCATCTAGAGGCATCCTTGGCTTTCTAACTATAAAGTATTATCTGATATGTTCTTCTGCATTCGTGATAACCTGGTGTATCTCTCATTCCATCTCCAACACATACCATGTAGACTTACTCAGCAGGTGCTAGAGCCCAGAATGTGGTCATAAAAAGACCTGTGTCTAATTCTGGCTCCATTTCTGGCAACATTTCTACCATTAGATAGGCACTACAGGCACCCAGACCGCTTTAGCTCATTGAAGTGGTCTGGTTGCACTGTTCCTCTTGCACTTAGTGCTGCAATTCAAAACATTGCCGTTTCAGGGAAACGGCAATGTTTACATTGCAGCATTAGGTCTGCTACCAGTGGCTGTCTACCAGACAGGCACTACTGGGTTTCCTGAATCAAAATGGACGTTTGGTTCGATATCTGATGCTGGACGTCCGCACGTTCTGCATAAGGACATCGAGCATCAGCTATTTCCCCATAAGAAAGAATCGATTCAATGCTTTTCAATGGGGAGGGTCTAACGCGTGTGAGGCACTTTAGTGCCCACCCCCCTCATCGAGCCGTGCGTTTTTAACCCTTTATTTACCCTTTATTTACCACGGCGGGGGAAGCACGAGGGAGGCAGAGGGAGTGATAGTGCAGCTTTACATTCCTGGCACTATAGTATCCCTTTAATTTTACAGCATAGTGGGCGGAGGGGATGGTAGAGGGGGAATATTGCTGTGTAGACAGAGGTTTAATGCAGGGGAGTGAAGGGTTAATATATAATATATATATTTTTAAATAGTATAACAGATAATATAATAATGACATAAATACAATAATGTCTGAAAGATAAATAACTGAAATACACATACAAATTATAGTTTCTTATATAAATGAGATAAGTAAAGAGTGTACAGAAGTGGAAATAAATGCAAAGCTTTACAAAAGCCCTGTTGTGGGCCGAAACGTTGTTTAGATTTTGCTCCAATAAATCTACCCACTGGAATGAACTTGAGTGCCTGGATCATCGTTACGTTTTTGTAAATCACATTGCGAGGACTGGCCAACCTTAGGCCTGGTTGCACCCTGGGATCCAGGAGAGTGAAGTATCCATATTGTTAAAAAATATATCATACAACTTCCCGTTTGGCCTGAAGATCTTCTTTTGCCACTTGGCAATGATCCCGCTTCTCATGATAAACTTGTGGACTTAACCTAAAATGAAGCTACCTCTTTGCAAATGTTGGGTGGTTACATTTACACTGTGGTTAGATTTTTACCTTTTCTCCTTGGACATGCGCGCTCCTTTCATCTGTATGCACAAGATACGGCTGCGGAGAGATAGGATTAAATTGGAGCATAGTAATAACTTCAGATGTGTGGAAAGAGAGAAGTGGTTGGAGAATAGAAAGACATGTGTAATGTGGGAATCACAACATCCAGTAGAATGTTGCCTTCCTACAATACCCTTTAACGCCATATGGGTATATCTGGAGGTAAAATAGAAATCACTCAGATTATGGGAGCATAGAAAATATATAAAACACTAATTACTATCTACTATACACTAATTACTATCTACTACAAAATGTCAGAATTACAAAATCTTTAAATATCAACATGGTTGAAGACAAAAAGATTGAAAAACGCCATTAGCTGGCTTTTAGCCCATGAATGCCAAGCCATTTAAAGTAAAGACTCACAGACAGGATGTAAGAAGAAAACATAGACAAGTAAAAATGGTCATATGCAATACTGATGGGTGTTTGTAAGGAACCTTATGACATTTCTGGGATTGTAACTTTCTGAGAATTCCAACCGAATGTCCAAATGTTGGCCGCATTTTAGCACAATGAATCTATACAGTCAGTGAAAAAATCAAAAAACATCTGGACATTAAGGATCTGGAGCAATTGTTATTTAAAAGTATTTTTCCCTGCAATGTGTTATATGGTTTGCCTTTGAGTATTTTTTTGTATATTTATTTATTTATATGGAAAATTCCCAGGTTTTGTAGTGTGAGTTGATTCTGGACAAGTAAATGGTAACTGGAATATGGATGGCGATAGTCAGATGTGTTTTTTGGAAATGAGTGAAATGAAAGTAAATGCACTACAATTAAATATATATTACCATAATAATCGATGTATGCAAACAAAAATATATTTCGGGGCTACCAGAAGCAGATGGCAAAAGCTTGGCACAGAAAATAAAACATGTGCTTGTTGTAGAACCATTATGTATCTTTCAAATAGAAGATCTGCCTTTACATGATTTATTTTGGTCCTCATCGATACCACCACGCAAGCTTCCAAACCAGTGACTTTCATTCATACTTGGACCACACTCACTGATAATATTGCAGCTTTTAGCAATAGAGACTAGAGATTAGCAATATCCGATTTGATGGTAGGAAGAGGAGACAAGGATAACATTGTAACATTTTTCCACCATTTTTCTTTTTCAGGGGAAAATTTCTGTTTAAGAAAAGGGTGCCTATATGTTTTTTGTATGCTGAGTGTTTTTTCAATTTCATTCACCTGGTGAGTCCGTGAAATACACATTATATAGACAACAAAGTGCAAAAAGATACTTATAAAAAATGTGTTCAATATTCATTATGCAATGCTCTACCTGCCAAATATGATTTAACAGTGGCATATGGAAGGTTTAAAAAGGTGGGGTGCCAGACTCCACCCACATATTGTGACCCCACCCCCTCTTTCTGAAACCCCACCTCCTGATATATGGAAATGATTTCAAATATTAAAAAAGCTGAACACAAACAATCAAACAATATAAACCCCGAATGTTATTTCACTCCTTTGTCTCTGGAAGGTATGACCGGCATCGGCACCGGCAAAGAAATGAGAACCGCACACACCTAGCGCTGAAATGGTTAAAACATATTATGAATTACTTATTATGCGGGAATTGTTTAGGCTAATGAGCTACACTATTCCTGCTCTGATATAATAATTTATGCAAACATAATAAATTATTACAATTGTCAGAGCAGAAAAATCCAATAAAAAAAAAAAAGAATATGTTAGAATAAAGGATAATACGCTCCCCCCCCTTAATTGATCTCTGCTTAATCTCTGCTGCTACTGATAGAGTTCATCCTTCATCCTTCTAAAGGTAGATAAAATGAGTACCATGAAATTGGGTAATAGTAACAACCCCTGGATGTACTTGAAAACCAGAATAATCTGAACGCACCTTTCCTGGTTAAATACTTTGTTATTCTTATTAATACCTTAGTGCAGGCTTCCCCAAACTCCGGCCCTCCAGATGTTGCTGAACTACAACGCCCATGATTCTCAGCCTATCTATTTCATTCATAGAATCATGGGAGTTGTAGTTCAGCAACACCTGGAGGGCCGGAGTTTGGGGAAGCCTGCCTTAGTGCCTTTTCAAACATTGTGGTTGCAGATTCAGTTCTTGTGTGAATCAACTCACCCTTTCATCTTTCTGAGATTAATAAGAAAAAAAGGATGACTGAGCAATATTATCCCTAAGGATGTGCTTGCTAGTGGAAAAAAGTCATTGTGTTACCTATCTACTACACATAGCAAAAATACAAAAAGGCCTCAGTCAATTATGTACTTTGCTTGGTGACTTTTTAATGTATTTTGCTAACTGTTTTACCCCCTGATTATTTAACTATCAGTATTTTGACAGTTTTCATTTTACCATTTTGTCACCTACCCAGCCAAAACTACTTAGTATATTTAAATGTTATTTTTGCAATTTTACCAAACATATGTCATTAACACAGATAATTTGACACGTCTATGAGTAACTCACAATTTAATTTATTAACTCATTAATTAGCCCTGTAAAGTCAATACTGATTTATAAAATTCTGATATGTTTACCAGCAACATTTGGATTAGAAAATAACTAAGATGTTTTTTTTTTGTTTTTTTTTCAGGTACACCATTGGGGCCAATGAATGGCAAACTCATATTCGGTTTTCCTGCCAAAAAGTGTTCATGTGAGTAATTTTAAATGAAGGCAAATAAACATGATGCATTGTATTCTACACAAATGTAATTCATTATTCGGCTTAGTTGCATTTGAAATTAGTCCAACCATTTCATCCCCCACAATTTATGAAGTGATCTTCTAATATTATACTGAAACAAAGAAACAGAGAAAGAATATAAGAGCCACAATGCTTGCTGTTGATAGAAATAGTTCAATGGAAAAAAAAATACCACGGAACGTATTGCTAACAGATTAGCAAGTTCCGGATCCAACAAAATTTTTGGGAGAGGACTTTAAGTCACAAACAGCTATCTCATCCTTGACTTTGCATGTTATTACCAAATCCTCTTGTAGCAAGTGTACAGGTATCCAGAAACAATTTAGAATGTCAGGGAAAGGGCTATTTAACTTTGTTAAAGTGTGTTAGTTACTTGTAATCCAGTGCAGCTTTGCTCCGCCCCCAGGACATCATCAGCAGTGATGATCTCTTGACCAATCCAATGTATCTCATAGAGAACCATTGGTAAGTAGAATGTATATGCAGTAATCGTTGTACTGAATTGGCAATGCTTCTCGTAGAGATGCATTGAACTCAATGAGAAGCATTTACAAACATTTTGAACAAGAGCTGAAAGAGTGTTAGGCAGAGGCTCGTCTTAGTGTCCGATTAAGAGCTGGGAGGGTGCAACCTAGGACCTTTATAAAAGTGAGAGGCTTTCTTGAAATCAACCCTTATATAAAATAGACTATAGGGATCACTCTGCCAGCTGAAGTGATTTAGGGGTATGGACTGTCCATTTAAATAAAATGTCAGCAGTAAAAAGTGGATTACTAAATGTAGACTGTTTACAGGCGAAATAAAACTCAGAAAATAAACTTTTGACTCTAATAACAACCCAGAGGGATTTATATTAATAAAAATTAAAGGGACACTATAGGCACCCACAACGCTTCATCTCATTAAAGATGTCTGGGTGCAGTGCCCTGTGCCCTTAACCCTGCAGCTGAAAACATTGCAGTTTCAGAAAAACTGCAATGTTTATATTGCAGGGTTAAGACTGCCGCTAGTGGTTGTCTACCGGACAGTCACTAGAGGTGCTTGCTGCTGTTTTTTACCCTGTGAAACGACGCTGGGCATCCTCACGCTTTGCCTAATGCGTGTATGGTGGTCACTGCACATGCGCATTAGGCTCCACTTCTTGCTGACGCCAGAGTAGGCGCAGATGGCACAAGTGCTGAGGGAACTTGGTTCTGGAATAAAGTAAGTGAATTAAAGGGTTTGTAACCCTTTCATTGCTGCAAGGGGTGGCCGCAGGGGCCGAAGAACATTATAGTGTTAGGAATACAGCTAATAAATATAGAATAGATTTCTGGCCTAATATTCCTATTTAATGTTAATGATATATAAAATGCTAGTTTGTGTTGTTTGGGAAACTTGTGTGATAATAAAAATTCTTATTGTATTATAGCTTCAACCGGACAGGAAATCTAGACCAATTAAAGGAGGTGAAACTTCAAAGGTAAAACACTTTTATTTTAATTCCATGTGCAGATTATGGTACTATAGGCAAGGGTTATGAGGGACACTAAGCAAAAAAAAAAAAATGAGATTTTAATATATGTAAAACATGAATATACACTATAATCACTGTGTGATGAAAAGTTTATTTTTTTCCAAAAAAAACAAAAACTCTTCTGTGCCTTCTGCATATTTCCCATCCATATAACTAAAGTTCATAAATTCCATAGGTGCCAGTGGTACTGAATTTGCTGTGAGAAATGTTACATTTTGCATTTTGGGGTACAGTCTCAGCAAATATAGGTCGTGGGGATCCTTCCTGCATTTTGATATCTGGCGGGTAGATTTCAAAAGGCAGGAATAGACTGGGCACTAGTACCATGCTTCAGCAGTGCACTGTGTATGGTCTAACTTTAGTGGACAGACTGTCAGTAAGCCTGGCCTCCCTTTTTTAGGTGGACCTTCTTCTTTCACAGACCGACCTGCCCTTGTACAATGCTCTGTGCTGCCAGTTATCTTCCCAGCCAAGGTGTGAAATCGATTACATTGGTTCTGAAATCCAAGAATGAAGAAAAAAAATACAATGTTAGACCATAAACACATTTAAAACCTCCTTAGTTTCCAGCCTTCTACCCTTGAAGAGCACAAAAAAGATGTTAGAACATAAGGGGATTTTTTATGTTTTTATGGTCTTTTGTTATGTTTAGTTTCTCTTTCCCATTCTGGGTTTTAATAACATATGTGTTTGTATCGAGTTTTTCATGGTTTTGTGCTACCCTAGGCATGACAAAACTCAGGCACCCGCCACCCCCACCCCACCTACACACTTACTGACAGACACATATACACTCAGTGTCAGACACACATACACTAGCTAACAGACATACACATTTACTAACAGACATACACACCCACTAACAGACACATACAGTCACTAGCAGACCCACACATTCACTAACAGACACGCATACACTTTCACTAACAGACACACACACACTCACTAACAGACACCCACACACTCATTAACAGACACACACACACACTCACTAACAGACACAC
Source organism: Pelobates cultripes (assembly GCA_933207985.1). Classification (NCBI taxonomy): domain Eukaryota; kingdom Metazoa; phylum Chordata; class Amphibia; order Anura; family Pelobatidae; genus Pelobates; species Pelobates cultripes. Next base: position 134,190,114 of record OW240920.1, read on the forward strand.
ACACTCATTAACAGACACACACACACACTCACTAACAGACACACACACACATTAACACACTCACATTTTTTT
>OW240920.1:134190285-134268002 GCA_933207985.1 Pelobates cultripes
TTGCTGTGGAGCCTGTACAGTGCCATCTGTTGGTAGCAACAGCTATATGCACTACCTGAATAGCAGGGATTGTTATCTGCATATTCAGATACATTTGCATTTTATGAATTCTGCAGTCAGGGGAGATAATTGTATGTAAATTATTGTCTTCCCACCCCCTTCATAAATATGTTATTACGTTAGTATAAGTTTCTGTATGTTTTCTAACAGGATTTGGTTATTTGTATTATCCAGAGCTCCATCAGCTGTTCCACTGCCATTTGCAGCAGGTAGCCTTCGGGAAGACCAACATTTCATTAAATCTCTACATACCCTGTTCATTTTTTGGAGGGGACAGGGGGGTGTGTTTTTATATTTAGTGACTATTATTTAATTTTATTATTTTCAATGTATATATTTCAATGTCTTTGTAACTGTAGCCTGTGCTAATCATGCAAAGTATTTTATCACCTTTGTCTTTGTCCATCATGTTAAAAGTTAGTTTAACCAGTCAGGCCCATATATCTTTCTTGTTATGTGTTTAATGGTTTCATTTCCCTTCTTGAATAACTCTGTCTTATCTCTGTAATTCTCAATCTTAACTTTTGTTTTTCCTTAAATGACCTTAAAGGACCACGATAGTGCCAGGAAAACATACTCGTTTTCCTGGCACTATAGTGCCCTGAGGGTGCCCCCACCCTCAGGGTCCCCCTCCCGCCGGGCTCTGGGGGGAGGAAGGGTTTAAACTTACCTCTTTCTCCAGTGCCAGGCGGGGAGCTCTCCTCCTTCTCTCCGCCTCCTCTCCTCCTCTTCGGCTCAATGCTTTCCTATGGACGCTGGCGTCTTCTCACTATGAAAATCACAATGAGAAGAGCGGAAGCCCTCTAGCGGCTGTCAATGAGACAGCCACTAGAGGCTGGATTAACCCATTTATAAACATAGCAGTTTCTCTGAAACTGCTATGTTTATAGAAGAAAGGGTTAATCCTAGCTGGACCTGGCACCCAGACCACTTCATTAAGCTGAAGTGGTCTGGGTGCCTATAGTGGTCCTTTAAATCAAATGTCCATCTATGCATCTATGCGTTGTAGAAATGACAGAGCAAAGAGAGGAGGCATTGTTATTTATGTTGACAATTCCATCAAGTTTAGCCCCTTACAAAACTTTAGCTCTCCTGACACCTTTGATTTCCTTTCTGGCACAATTGAGATCCCGCGCAGTAAATCAATCATTGTTGCAGGAATCTACCGCCCACCTAGCTCCCCAGTGCATTCCCTATCTGACATAGCCCATCTCCTTAGTGAAAGCATAGCTCAAAACCCAAAAAGTGATCGGTTAGTCTTTGGAGATTTTAATATTGATTGGCTGAATCCTAAAAATAATAGTTCTTGCTCGCTGTTTAAGACTTTGTAGCTAACGCAATTAATCTCTTCCCCAACTCGCATAAACATTAAAAGCCATAACCATACCCTGCTCGATTGGATTCTCTCCACTTCTCCAGGTAGAATCCAGGAGGTCGGTGTTCTCCCTAACAATTTCAGTGATCACTGCTTAGTGTGCTGCGTGCGCAAAATAAAGGCTACTAAATCCTCTCCCAAGGTTAAAATCACCAGGTCCTTCAAAAAATTTAATCTTGAATCCTTTCTTAATGACATCCCATGGCACAGTTTAAACATTATCCCAGAACTAGACTGTGCATTTGAATTCTTTCAGTCTGAACTCCTACAAATTTGGAATTTGCATGCCCCGCTGCGTAAGGTGAGAGTGAAAGGCGCACATATGAACTGGATCACAGCTGACCTCATCCAAATGTACCAGTTTCGGGATTCTTTGTGGTCAACGTTCAAGCGTACTGGCTCTATGAATGATCACTGTGCATATAGACAATGACGAAATATATGCACAAAACAAACAAAATTGGCCAAGGTCCAATATTTCTGTGAAAATATGAACAATAACCTATCAAACCCTAGAAACTTTTGGAAAATCATAAATAAATTACAAACTCCCCCAATCCACTCCCAACCCTCCAATGTCAAAGTGGATAGCCAAACCCTGCAACTTCCCTTAGATGTAGCAAATGCCTTTAACAATTATTTTGTCTGATGCTCCACTGCCCTGATTGCCAAGCTATTAAACGACACGCATCATAAAACTACAAATGTGGATCAGGACCCACTAAATTTGCAAAGACCCAATAAAGACATGTTCATTTTTAGACCTGTCACTAAAAAAACACCTTAATAATCTAAAAATGAAAAACCAGTCTGGACCTGATCAAATCCCAGCAATGCTGTTGAAGCTCAGTGCGCCAGCAATTGCTAAACCCGTCACAACCCTAATTAACGAATCCTTGGTGTCTGGATACATACCCAAACTTTGGAAAGACTGCGCGAGTAGTGCGTATCCATAAAAGGGGTGACACTACTTTGGTTTCTAATTATCGCCCAATATCATTGCAATATCATTGCTCCCAGTATTGTCAAAAATCTTAGAAAAATGTGTCCATACGCAACTATGTGAGTATTACCAGCAATCAAACTATCTGACCCCTGATCAATCGACCTCCCGCACACTTTAAAATCTTCCCAAAGCCTAAAGTCCTTTAAGAGATCCCTCCCTACATACCTCAGAACAAAATGCACGTGTTATGGTTGATTCTATGTTTCCTACCTGCTCTATGTTAAATGTTGTTTATATTGTGTATTAATATTGTTTTTGTATTTTATTGTACCCTATTGTATCAATGCAATGTTTTGTGGACCCAGGACATACTTGAAAACGAGAGAAATCTCAATGTATCTTTCCTGGTAAAATATTTTATAAATAAATAAATTATATTGAGTTGCCACATCAAATTTTATGTTATGCGCATATGGGCTAGTCCCGAGTTACAATAAATCTGTGTAGGTTAATTTCTTTTGAAACTGTGTGTCCTGGTTGATTCATTCAGGGTCCCCAGTAACCAAGTCTTCGGCTGCTTGGTCCTCGTATTCCAGGACAAGTTAATAGGGGAGAGCTTGGCCTGGGAGCTGCAAGTGTCTTTGTAAAGGCAGTAGCTAATCAAAGTCTAGGTAGAGGTGTGTACCTACCTGGGAAAAGAGTTGAAAAGGCAAAGGTAGAGAGGATGATACCTGTCAGGAAGAAGGGAGCTGCAGCCTCCTCAGGTGGAAGAGTTGATAAGATACCCCAGTTAAGCGGTGACTGAGGCTGACGCATTCCAGGGTCCATGATTGCATCTAGGATGCAGAGTGGGCAGAGGTACTCAGTCAGAGTACAGGAGCTCCGTCACATTATAATTATGTATTTCTGTAATGCAGTGAAAGTGAGAGTGCTGGCCATATACCCTTCCTCCTCTATAGATACCACATAATTTTTGGCTTTGCTGAACCCGTACATTGGATATGTAATAAAAATAAAAATTTACATCTCCTAAAATTTGCACTTTGTAGATATGAACAGGTTGGATTAAAAATGAAGGGGAATTTTGGGGGATTTTTTACGTTTTAAGATATCCACAAAATACCAAAAATTAAAATATAAATGTTCAATAAATAAAAAAGATCCAAAAGAAATTACAAACAAAATAACACATTAACAATTAACCAGAAATCCGATGTAGACTTTTGAAATTAGAAACATAGAAACATAGAATGTGACGGCAGATAAGAATCATTCGGCCCATCTAGTCTGCCCAATTTCTTAAAAATACTTCCATTAGTCCCTAGCCTTATCTTATAGTTAGGATAGCCTTATGCCTATCCCATGCATGCTTAAACTCCTTTACTGTGTTAACCTCTACCACTTCAGCTGGAAGGCTATTCCATGCATCCACTACCCTCTCAGTAAAGTAATACTTCCTGATATTATTTTTAAATCTTTGTCCCTCTAATTTAAGACTATGTCCTCTTGTTGTGGTAGTTTTTCTTCTTTTAAATATAGTCTCCTCCTTTACTGTGTTGATTCCCTTTATATATTTAAATGTTTCTATCATATCCCCCCTGTCTCGTCTTTCCTCCAAGCTATACATGTTAAGATCCTTTAACCTTTCCTGGTAAGTTTTATCCTGCAATCCATGAACCAGTTTAGTAGCCCTTCTCTGAACTCTCTAAGGTATCAATATCCTTCTGAAGATACGGTCTCCAGTACTGTGTACAATACTCCAAGTGAGGTCTCACCAGTGTTCTGTACAATGGCATGAGTACTTCCCTCTTTCTACTGCTAATACCTCCCTATACAACCAAGCATTCTGCTAGCATTTCCTGCTGCTCTATTACATTGTCTGCCTACCTTTAAGTCATCAGAAATAATCACCACTAAATCCCTTTCCTCAGATGTTGAGGTTAGGACTCTATCAAATATTCTGTACTCTGCCCTTGGGTTTTTACGTCCAAGATGCATTATCTTGCACTTATCCACATTAAATGTCAGTTGCCACAACTCTGACCATTTTTCTAGTTTAGCTAAATCATTTGTCATTTGGCTTATTCCTCCTGGATCATCAACCCTGTTACATATCTTAGCATCATCAGCAAAAAGACATACCTTACCATCAAGACCTTCTGCAATATCACTAATAAAAACATTAAAGAGAATGGGTCCAAGTACAGATCCCTGAGGTACCCCAGTGGTGACAAGCCCATGCTTTGAATATACTCCATTGACTCCAACCCTGTATTGCCTGTCACTCAGCTACTGCCTTACTCATTCAACAATATTGGAATCCAAACTTAAAGGGACACTCCAGTGCCAGGAAAACAATCCGTTTTCCTGCTATTGCAGGTCCCCTCTCCCTGCCACCTCCCATCCACGGTTGCTGAAGGGGTAAAAACCACTTCAGTCACTTACCAAAGGCAGCGACGATGTCCCTCGTCACTGCTTCTTCCTCCTCCGCCGCTCCTTCATCACGTCAGCCGGTGGGGGAGACTGATCCCGCCGGCTGGGGAGACCTAATGCGCATGCGCGGCAATGCCGCGCACGCGCATTAGACCTGTCCATAGGAAAGCATTGTTTTTCTATGCTTTCCTAGGGGGATTTTAGCGATGCTGGAAGTCCTCACACAGCGTGAGGGCATCCAGCGACGCTGTAGCACAGAAAACCTGTGCTATGGACCAGGAAGTGCCCTCTAGTGGCTGTCTAGTAGACAGCCACTAGGGGAGGACTTAACCCTGCAAAGTAATTATTGCAGTTTATGAAAACTGCAATAATTATAGTTGCAGGGTTAAGGGTAGTAGGAGTCGGCACCCAGACCACTCCAATGAGCAGAAGTGGTCTGGGTGCCTAGAGTGTCCCTTTAAATATTGCAGTTTATTGCTAAGCCTTCTATGTGCAACAGTGTCAAAAGCCTTACTGAAATCTAGGTAAGCAATGTCTACTGCACCACCCTGATCTATTATTTTAGTTACCCAATCAAAAAAAATCAATAAGATTAGTTTGGCATGATCTCCCTGAAGTAAACCCATGTTGTCTCTGATCTTGAAATCCATGTGCTTTTAGATGTTCAGCAATCCGATCCTTTAACATGGTTTCCATCACTTTCTCCACTGGCCTATAGTTGCCCGACTCCTCTTTACTACCTTTCTTGTGAATGGGCACAACATTCGCTAACTTACAATCTTCTGGGACTACTCCTGTTAACAATGATTGGTTAAATAAATCTGTTAATGGTTTTGCTAGTACACCACTAAGCTCTTTTAATAACTTTGGGTGTATTCCATCAGGTCCCATTGAGTTATTTGTCTTTACTTTTGACAGTTGAAATAGAACCTCTGTAAACTCACATGTAACAAATTACTCATTTGTCCTTTTTCTTAACTGAAGTCCCTCTCCTTCATTTTCATCTGTAAATACTGAACAAAAATATTAATTGAGGCAGTCAGCAAGACCTTTATCCTCTTCTACATACCTTCCTTCTTTTGTTTTTAATCTATTTTGTTTTACTTTCCTTCTCTCATTTATGTATCTAAAAAATGTTTTATCCCCCTTTTTTACTGAGTGTGCTATTTTCTCTTCTGTGTGTGATTTGGAAGCTCTTATAACTTGCTTAGCCTCTTTCTGACTAATCTTATAGATCATTCTGTCTTCCTCACTCTGGGTTTTTTTATAATTACTAAATGCTAACTTTTAGTTTTTTACTATTTTGGCCACATCTGCGGAGTACCACAGTGGTTTCTTAAATTTTTTGCTTTTACTGACAAGCCTAATGGTACAGCGCAGCTCCATCCACCAGGCTCAGTGTCAGACAGTACAGGTCTGGCCAGTCGAATGCAACATATTGCATTAAGAAGGGGTCAAATAAATATGTACTCAGGAAGAAGCCACATGGCCCACTTCTGCCTGGAGCTTATCGGGTTGACCGTGAATATCAGGTGGAGCAGGCATTATATGCGGCAGGCTTTCCTGCCCCGAGGCCATTACTGTATGATATTAAAGTTGTTGGAACTGAATTCTTTGTGATGTGGCATGTGCAGGGACATATCTTTAGAGATATCACTTTACCCGATGTCAGACCTACGGAGAGAACTGCCTTATATGTTTCGCTCACTGGCCCCTCTGCATTCATTTGAAACATTTTGGCGGTTTTTAGCCCCTTACAGCCCTTAGTATATTCCAGGAAGAAACAAAAAGAAAAAGTCAGCGCTAAACTGCCACACAAGAAAATAATAGAACGGCTGCACTCCTCAAAGGGGAGTCCCCTCTAATCCCCTAGTAGTAAGATAAAACACAAAAAACACAATAAAATGAGGGTGCGCCTAAAATATATAATAAAATATAGATTGAGTTATATGTAATAAAATATTGAAATTTAATATAAAATGAATAGTTAGAAGTAGTCCAAATAACTTATAAGTCCAAAAGGATAGGTTCCACGTGTGGAAAAGGATTCTTGGGATGTAGAATGAAGTAAATCTTCGCAGTTGTATGCTTGGAATTCAGTGGAGCACATGTAAAAAGAAGAAAGACAAGAACAGGACTCCAATGGCACAGTATATAGATGAATAAAATTATAAAATAGTAATAATAGTATTACTCACACTTTTCAGAGCTAAAATCCAGCTCTGAAATTGCGCGCGTGAAGTGGAATAATCCCCACTCAAGGATATACGGAGTAATATTTGATTGGCGAATATATTATTTAGAGCAGGCTTGTACTGCTCCGTGTAAGCGCTTGGGTGGTATAATCCCCACCTGTGGATTCTTTAAGCTGCTTGTAGGGTATGCAATATGTTATGTAGTCAGGTAAAAAAGAGAAAATATGGCAATAAAGTATTTTATGCCAAAATAATTTCTTTATTATAAAGTAGTAAAACAAAATCTAAACGCGTTTCGCCTCAAAAGGCTTCTTCAAGTAGATAATAGTAAAAAGGGACACAACCTGACATACATGGGTTTATATAAGGTACAATAATACTATTGAAATTTGAATTTCCTGCCAAAATAACGTCATCAGAAACTCCTTATCATAGTACAAATATAAACAGCAATAAAAACATAATGTTATGTAAGTATATATGGCATGAGGTAGATGCAACTATTAAAATTGCAAAACGAGGGTTATAAATATGTAAAATAACGTTTTGAAAGTAATCTGGCAGTGGAATAGCAGTGGATTCCCAATTATGCCAACCTTTTTATGGCAGATTGGGAATCCACTGCCATTCTGGGTGAGCATGCCTGGAGGGCAATCCTGGTCACCTATTTTAGATATATAGATGATTTTTTTTTTATCTGGGATGGTCCAGAAGACGCTCTTAATCAGTTTTTACAGTATTTAAATCATAATGATAAAGGTATTGTCCTAACTTTGGAAAATAGTAAATCCTCCATCCATTTTTTAGACCTAGAAATTTTTATTAAGAATGAACAAATCCACACTAAAACGTTTTATAAAAAAGTATGTACCAACAATGTTATTGATGTGTCCAGTTGCCATCATAAGCCCTGGCTTCAAGGCATACCTAAAAGTCAGTTCCTCAGTTTATGAAGAAACTGCTCCCTCACACAAGATTTTGAGGAACAGACTCAATTACTGTCCAACAAATTTTCCCCAAAAAAACTACCCCATAAATAATTTAGATCAAACGCTAAAAAATATCAGTGAAACTAATAGATCCGAATTATTAGAATACAAGACAGACAAAGATGCTAAAACCACTCCAGTATTGCCAATTATTTTCAACTTCAATAACAAAAGTAATGTTATGAAGAAGATTATAAAGAAACATTGGCATATATTAAAACAGGATGAGACTCTGGCTAAAATCATCCCTGAGAAACCACAAGTTATATTTAGAAGGGCACCCAGCTTTAAGTCTATCCTTACAAGTAATTACACTAAACAGAAACAGAGCACTTTTTCCCCTAGCCCCTCTACCTTTTTAGCCAAACCTAGCGTTTTTTTTAAATGCAATAGATGCATAGTTTGTAAACGTACTAGTGATATCGTTAAATCTAAAACTACATCGTTTGTATCAACAATTACACAGAAAGCATATCAAATAAAACATTTTATTCACTGTAATACGAAAAATGTAATTTATCTTCTGGAATGCCCGTGTGGGCTGCAATATGTGTGTATGACCACTAGAGATCTAAAAACGACATTAGCTGAACACTGTAGAAATATCTTAAAAGGTTCTGAGAATCATTCAGTGTCAAAACATTTTTTTTAAAGCATGGAAAGAATCCAAGACATCTTAAATGCATCGGTATAGATACTTGTAATGTCCCATGGAGGGGTGGAGACATTAAAAAAGTTTTAGGTAAAAAACAAATGGAATGGGCTTATAATCTAAAAATCCTTGCCCCCACAGGGCTGAATATTGATTTCGATCTTTATAACTTTTTATAAAACTATCATTCTCTGATTTTCTTAACTTTTATTATATCTTTTATTATTATTATTTGTATTACTTATTACTTTTTACCATCTTTGAATTTTATAATATTTTAATATGTTTGTATGCTTTGCAATACTATTTTCCATGTGTATTTTTATTTATTACTATATTATTATTTTTACCTTTATATGTATTGTTTTTTTAAATTATTCCCTTAGCATTTAGTGGACATATAACTTTATTTTCATATGTCCGCTAAAATTAGCTGTTTTGTTTGGTATATTTCCTAGGCCCCCCTTTTATTATATGTATCTTTTATGCTACTGTGATGGGTGCCCACTTTGGGTTTTGAACCTGTGTGCTGTTGTGGTGAGTGCCCACTTTGGGCTTTGAGCTTATGATGCTGCTGACAGCCTGATTCATGTTTCCCCATAATCCACTTTAGGATCTACTGATCCGTTCAGACAGCCCACCCCCTTCACGTCATCATCTGATGACACATGCGTTCCATACAGACGGAACGCATGCGTCTCATTGAGCATCACGTGACGCGGAAGTGTTTTTTGCCGCGCGTCACATGATCGCTTTCAAAACGTTATTTTACATATTTATAACCCTCGTTTTGCAATTTTAATAGTTGCATCTACCTCATGTCATATATACTTACATAACATTATGTTTTTATTGCTGTTTATATTTGTACTATGATAAGGAGTTTCTGATGACGTTATTTTGGAGGGAAATTCAAATTTCAATAGTATTATTGTACCTTATATAAACCCATGTATGTCAGGTTGTGTCCCTTTTTACTATTATCTACTTGAAGAAGCCTTTTGAGGCGAAACGCGTTTAGATTTTGTTTTACTACTTTATAATAAAGAAATTATTTTGGCATAAAATACTTTATTGCCATATTTTCTCTTTTTTACCTGACTACATAACATATTGCATTCCCTACAAGCAGCTTAAAGAATCCACAGGTGGGGATTATACCACCCAAGCGCTTACACCGAGCAGTACAAGCCTGCTCTAAATAATATATTCGCCAATCAAATATTACTCTGTATATCCTTGAGTGGGGATTATTCCACTTCACGCGCGCAATATCAGAGCTGGAGTTTAGCTCTGAAAAGTGTGAGTAATACTATTATTACTATTTTATAATTTTATTCATCTATATACTGTGCCATTGGAGTCCTGTTCTTGTCTTTCTTCTTTTTACATATGCTCCACTGAATTCCAAGCATACAACTGCGAAGATTTACTTCATTCTACATCCCAAGAATCCTTTTCCACGCGTGGAACCTATCCTTTTGGACTTATGATAAGTTATTTGGACTACTTCTAACTATTCATTTTATATTAAATTTCAATATTTTATTACATATAACTCAATCTATATTTTATTATATATTTTAGGCGCACCCTCATTTTATTGTGTTTTTTTGTGTTTTATCTTAGTATATTCCAAGCTGTTTTTGAAATAGTGAACTTTAAAGTCCCTTAGGGCCGCATGGAATGTCCTTCAGTTTAGGATTTCTGCCTGCTGTGGGAGTATTTTAATATCAGTCAATATTGGTGTAGATACGAATATCCATTTCGCTATCTATCCTAGCTGTTCATATAAGGGTTAATTTGAACCAAGAATAAATTTGGAATTGTATCTCCGATTCTTGGAAATAAATTTATCTAAAATCCTAGTTACAGGAAAAGTACTGATTTCAAAATGTTCTTGTTAATTGTCCAAGATTTTGGTATTTGTAAATATCTGTTTTTTATCAGATATACGTGCGATATAAAAAGAAACAGCTGCTTAGAACTTGTGAAAAACAATCTATGTCATTGTCATCATTGTCACGCCCATATGCTTATTTTTCCACCTCCCATCCTGCTATGAAAACGGGGTATAAATATAACTGACGTATGAATAAAATTTGAATTGGTTTTTGAACACGTCTCTGCTATTCTTTTCCAATTTCCAGAGCTCTGAATGAGTTGGCAAATATCCATCATCCACAAAGGGCCCGGGCTGATTTTATCCCCAACAATTGATAGGTCTACTAGTTATAAAAAACTATTATATGCAAAACTATTTAAAAAAGAAGTAGAAGTATAAATCAGGGTGTTGCAGTCAATGTGATCTACTTGGATTTTGATACGGTTCCACAAAAGAGGTTAGTGTTCAAACAAAAAGAATATTCTTCTTTTTGGGTGGAACATTGGCTTAAAGATAGAGTACATATAGTAGCCATTAATTCAAAATTATTAAGCTGGACAAAAGTAGTAAGTGCTGTCCCCTTAGGTCACTGCTCTGGGACCACTTCTATTGAACATATTTAAAAATTATCTTGTAATGGGCATTGGAAGCCATTTTTCAGTGTTTGCAGATGACACAGAACTCTATAAAGTAATACAATGTGAGCAAGATATTACTTTGCTGCAGAGGGATTTAGGTAGATGGTGGGACTGGGCCCTCAAATGGCAGATGAAATTGAATGTAGATAAAGTTATGCAAAGCATAACGTTATGGACAAGCAACTTACACCTAAAGTGGTAGTGAATTAGGGATAATAACACACAAGAAGGATTTGGATATTGTTATAGACAACAATCTAGGCAACAATGTGCAATGTCAATCAGCAGTTGCTAAGGCCAGTGAGGCATTGTCATGTATAAAAAGGGCATTAATTCTCAGGATTAAAATTTAATTCTGCCTCTTTAAAAATCAATTGTAAGACCACATCTTGAATATGCTGTGCAATGTTAGACACTTGTTCTGACGAAAGATATTATGTCATTAGAAGAAGGGCAGAGGCGGGCTAAAAAATTAATAAAAGGAATGGAACATTTTAGTTATGAACAAAGGTATCAAATTTAAATCAGTTTAGTTTACAAAAACAGCACCTCAGAGGTGATATGATAGCCTTGTACAAATATATTCAGGGCCAATGCAAACCATTGTCTGGAAATCTATTTATAAACAGGATTATACATAGGACACGAGGTCACACGTTTAGACTGAAAGAAAGGAGATTTAGCTTAAGGGAAAGGAAAGGTTGTTTTTTTTCAGTAAGAACAATAAGGATGTGGAATTCTCTGTTTGAATATGTTTCAATTGGATGAAAACGTGCAAAAACATGATATTCAGGGAGATCATTTTACAATGTGGAGTAACAGTTTCTTGATTCAAGGAGATATCCGACTACCATTCTGGGGTCAAGAAGGGATTTTTTCCTCGTTTGTTGCAAAATTGGAAAGCGCTTCAAACTGCGTTTTGTGCCTTCTTTTGGATCAACAGCAAAAACAGGTGTGAGAAAGCCTGAACTTGTAATGTAACTAAATTAGTCTATCTAGAGATCTTTATATTATTTCTATATCTCTAAGGTTACATTTTGTTATGATGCTACTTTAGTTGCCTTTTTTTACTTCGCACAAATGTCACCCAAAGCAACATTGTTTTGTTGCAAAGTTTGTGATGCAGACTCTATACTCACGCTCACCTTAAAGAGCATTGTTAACACCATACATTTCTAAAGTATCTATAAGATAACCTGCCAAAGCTGTCAATCAATCAACCTGAACATTTATCAGCATTTTCTGAAAAGTGATGTTTATTGTTCTAAAGGGTTCTATAAGTAATCTAAAAAGCGGCCGTTTTCTTTGTAGCGGTTTTTGCAGAAATTTAGCATAGCAGAAAAAAGAAGCAATGTAACACTTTTCTGTTGGGGAAAAAAATGGTGTATATTCAAAAATGACAAGGTGAAAAAAAAAAACCATTAAAAAAAATCAGATTTAATAAAACTAACATATTTAATAAATTGCACCAAACATCCGGCAAAAATTCAATGAAATATGTTCTGTGGCACATTGGTAAATGTCATTTTAGGTTCTGGCTACTTGTGTCAATTTTATCATAGTAGTGCTTGGATATTAACACACAGAAAAATTAAGGCCATCCCAGGGCCATAGGCACCATTTTGAGGACAGTTTGTCTTCACTCTTGGCATACTTGCAAACTCTGTCTTCTTGAGAATTGGGACCCCAGTGGGAGGCAGGTATAGGGGGCAGGTCAGCGACAACTATTTTGTCACTCACTCTGCCCCAAAGCAATACTCTGCCTCTCACTTCCACTTTCTCTGTAAGTGCTGTAGAAGTAAGATCTTTATAATATTTTTTTACATTTCATATAAATATTTTTATTTTTTTCCCAAAATATATTTTTGGTGTATTATCTATATAAAGCATTCAAAACGGAGGAACAGTTGTTGACAATTTTTCCCCTTTGATGTAAATGTTTGATAATACAAAGCTGTGTTAGTACCAAAAAGAACAGGTGTATTTTTAAGTTTTGGAAAATGCTGCATTGCCTTTTGTAAATCTATGCAAAACCTTAGCATAGAAGCAAAGAAATCCCTGGTTGTGTAAACAGTTAAGCAGGTGTTTAGTGACCACAACATTTTATTAGACATGTCCATTTTTAGCTACAACAAGGCAAAATATGACCACGAACTGAATCAGCTGTTAAAGTGGATATAGAATCAGTGATTAAGCAGTGACTTGTAGTAAATTGAAAAAAATATCTCCAATCAACCTCAGTCACATCTTGGTTATGGTATCCCATTAAACCGAGCCTACTACATTCCAAAGCTGTGTTATACAACATTTACTACCTCAGGGGGCTTTGATCTTACAAGCCCATCTAATTGCAGCAACATGTCGGACTCTCTGGAGTCTATATTAGCAATTGTTTGCTAATTTAGAAAACATTTACTGTTATGTGTCAAGGAATCTTAGCAAAATGAAATGTATAGAGTTCCATACAGTTCATTCTAAAGCTGATTCTCCCAAACTTTCCACAATTAGTGTAAAAACTGAGCCCTCTTTTAAAAACTATTTCTGCACATTAAACAAAAAGTATATGAAAAAAATTATTAATTCATTTTTTGGACGGCCATTGAGTGTACACAAGAGGAATTGTGTGATTACATAGAATGGGCAAACAACCCCATGGCAATAAACAGACTACAATAATCAGATATTATTATTATTATTATAATTATTTATAAGGCACCAACATATTCCACAGGCCTTTATAATTAAGGAAAGGGGATATCTAGAGGTGAAGAAGGCCCAGCTCCAATGAGCTTACAATCTACAAGTATTTGAGGTAGGTGGATATATATTGTTAGGTGTCTTATCCAAGGACACTTACTGGTGAGTCATAAGCAACCGTGTGTTTCAATCTTCAGCAAGCGTTGTCTTTTTTTCCACTGATTGTATCTCTTCACATGCAGTTCCATGGATGTATGACTCATTTTTTCGTTCCATTGCTAAGCAATGCAACGTACACAAAAAAGTCCAGTTAGGTAACTCATTGCTCCTTCTTGCAATGGGACAGTGAAAATCCAGGTCCTTCCCATACTCTTGCCTCCGAACTGTCCCAAATCGGTGGGACAATCCCAATTTTCAGGTGCTGTCCTGCCATCTCAGCATAGTTCCTTGATGTCCCGCTTTTGGGAACACCATGGAACTGTCCTCAACAAGCACAGCGCGAGTGCATCATTAGACATGCTCGATCAATGCTCTGGCCACTAGGACCCTAGAGGGAGCACTGAAACAGTGCTCCCTGAAGTGTCTGCCCTCAGTGGGCCTGCTTGGTTGGCTGGCAGCCTGGTATGCATTCATTTGCAACTGAGCCAGTGACACGATCGCATGATGACCCACCTCTCTTTACTCCCCTCCCACCGACATCCCGATTCCCTGGACATCGAAGATGTGAGGTGGTGCGTATTCTGCAAAACTATCAGAGTAGCGTTGCAGTCTAGCAGCCAAGGAAGAGCCAAAAGGAGGAACGACTCTCAGGGCTTATTTTATTTAAGGGAGTATTCAAAGTAAAATCCAAGTGATTTTCACATTTAATGGAAAAATAGCCGAATTTGAAAATGTTTATGTCGGTATGCTTTAAAGGACCACTATAGTGCCAGGAAAACATACTCATTTTCCTGGCACTATAGTGCCCTGAGGGTGCCCCTACCCTCAGGGTCCCCCTCCCGCCGGGCTCTGGGGAGAGGAAGGGGTTAAAATCTTACCTTTCTCCAGCGCCGGGCGGGGAGCTCTCCTCCTCCTCTCCTCCTTCATAGCGACGTCATCGGCTGAATGCGCATGCGCGGCAGGAGCCGCGCGCCCATTCAGCCAGTTCATAGGAAAGCATTTACAATGCTTTCCTATGGACGCTGGCGTTTTCTCACTGTGATTTTCACAGTGAGAAGCACGCAAGCGCCTCTAGCGGCTGTCAATGAGACAGCCACTAGAGGCTCTAGAGGCTGGTTTAACCCTAATATAAACATAGCAGTTTCTCTGAAACTGCTATGCTTATAAAAAAAAAGGGATAACCCTAGCTGGACCAGGCACCCAGACCACTTCATTAAGCTGAAGTGGTCTGGGTGCCTATAGTGGTCCTTTAAGCTCAGCTTCTCTGGCCTTAAATTTGGAATTCACCTTGAATTCTCCGTTTAGTAAATAACCCTGTCTAACTATACCAGAGGACATACATATAGGCTGCAATAGCAACTTGCAATGCTCTTTATAACCCTGCCCTGTATTATGATTTATCATGGACCTGTCTGTGAGAGAGCAGATTACCTTCGGTCAATGTCTCACCACCTTCCATAGTCTATTATAACCAGCCACTAGTTTAGTTAGGAAACTTTTTTTTGTTTTTGGAACTTTACGAGGGCTTTAAACGTTGCTATAAACATGAATCTCTTTTTAAAGTTGAAATTCAACATTTTTTAAGGAGATTAACGAGTTCACACAATCTTTTCTATGCCTTTACCTTGTGAAGTTGGTCTATGTTCCCATTATTCTGCTGCACCCTTACTCTTTGACAGAGTGACTCTTTAAACTGCCTCAGTGCTCTGTCACTGGGTCACACAAAGGATTAGTCCTGTCCTTTCTCTACGTGTCTCTACATGCTGAACCTTTCTACTATAAGACTAACAGCTATAATTTACCTATTTAAAGGGAGACCACACGCACCATAACCACTGCAATTTATTATTGGGGCTACAGGTGAATTTCACCACTTTTTGATACAACTGGGGATTCACCTGCATCCTAAGCCCTTCAATCTGCTGGATAAGCCACAATTAGAAATGTATTTTACAATTTACAAATTGTTTGTTTGGCAAGACAGCTATTGTATGCTCACCACGTGCAATGAGAGCCTATGAGCACCGTGGTATACGAACATTCATTGATGTCAAACCTCCACAGACCATCTCCACTCTGAATTACCATTAGCTTTTACAAACCCATCGGATATTGCACTAAAATTAAACAATTTGCTGGTATGCAAATAATCTTATGAAGGGGAGATGTGGGATCGGGATCAAATGTCCTTAGGAGGACTTAGCTCTGTTTTTTAGGAGCACACCTCTATTTACCCACTTACGTCTAATGGGAACGAAAGAAAAAAAAAGTAGCTATTTCAAACAGACCTGGATATTTCAAAGGGTTTATTGATGAATTAAGTAACTGAACAAGTTGCCTTTTGCAGTACAATTTGAGGTCATCACTGAAATATGGGTTTTAAAAACGCAGTGAGCTTCGTGATTCATGTCATTTAGAACTTAAACAGCAAAGCCAAGCTTCCATCACTGACACAGCCATGATTCAACGAGATTGATCACATGAAATAAATAGTTTTACAGGGAAGGGTGTTGTATAGCGTAAAATGAGCCAGTTACGCTAAACCCCTTCATTAAATAGAGGATGCCTAGCTAATATTTGTATAACCTTTTAATTCTTGTTCTAGACCTCAGCCAATGTATGGTCGTTTATGTACTCATCCATTTCTCACGTATGCAAGCATGTTCCCTCTCTCCCTCCTTCTCTCTGAGGTTGGGGGTTACTAAACTACAAACTGTAGTGATCTGAAAAGTAAACTGACGAGTTGAAGAAAAATGTTTTTTTAAAAATTTAAGTTTCTAATTCATTACAATTTTGATGTTTACAGAATAGGCCGCTCTGTTTTGAAATAGACTTCCAGGGTTATTTACTTAAGTAGGAATTGCTAGTAGGGACTTGACCGGGAAATGTAAGATTTTAAAGCAATGTGGGGCAAAATAAAAATTCAAGGCAAAAAATAGAAGCGTAGGATAATGTTTTTTGAATTTTTGGAATTCTGGAATAATCCTGACTGTGAAAACGTTTGCCAGACATTCACAGGGCTTTTCAATAATGTGTTTTGAATTCACTTTGGAATTAACCATTTGAGACCAAACTAAAGGACCTGGAAAACATCACTAAGTCATCTGCTTCCAGCTCAGCTAATTTGGCCTTAAATGGCAATTCCTTTGTGAATTCCTGACAATGAATGGATTCATGAATATCTGCTAAAGTGTGAATTCTCAGGAATTCACAGAGGAATGTGCATCTTAAGCTTGTCAGAGATCTAAAGGTGGCCCTGTAGGAAGGTCTGGGTACTAAATAAATTAATAGGTTGATGAATGACATACGGGCGATACCTTCCCCACATCTCTCTATATTATGTTGCAGGTAATCAAGTCCTTTTCTTGTATTATGATTCATCATGGGTCAATGTCTCACCACCTTCCATAGTCTATTATTCCCAGCCACTAATTCTGTCAAAGTCCACAAAAATTCTGATGGTGACCTTGCTATCCACACCCATAGTTGTCTTATTTATATCTACAGAAATGTCACAGAGCAAAATTGATCCTTGGTTGACTGCAAGTGGTTCATAGGATATCTTTCACCCTTGACATGGTAAAGATATGAAGTTACTTTATTAGTATAAACAGTGACAGAATAATTCATTAACCCCTTAAGGACTGGACTGTTTTTGCGATGTTGTACATTTGCGGCCAGGCCTCTTTTTACACTTTTGTGGTGTTTGTGTTTAGCTGTAATTTTCCGCTCTCTCATTTACTGTTCCTATACAAATTATATTTATTTTTTTTCAGGACAAAAAAGGCTTTCTTTACATACCATTATTTATATAATCTCATGTAATTTAATTTTAAAAAAATATGATGCAAAATTGAAAAAAATACATGTTTTTTTACTTTTACCTGGAAAATCTTTTACTCATATACAAAAGCGAATAAAAAAACTTAGATTCAAATAAAAATAGAATCTAAACAGATTCAAAATTTTGACCTGAGTTTTAAAATACCCAGTGTTTACATGCTTTTTTGCAAGTTTTAGGGCTATAGGTACAAGTAGGATATTGCGGTTTCAAAACATAAATGTTTTCAAATTTATCAATAGTGACATTGTAACACTATTATCTGTCATAAATCTCTGAATAACACCCCACATGTACGTATTTTTTTTTAAAGTAGACAACCCAGGGTATTCAATATGGGGTATGTCCAGGTTTTTTTAGTAGCCACCTAGTCGCAAACACTGGCCAAAGTTAGCGTTCATATTTGTTTGTGTGTGAAAAAACTAAAAAACTAAATTGAATGCTAATTTTGGCCAGTGTTTGTGGCTACTACAAAAGACTGGACATACCCCATTTGCAATACCTTGGGTTGTCTTCTTTTGCAAATGGTATGCCATCATGGGGGTAATTCTCATTCCTGTGCTACCATACGCTCTCAAAGGCAGCGTAACCAACCTGGCCATTTTCAATGTAAAAATATTTAACCCATATATTTGACCCTGTAACTTTCAAAAACGCTATAAAATCTGTACATGGGGGGTACTGTTATACTCAGGAGACTTTGCTGAACACAAATATTAGTGTTTTAATACAGGAAAACGTATCACAACAATTATATCATCAGTAAAAGTGCTGTTTGTGTGTGAAAAATGCGAAAAAAGTCACTTTCACTTACAATTTCATCGCTGTGATATGTTTTACTGTTTTAAATCACTATTATTTGTGTTCAGTGAAGTCTCCCGAGTAAAACAGTACCCCCATATACAGGTGTTAGGGTGTCATAGAAAGTTACAGGGTAAAATACAGTACTAGCAAATTAAATTCTCTGGACTCTTGGCCTGGCTTGGCAGGCAGGTCCCTCAAATTGTAATTAATAAAATTACTTAATTATGTAAAAATATTACATAAATATGCACGTAGAATTTAAATATATATGCATATTTATATATTTGAAATCTACGTGTATATTTATATAATTATTTATGTAATTTTGTATTTGGACATATGTATATTTCGTATTATTTTTATTTATTTATATATACATAGATATATATACAATTTCATTCTAAGAGTATATCGATATAAATATATATATTTTAATATCCAAATACAGTTAGAATCAAATTTCATATAGATATAATTTTTTTTAAATTTTATTATTATTTTTATTTAATTTAATCTACTTATTATTTGTATTTTATAATATATATATATATACATATATATATATATATATATATACACAATATATGTATAGTTATTATATATATTATATATATACTTGTGTAATTTAATTATAAGTGTATTTTTATATTAATATATGTACACATTAATATAAAAATACACTTAGTATGACATTATATATATAGACATATATTATAGGGTATGTCCTGATGAAAGCTCCCTAGAGGAGCTGAAACGTTGATTTATCTTTACACAGTAAAAAGCTGTTAAAATTCCTTGAGTGCCGGTTTTCTTCTACTCTCTACAATTGAGCCACCAGAGCACCAGGTAAAATATATTTTTTTATTGGAGTGCAGGGGTTTGACCTATTTTTTGTATATATATATATATATATATATATATATACACATATATAATTTATTTATTTTTTATTAACATTAAAAAAATTTTGAATGATTTTACACTAGCAGGGAGACTGCCTGTCAGCACAGACAGTCCCCCTGCAGGCAGACACATGGACACCTATTGTGACCATGTGACTGCTCTGTTGAGCGATCACACGGCCACAGGGATCCTAATCCGCCGCGGGGAGACGGTCTGGGCTGCAGCAGTCTCCCCACACCTGGAGAACCGCCGATCGCCGCCAGGGTAACGACGGCGATCAGGTAAGTACATAAGACCGGTTGGCAATGGAAAAATGCAGATGACGGTCCTGAACCATCCTCGGTCGTTAAGGGATTAAAGACTAACAGGAAACTAACTGAATCGCAAAAATAATCCACAATCATTCGAAGGCAAAAATGCAGACATTGGCCTCAATTTAATATTGCTCGATAAAAGTTCCAAATTATTTTATATTTTTGGATAAAATGTTTATATGGTTTAACATTATAAAAATTATTCGAATTTTGTAATATTTTGATGTTTTGATATTTTGCCATTTCTGATATATTTTTTTATATTTACTATGTTAAAATAATCATTTTAAAAGTTTATCTCTATAAAATGGACAGAAGAGTGCCTTCTATTTATCTATAAAGCCTATAGTCTTCCCTTTCACGATTTCCATTTCTCTGATTCATGAATTTTTTTTTTTGGCAATTATTATTTTTGGCACAGTGTGGAAATTTGCCGGGCATATGCCATGGCTCCTCGAAGCTTCTCCGTAGGAAGCACTGGATTGGCCTCGGAAATACTCACTAGTGATGATCTCAAAGGGGCAGTGGAGCTGTGATGAGAAGACGGGACAGTATTCTTTTTTTATTTGTCATACAGAAACAAGAGGCCTCTAATTCCAAATAAACTATGGAACACCCCAATAGCATAAAAATATGTATATATTTCTAATGCTTATGTGTTCCTTAATGTGAGTGAGTCTGCATATCCCCCATCTGAGGACTGCCTTAAGGGAACACTTAAATTGTGTTTATTATATTGTTTTTAACATTGTAGTAGATATACCCTAAAAGAAAATATGCATGCATTTAATTATGGATTTTTTAAAATTGCGGTATATCTAAAAACGGCAAAAGCGGCAAGCCCTCCATATCTATAAACGCCTAGACTTTCTGTGGATGTCCAATCACAGACTTCCCAATGCAGTTCAATGAGAAGTCTTTGCAAAGCAGGTGCTCTGAGCAATTGCTGCCTTTTGAGTTTAGCTCCACAATGCTAACCTAACCAGGAAGTAACAGGTCAGGTTGTCTGATTGACAGCCAGGGAGGTGTAACCGGGTTAATTTATAAAAGTGACCATTTCTATTTATATTTGCACTTTTTGTAAAATGAAACAAAGAGGACACACGCAAGCTAAAGTGCTTTAGATGTGTGTGGAGTGTCCCCTTAATTGATTACCACTCCCTGAAAAAAGTTACTATTAAAATAACAATACAAGCACAATGTCTACTAAATACCTTCATTTATAAACACTATGATTAAAGCACTTCTTGACTTCATTAATTTGATATAAACAATTTATGTTTTGTAGTAACATAATATCACAATAAAACAATGGTTGCATTATGGACACATTGCTTGAATAGAAATCCTTCCAAGTAGCTTGACATAAGTAGGCTAAAATCATATGTTAAGGAATGTAACAGGAACTCATTATGTTAATGAATCAGGTAATAACCGTATCTATTTTTATAGGTATTTAGCATATGTTATTACTGTTTTAATAGTGACTGTGCTTTAAAGAATAGAATGCAATTACAGCAGTTCTGAGGTGTGGGGTTTTGAGTCACTCAGTTTTAATATTATATTTGCTTATCCCCTACATTCATCAAAAATCTATTTGCAACATGTGAAAAATAGATATATATACTGAAATCCACACCTCTTTATCTTATAACTGGGTGTCTCCATTTTAGCTCAATCTTAAAGGACCACTATAGGCACCCAGACCACTTCAGCTCAATGAAGTGGTCTGGGTGCCAGGTCCCTCTAGTTTTAACCCTGCAGCTGAAAACATAACAGTTTCAGAGAAAATGCTATGTTTCACTGAGGGTTAATCCAGCCTCTAGTAGCTGTCTCACTGACAGCCGCTACAGGCGCTTCCACGATTCTCACTGTGAAAATCACACTGAGATGACGCTGGACGTCCATAGGAAAGCATTGAGTAATGCTTTCCTATGGGCGATTTAAATGCGCGCACGGCTCTTGCCGCGCATGTGCATTCGGAGCTGACGTCGGCAGGGGGAGAAGAGGTTACTAGCACCAGAGGAGCCCAACGCTGGAGAAAGGTAAGTGGCTGAATGGGTTTTAACCCCTTCAGCCCAGCGGGAGGGGGGCCCTGAGGGTGTGAGGGGGGGGGGGGACCTAATGACCCTATAGTGCCAGGAAAACAAGTTTGTTTTCCTGGCACTATAGTGTTTATTTAATCATTGAAATAACCTATGATCTTTGAATCTTGCACTCAGCATAGGAAAAGTATAGAGAGAAGATGAGAAATGAAACAATGTTTCTGGTTACCCACCTCATTTGCATTTTGTGCCCTGGCAGTGTCTAGACTTATACTAGATTATGATGTAATTCGCTAAATATTTAAAAGATGTTTTTAAAGAAAAGAAAGCACCGTATAAAAAAGGTCAACAAACATGTTAAGTGATTTAAAAAGTTTTATTCAAAGGTGTGCATTCCAGAGAAGTGACAGTACCTCTTTAATTTATTTTGCAACTCTACGGCAGGGGTGCCCAAAAGGTAGATCTCCGGTTGTTTGAAAACTACAGCTTTCGTGATGCTTTGTCATGCAAAAGGAATTCCTAAAAACATGCTAAGATCATGGGAGTAGTAGTTCTACAACACCTGGTGATCTACCTTTTGGGCACGACTGCTCTAAGGATAATATAATCCTAGTTAACACCATTGCTATGAAGTTGGGACTTTAATAATTACATTAGAATTGCTGTAAGACTGACTATCAAGTGTCATTTAAATGTCACATAATGATAATAAAATAGGTTGTTTTTTTTTTAATATATAGATGTTTAGTGAAGCAGATATTTAACTCAGGATTGTTGTATCATCATTTTTTTAAATTAATTGTGTTCTTTGTTAATATTGTACTCTGACATGACTTAAATGTGCTGCCTGGCCACATGTGCAACTCATATTTACCCTGTGGGAAATTAATTAATTCATTGATTAATTAATGCATTTCCATCACTATCCCAAGGTGCGATACGTTAATTGATTTCTCACTGGAAGCAAATAAAAGCCACACTGTGCTGGGCAGCACATTCAAACCCCGAATGACAGAACTCACAATTTTTAAGGGTCCCGACAAAACGAGGACCAGATAGTTTAGCCTTTAAAGTGGACCTTGCAATACTAGTGTCAACAATATCCCTGTACAGAAAGGTTAATTAAAGAGTCCATTACAGCCATAGGAAGCATTAAAGGGATACCATAGGTAGCAAAACCATTAGAGTGTATTGTAGTGGTTCTGGTGTCTATTACCTTTACTTGTAGGCTGAGCAGTGTAAACGCTGCCTGAGGCGGGACCACTACCCGTCTGTGAATTGTCTGTATTTCAGCCATGTATTTGGGCTTATTTGTATGTTTTATCTGCTCCCCGAACATGGACCACCTCAATAATCCATTTAGAATAATGTCTGAGAATGTTCACACCTCGTAACGAGGTGTCAGAACCACAAATCGCAAGGGAAGCCTCGGCGCGTGCCGACCCTGGGTGGCGGCCCATTCGTTAGACGAACACCATCTAGGGGGAGCATTTGTGGATTGCTTCCTACCTTGTTCGGTTCCCGAACGAGGACCTCCCCAGTGCCCCTTGGAGTGTTCACACCAATCAATTAGAACGTTGGCAACTTGCAACATAAGTGTGAAACTGCAAGGGAAGTAATTAAAGAGCACTTCCCTGGGGGAGCATTCATGTCCCGAAAGGAGACATTTCCCTTACCTGGTTTCACCCATGGACACCACGAGCGGAGGCGGTTACCATTCTGAGGGTCCCTGAGATTGGTGGGGACACTCTCTTGGGGACAATGGTGGTTTGGCAGGCTTTCTGTAGCTGGGAGTCACAGAGGCGAGAAACTTTCCCGCGCTGGGACTCCCAGGTACAGAGGCTCATATGATAAAGATACCCTGGTCCCAGGAGGTGGGAAACCCTGAGGATGGGTGGTGGGAACTGGTGATGAAGGGACTGGCGTTCCTGTAACACACACAGGCCCCTGAAAGGGGGGGGACCCTGGGAAGGGACATTATCATTGTGTATGATCCATCCCCTTGCACGGGGAAAGTATAAAGCCGAGTGTGGCCAATAAAGTGGTTGTTGTACCCATGGAACTGTGGGTCATCCAGTTACTGGGGGGAAGATGGGTCTCTTCATTCTATATTACCCTCGGCCCGCTACACTGCCTTTTCTAAGTAATGGCCATATATAGATTACTGCCTATGTCTACCTCAAGTGGCTGTCACTCAGACAGGCATTAGATGGGCTTCCTAGGTTCGGTCCAGCAAAGATTGCAGGACTGATGTTTAGAGGCTCCATGCTGTCTATGAGGACATATTGGTTGGCTGCAGTGAAGCAATTTGCTGTGTGTGCGAACTACCCTGAGCTTCCCGATACTCCCTTAAGGGGAAGCATTCGATTGGCTAAGAACATAAGAATTGAGGATCTCCAGAGAGGCAGAAATATATGTTGACCACCCAGATCAGAGAGCAAATATTTTTGCTCTATACCTCAACCAAGGGTACATTCCAGAATGAGGTGTCTCCTCAATTTTAGCCATGATCTCTTGGATAGAGATTGGATTGTCTCCAAGTCCTGCTGCTGCTAATACCATGCAGACTGCAAGCGTAATTTTATTAAAATGTTTTTGAGAGCAAACTGTAAGCCCCTGTAGAGGACAAGAGAGAAGGTACACTGAGGGATCCACGTTGAATGGCCTCTGAAAGACTGCTGCAAGGCGATCCCCTGCCCCCCTAAATTAAGATTGCCTATTGGGTCACCATTGGACCACTACCACCACGCCTGAAAATTTTTTCATAGGAAATCCATTGCTCAGTTTCTAATAATGTATCAAACAAGCCACGATACATGTTTACATATTAATACCTGTATTCCGGCCTTATTGAGGTTTTTTTTTTTTAAATCTATTTTGCAATTTTCTAATAAAGAAAACTATACAGTTCATTCAATAAACAACTAGCTTGGAGTGAACTAACAAGCA
The DNA here is from genome assembly GCA_933207985.1 of Pelobates cultripes. NCBI lineage: Eukaryota > Metazoa > Chordata > Amphibia > Anura > Pelobatidae > Pelobates > Pelobates cultripes. The sequence goes on from OW240920.1 coordinate 134,215,171, forward strand.
AAATGTAGGTAAAAAACTTGCAGATTATTATTATGCAAACTATTGCTATAGTTACAGTTTGGCTATTTTACAGGGGTGGAGACAGAGGCTGAGTTTCAAAGGGGATAATTTTGTGTCAGTTTTTATCTTTAGAAAATGTACACACACAAACATATTTCTACACAGATACAGTGGGAAATTCCTATATCTACACCCGCACATAGATTCAGACATGTGAACAAAAGCATATATCGTCACCCACATAGCGACAAATGCAAAAAAAAAAACATAACACAGAGCTATATACGCAGCTTCATGTAAACAACGTGACTACAGGTGTGTCTAAGTGTATAACAGAGCTCCACAGCTATAATACTCACTGTAATGTGTCTGAGGGTATAACAGAACTCCACAGTAATAATACTCCCAGTAATGTGTCTGAGTGTATAACAGAGCCCCACAGCAATAATACTCCCAGTAATGTGTCTGAGTGTATAACAGAGCCCCACCGTAATAATACTCCCAGTAATGTGTCTGAGTCTATAACAGAGCTCCACAGCAATAATACTCCCAGTAATGTGTCTGAGTCTATAACAGAGCTCCACAGCAATAATACTCCCAGTAATGTGTCTGAGTGTATAACAGAGCTCCACAGCAATAATACTCCCAGTAATGTGTCTTAATGTATAACAGAGCTCCACAGCAATAATACTCCCAGTAATGTGTCTGAATAACAGAGCTCCACAGCAATAATACTCCCAATAATGTGTCTGGGTGTATAACAGAGCTCCACAGCAATAATACTCTCAGTAATGTGTCTGAGTGTATAACAGAGCTCCACAGCAATAATACTCCCAGTAATGTGTCTGAGTGTATAACAGAGCTCCACAGCAATAATACTCCCAGCAATGTGTCTGAGTGTATAACAGAGCTCCACAGCAATAATACTCCCAGTAATGTGTCTGAGTGTATAACAGAGCTCCACAGCAATAATACTCTCAGTAATGTGTCTGAGTGTATAACAGAGCTCCACAGCAATAATACTCCCAGTAATGTGTCTGAGTGTATAACAGAGCTCCACAGCAATAATACTCCCAGTAATGTGTCTGAGTGTATAACAGAGCTCCACAGCAATAATACTCCCAGTGATGTGTCTGAGTGTATAACAGAGCTCCACAGCAATAATACTCCCAGTAATGTATCTGAGTGTATAACAGAGCTCCACAGCAATAATACTCCCAGTAATGTGTCTGAGTGTATAACAGAGCTCCACAGCAATAATACTCCCAGTAATGTGTCTGAGTGTATAACTGAGCTCCACAGCAATAATACTCCCAGTAATGTGTCTGAGTGTATAACAGAGCTCCACAGCAATAATACCCCAGTAATGTGTCTGAGTGTATAACAGAGCTCCACAGCAATAATACTCCCAGTAATGTGTCTGAGTGTATAACAGAGCTCCACAGCAATAATACTCCCAGTAATGTGTCTGAGTGTATAACAGAGCTCCACAGCAATAATACTCTCAGTAATGTGTCTGAGTGTATAACAGAGCTCCACAGCAATAATACTCTCAGTAATGTGTCTGAGTGTATAACAGAGCTCCACAGCAATAATACTCCCAGTAATGGGTCTGAGTGTATAACAGAGCTCCACAGCAATAATACTCCCAGTAATGTGTCTGAGTGTATAACAGAGCTCCACAGCAATAATACTCCCAGTAATGTGTCTGAGTGTATAACAGAGCTCCACAGCAATACTACTCCCAGTAATGTGTCTGAGTGTATCACAGAGCTCCACAGCAATACTACTCCCAGTAATGTGTCTGAGTGTATAACAGAGCTCCACAGCAATACTACTCCCAGTAATGTGTCTGAGTGTATAACAGAGCTCCACAGCAATAATACTCCCAGTAATGTGTCTGAGTGTATAACAGAGCTCCACACAGCAATAATACTCCCAGTAATGTGACTGTGTATAACAGAGCTCCACAGCAATAATACTCCCAGTAATGTGTCTGAGTGTATAACAGAGCTCCACAGAAATAATACTCCCAGTAATGTGTCTGAGTGTATAACAGAGCTCCACAGCAATAATACTCCCAGTAATGTGTCTGAGTGTATAACAGAGCTCCACAGCAATAATACTCCCAGTAATGTGTCTGAGTGTATAACAGAGCTCCACAGCAATAATACTCCCAGTAATGTGTTTGAGTGTATAACAGAGCTCCACAGCAATAATACTCCCAGTAATGTGTCTGAGTGTATAACAGCTCCACAGCAATAATACTCCCAGTAATGTGCCTGAGTGTATAACAGAGCTCCACAGCAATAATACTCCCAGTAATGTGTCTGAGTGTATAACAGAGCTCCACAGCAATAGGAATGTGTCTTTAAACTACAATAAATGTGTTTAGAAATCAGTCTGTGCAATAAGATAAGATACATTATTCTTGTTCTAAATTACATTATTATTTTTTTGTGTATAAATTATAATCAGTAAGGTACCTAAATTTTCTCAGAACAGCCCCATTCCTGGCCATAACCCCACTCGCACCCCTAAAATTAAAGTGTCCCTCTCTGTCTATTTGAAATGTTGGTATGTAAATGCCACTGAAGCACCTGCTTCACGCCCCTGCTAAATGTCCCTAAGATGAATGCCCCAGAAGCATGGGCCCAGCCCTTGCCTTGACATGGTTATTGGATGAATTGTTTGGATGAATTTCACATCCAGCATCGCAGATGCGCCTCTAGCGACTGTCGGGAAGACAGTCACTAGGAGGCTGGATTAACCCTGCTACGTAAACAAAAAAAAAAAAAAACTGCTATGTTTACATATGAAGAGTTAAAACCTGAGGGACATTGCACCCAGACCACTTAAGGACCAAGGACGGTTCAGGACCGTCATCGGCATTTTTCCATTGCCGACCGGTGACGGTCCTGAACCGTCCTAATGGCCCTAGTTACTTACCCGATCGCTGTCGTTCCCCCGGCGGCGATCGGCGGTGCTCCCGGTGTGGGGAGACTGCCTGCAGCCCAAACAGTCTCCCCATAGCGGATTAGGACCCCTGGGGCCATGTGATCACTCAACAGATATGTCCATATACAAAATTACATAAATAATTATATAAATATACACGTAGACTTCACATATATAAATATGCGTATATATTTGAATTCTACATGCATATTTATGTAATATTTTTATATAATTAAGTAATTTTATTAATTACAATTTGAGGGACCTGCCTGTCAAGCCAGGCCAAGAGTCCAGAGAATTTAATTTGCTAGCACTGTATTTTACCCTGTAACTTTCTATGACACCCTAAAACCTGTACATGGGAGGTACCGTTTTACTCGGGAGACTTCGCTGAACACAAATAATAGTGATTCAAAACAGTAACACATATCACAGCGATGATATTGTCAGTGAAAGTGACTTTTTTTGCCTTTTCTACTAACAAACAGCACTTTTACTGATGATATTGTTGTGATACGTTTTCCTGTTTTCAAACACTAATATTTGTGTTCAGCAAAGTCTCCCGAGTATAACAGTACCCCCCCATGTACAGGTTTTATAGCGTTTTTGAGAGTTACAGGGTCAAATATTTGGGTCAAATATTTTTACATTGAAAATGGCCAGGTTGGTTACGTTGCCTTTAAGAGCGTATGGTAGCCCAGGATGAAAAATTACATGTTTTTTTACTTTTACTTGAAAAATCTTTTACTCATCTACAAAAGCGAATAAAAAAAAATGCTAAATAGATTCAAAATTTTGTCCTGAGTTTTAAAATACCCAGTGTTTACATGCTTTTTTGCATGTTACAGGGCTATAGGTACAAGTAGGATATTGCGGTTTCAAAACATAATTTTTTTCAAATTTATCAATAGTGACATTGTAACACTATTATCTGTCATAAATCTCTGAATAACACCCCACATGTACATATTTGTAGACAACCCAGGGTATTCAATATGGCGTATGTCCAGTTTTTTTTAGTAGCCACCTAGTCGCAAACAGTGGCCAAAGTTAGCGTTCATATTTGTTTGTGTGTGAAAAAAGTAAAAAACTGAAAAAAAATTGAATGCTAATTTTGGCCAGTGTTTGTGACTAAGTGGCTACTAAAAAAGACTGGACATACCCCATATTGAATACTCTGGGTTGTCTACTTTAAAAAAAATATGTACATGTGGGGTGTTATTCAGAGATTTATGACAGATAATAGTGTTACAATGTCACTATTGATAAATTTGAAAAAATGTATGTTTTGAAACCACAATATCCTAGTCAAAGTAAAAAAACATGTATTTCTTTAAATTTTTCATCATATTTTTTTAAAATTAAATTACATGAGATTATATAAATAATGGTATGTAAAGAAAGCCTTTTTGTTTGTCCTAAAAAAAACAATATATAATTTGTATGGGAACAGTAAATGAGAGAGCAGAAAATTACAGCTAAACACAAACACCACAAAAGTGTAAAAAGAGGCCTGGCCGCAAATGTACAACATCGCAAAAACAGTCCAGTCCTTAAGGGGTTAAAGGTGGGTGTTACATGGCACCCAGACCATTTCATTGAGATGAAGCAGCCTTGGTGCCTATAGTGTCCACTTAAGCTTCAAGGATCACACGAATCCTTAGGAAGGAGGGAGCAGTGAATTAATTTTCTCATATACCATTTATGTATCTTAGCATTACAGAGACAGCTTTAAAAATTTAAATCACATTTATTTTAGAATAACACGCTTTAACTGTATTTACTGTATGACATTCTTTGTATATTGCTTTTTGTTATTTTTAGTAACCTGTAGTTTCAATGCCATCAGGTTAAACTATTGTCATACGATCATAAGATCTATGGATTAATATTTATCTAGTTTTATCACATCTTGAGAAAAAAATGTATACTTGGTTTTATACAAATGTACTGCAAAATAATGCACACTGTATACTCTCCAGATCTTTATTCCCTCAATATGTCTGCATATATTTGCATAATCAACTTTTAGTCTGAACAGCAATCTATACACAAAACTGAAGTTTTATCTCACGTTTATGTGCTAAATCTGCCCACCATCTTTTAGATAAAGGTTATACTAATATGTTTTGAAAACAAAAACAAATGCTTAGTTGTGGAGGAAATGCCAACCTAGGAGTTCCCATTCTTATTTCTTAATTTTGTCTTGGTTAGAACTTTACCTTCTGGGTCATACATTATTTAAGGCCCCAGATAACATCATATATTTATTTTGTTTTTTTTTTAATGAGAAGTCTTTATTGAAATTGTTTTAGAAATGTTAACAAGGTATACATATATTTTAACACGCATATTTACTACATTTACCTAAATAGTGCAAAACTCAATTATACATAATTTGCCAGAGTCTGCATGAATAAATGTTAGCCTCCAGTCATACACAGCTTATTAATTGTTTCCCCGTCTAGACAGCCCCCCAGTAGGAAGTATGATTTACACTTATCGCATATTCCTACTTTGTTATGATTACATTATATATTATGTAACTAAACCCCCATTATTTTTGCCTAGGTTTTTTAAAAAAAATTTATACAATCTGTCAACATTGAAGTTGCTGTTTAGTGGATAGGTGAGTGAGCTGGATCTTGTGTATTGTATAAATTGGCCCCCAGCAGCACCCCATTTATGCATGATCAGGTGAGTGCAGCCACCGGGTTTCATATATACATATATATATATATATACATATATATATATATATTTGGGTGTCTAGCCAACTCCTTGGTTTTGCACCCCTTCCTTTTACAGGTGCCTCATCCCAGGGCCCTATTTAGCCTTGTACTGCAGAGAGCCCCAGGTGGAATTTTTTTCCCCAAGTAAGTGGGTTAATCTCATAAGATCAGACATTGGGCTGTAAGAGTAGGACTTGCCAAAGATGGGGTATTGTACCCCTGTATACAATACACTGAATCTTGTGTTTTGTATAAATTGTCCCCCAGCAGCACCCCATTTATGCATGATCAGGTGAGTGCAGCCCCCTGGTTTCATATACTGGTACATATAAACGTCACCAATGATAAATTCTGATTTTAGCTTCTTCCTCTGTTTCTTTTAATTCCAATTATCCTTGCATATATTATCTTCGGAAAACCGACAATGTAAGGAACCAATATCTCAGGTCAAGGTGCATGGTGGTGGTTTTTACAACATTATTACTAAACGTTCCGTAATGAGGAGAGGAGGATGGGGTTAAGAGTTTATGTCTATGTAAACGATCACCTTTGAAGTTATATCGCTCAGGTTAAATTAGATATTTGAATTAGAAACTTAAATCAATTCAAGCAATATATCTTTATTCCGGGAGGTCCTCCCAACATTTTTAACTCCATATATTTTTAAAAGTACTCTATTTTCAGTGATGTGTTTGACAAATCTTTCAAAATCAATTTTTATTTTTTTTTCCGTTTTAAGACTTTTTAAAATATTCATTTAGAAATCCACATTACTGTACTGGCTCCATTTCAGTTCTCTGTCAATCATTGTTCAGAAAAGTGTCTTTTTATGTGTCGGAGGTTGAAATATGTTCTGATTTATTCAATTATTTTTTTAAATATATAAGTAACTTTATTTGTATATTATGAGAGATTTCTTCTTCTGTCACAATAATGTCACACTAAGAATACTGTGTAAATATTCTGCTTTGCTTTCCACACCATGATAAATACAGTGTAAGAATAGCAGAAAATACTTTCCTTGTGTAAATAAGGTGTACATATTAAAGGGACACTATAGGCACCCAGAACACTTCGGCTCATTGAAGTGGTCTAGGTGCAGTGTCCTTGTCCCCCTTAGTCCTGCAATGTAAATCACTGTAGTTTTAGAGAAACTGCAATGATTACATCGCAGGACTAAGACTGCCTCTAGTGGCTGTCAATCAGACAGCCACTAGAGGCACTTCCTGGTGGCTAACAGACTTTTGGTCGCCTAACTGGACGTCCTCATGCTCTGCAATGATTTCCTATGGGGAGGGTCTAATGCTTGGCAGCGATCGCCGTGCGTGTGCATTAGCCCCCACCCCACCGTCGGAGGTGTTGGAGGTGTCGGAGGTTTCGGAGGTGTCGGAGGTTTCGGAGGTGTCAGAGCACTGAACCAGCACAGAGGGAGATCAGAGCTGGGATCAGGTAAGTAAACAAATTATTTTTTTAACCCTTTCTGTACTGGGGAGCAAAATGGTAGGACAGAGGGATCTATAGTGTAAGGAATGCATCTTTGTATTCCTCACAGTATAGAACCTCTTAAACGGGCTACTCAAAAACTATGTAAACTAAAAGTAAAAAAAGTAATAAATAGTTGGGGAAAAAACATCAGAATTGGTAAATCATACCCAATGAAAGTCTCTGAAAAAGATGCACTTGAATAAACAGATCCCCCCCACCACACCAATGTTAGCTCTGCTCCCTGCAGTGTGCCTTGACTGTGCAAATACTAAACTGAATTTATGTGATCTGGTAAATCTTTAATAGATTTAAAATTAATATATTTAAAAGAAAATAGAGCCCCATGAGAAAGAAAGAGATTTCAATGTTTTATTCAAAGTCACCTCCGGCAAAATGATGCTTCTACTTCATTCAGTGTCAGAACTACACTGGGGCCGCACGTTCAGGGGGCCCATTGATTGTCCCATGCACTTAGGGCCACCGGATGGGTATTGGTGCAAAGGGGTCAGGTAGGCCATGGTGGCCCTTTAAGACCGCGACCTGGCGACTTTTATATCGTATGTATGCAGCCACGCGGGAGAGAGAAGACACAGGAGGAGAGGGAGAGACTCAGCTTCAGAAACACGACAATCAGACTGAGCCAGCAAGCGGACCCCTGACATACCAGTGAGTGTATCAGTGTGTGCATGTGTGCATGTGTCAGGGTTCTTGTATGTTGTAGTGTGTGTATTTGTGTGTCAGGGTGTTTGTATGTATCAGTGCGTGAATCTGTGTAAGTTTGTTTGTATGTGTCAGTGAGTGTGTCACTGTGTGTATCTATATGTGTGTTTATGTGTGTACGTATGTACGTTGGAGTGTATGTGTGCATATGCATACATCCAAGCAATCAAACACCAAAACAGATCACTGAAAATGCAAACATTACATTCAAACACACTCACTCTTGTATTCAAATGCCCAAATTATATACAAACATTCACATACCACAAATGTACACCTGTATTTAAAAGCCAACACTACATACAAACACACCCCTGCATTCAAACATAAACACTAAACATTCAAATATAAACACATAATACACCACCAAATTCCAATGACGACCATACACCCATAGATACAAATACACCTTTACATACACACATATACTCTATACAAACATGCTTGCATTCAAACACACAAACACCGCTCATAAATACAACTCTGCAAGGATGGACAAATGGTAGATCTAGCTGACATTGCATTGTGGGAGTTGTAAGATAGATGGTTTTTGACACACTTGCGCTAGAGGGGGGTCGAAAAACATTTCTTGCACCAGGGCCCTCTCTACATTAGTTCCGACATGGACTACATAGTGTGGAATTGTGAATTGGAGACCAGGTTTTGCAAGTTCTTTAGTCTAATTCAATAATTACTGATTAAAGGGCAGGCTATAAAGTATTATTATTTTTATTTATTAAATGCCAACAAATTCCATAATGTCGTCCAATAGAGGTCTCAAGATAAACAAATAGACAGAATATTGAATTTGATACGCTTGTACCGATTTACAGATACAGTATTTGCTAAATTTATTGTATTTTTTAAAATGTTATAATTAATACGTTAACAATAACATCACATATTAGCCCATTGGTGTAGCCTACAGAAGGGTAAATAATCCATGTTGTGACCCCAATAATCTCACCATAACACAGATAACCTGGAGGTGAGAGATTATCCTAATTCATGTTTTGATATAAGTTTGTAGAAATTAGGAGGAAATAAAATTTGAGAGAATAACCAACGTGGAGAAAATGTTATATGAAGAGAAAAGTTGATCTTGGTGGGAGAAAGAACAGTGGTCTCCATTCTCCATTCTATTAGAAAATTTTTTCCAAATTATTTATCTACAAAAGTCACCATTATAGTCAATGGAAATTTGTGTAGATAAATAATTTGTTAAGCTTTCCTAACAGTATTTAATCATTTGCAAAGCTTAATAAATCGAGGCCAAGGTAAAATATGAGATTACAGAATGAAAAGCTATGGTTTTGGGCAAAAATAGAAAATTAAAAGAAATATATTGGTCTTCAGGATAGGCAGAAAAATGCAGAGAGGAGAAAATAACAAAATTAAGAGGTACTGAGACAAAAAGAAGTAATAGCAAGGATTGAGACAGCATAGCGCAAAAAAAAAAGTTTTCTAATTTTTTTTAATTATTTTGTCAATTCTCTATTTAGAAATATAATTTATGTTGAAAAAAGTGAAATTTATTTAAATATTATGGAAAGAATTAAGGATTAAAAATTACGTGTGATTCCAACCATCCGAATTGTATTAGATATCTTGTTGTGGTTTTGGTACATAGATGATATCTGTCTCTTTATTCAGACGATATAGAACATTCTAAAAAACGCTAAGGAACACATTTCTAAGAAAGTCTATTGTATACATTGTGTGAACACACCTCCAGTAATTGTCATATTGGATCTAATGACTGACATTTCATGAATGTAAGATCGTGAATATAAAATGTAAAAAATAAATGCTAGCATTAAAACAATACTTGTTCAAGAATTGAAAAAACAAAACAAAAAAAAACAATACTTGTTCACCTATGGTTTTGGATACATTTAACCCCTTAAGGACCAAACTTCTGGAATAAAAGGGAATCATGACATGTCACACATGTCATGTGTCCTTAAGGGGTTAAAGGAAATCTCCAATGTTGACATTATTGAAATTTATTTAAAACAACTTCTGAAGCATTTTACAATTTAAAAAATGTAACTGCAAGTTAATAAACTAAATAGTGCTGACAGATACAAGAGGTTAAAGAAAGGACTGACCAAACGAGTTTACAAGCAGGTATGGAGATGCAAAATGAGATTTAAAAGATACAGTCACTATAAAGGAATCTAAACCCTTTGCGTTACTGACATTTGATAGTTTCTCAGCGATACATTGAATAAAAGCAATATTCCGGTAGATTAAGAATTGACCTATCACTCTATCGGATGTAAATGTAAAGCAGGCTTTTTGATGCTTACCCACTAAATTGTCAACTGAAAATTTTAGACCAGTTCGTTTCGCCAGCTCAGCTAATCTGGCACTAAATTTGCAAGCTGCGTTCCTCATATCTTAGTTTATTTAATAAGCTTAAATAACATATTGACAATTTGCCAAAGAGCAGGTGGCTGGCTAATTATTACTAATCTTGCGAATCGTCTTGCATGCTACACTTGTCTTATATTACAAAGAAAACCAGTTACCAATAAACGTACATTTAATTTATTCTTTTCTGTATACCTTTAGCGTTAATTTCGTGCAAAGTGCATTTTATCACAAGCAATACAATAAGTATCTTTTACTGGATGATTGCAACTAGACAAAATCGTCTAGTCTCTACCTGCGTCCTCTGTTCTTATTAATGCACAACATAGAAAAATAGACACACATCAACATAATTATACTATAAATATAGTATACTATAAAATTATACATAAACTACATTCGATATCTATGTAACCGTTGAGGAATATTTCATAAATTATTATTACATTGTCAGTCTATATTGAAATACATATCCATGCAGAGAGATGTATAATTGCATTGAATTAACTTATTTGTTATTGTGTTCTTGCACCCTGTTAACCTCTCAAATTTCACGTCTTAATATGATTATCAATACTTACGTTTATCTACGACCATGGCACTGAGCAAATTCAACAAAGGGAAGGATCAGATGACAGTGTAGGTCTGTCATAGAGCTAAGTAGCTGGCTGTGTCTTTTGCATAGCAGATTAGGTGTGTTCTTCCTCTGTCAGATACACTTGGGATTGTCCACAGGTGCTTTAACAGCACGAATACACACGTGCTCAAAACCACCCATTTCTCAAAGGCTGTGACACACATATAATTGCTATTTGCTAGAAAGCTCTCTCTACAATTCTGAGTGATTTGTCAGACAAATAAAATACATGAATTTGTATTGTACAAAATATATAATGGAAATAACAATATAACCCACAATTTAATATTGTTGGATAAGCATTTTAAATAAATTATTTGAAAAGAATATGTTTTTATTTTTTGAGACATTGATATATATGTACATATAAACCTTTTTTTTTTTTTTAATATGAGATTTTTTTTGATAATATAATATTTTATGAAAACCATTGTAAAGGCTTTAAAAAATGAATTAAAAAATAGTTTTTACTTTGTGAAAGAAATTTGAAACACCAATTGCTACCGATTGTTCTTTTCTTAATATTTGAATTAGGGGTAACATGAATACCCCAAGATTTTCAATGATGAATCTTTTATTCTTTTACAATTGTCCCTCCTAGCATTTAAAGGTAGAGCTACAAACAGAAAATCGATTTTGAAAGAAGAAAATAGCACAAAAAGTGCTTGCATTCAGCAAACACACAAATTAAAAACCAAATCGCTAAATTTATGCATAAAAAGCCATGATTACAGTGAAGATGGAGAATTATTTTTACAATTTATATTTCAATTCACGTTTCAGTTAGTTAATTGCATAGAGCATCAGGAGGAAGCTGTGAAACCGGCAGATACTCTAGAACAGGTATATACAACCTTTGACGCTTCAAATGTGGTGCACTACATCTGCCCTAATGGTTTGCAAGCAGTTTGATTGTAAGAGCATTATGGGAGATGTAGTCCACAACATCGAGGGTGCAAAAAGTTGCCTACCCCTGTCCTACATGGATAAATAGACCAGGAGTATACGACCTTCAGCACTCCAGATGTTGTAGACAAGATTTACCTGATTCATTGACAGCATTAAGGCTGTAAGAGCTTTATGTGAGATGTTGTCCACAACATCTGGAGTACCAAAGATTGTCTACCCCTGATCTAGGCACTACAACCACTTCATCATCTTGAAGTCGTCTTGTTGCCCGGAGTCCCCTGATGCAATTCCTCTGTCCAGTGTTAAACCATTTTCAAATGGTTAAATACTGAATGAGGGTCCCTGGCTTCCTGCAGACCAGCCCATCTCATGATTTCACATTAGCCTGAGCAGTGATGGTCACCATCTGAGTGAGGTCAGTCTATCACAGCCTGCCATTCCTGGTGTGAACTGGCATGGCTAAGTATCCAGCGGGTGCCAGGCTGCATGCTGCTGGGGATCCTCACTCAATGTTAAACCACTCAAAAACACGTCAGCTCTAGGGGACTTTAGGCACCATAACAACTTCAATGAGATCAAGTGTCCCTTTAAAGTAAAACATGATGCTCATATGCAGAACTACACCACGTATGGTTTCACAGTTACTCAAAAAAGTTACTTCAGTTCATGCATAAATCCACCTGTGATCATGAAAGCTAGTTGCCCTTAGTGTTTTCATGTGCCTTGCTTTTCAAATTTCACAGGTATCTATAGAAAACTACACACGACGAGTATAGATAAAATTTGGGGCTTAAATGTTTTTACATAAAGATTTATTACTTTTAATATAGGATGTAGTGAGAATTTGCAATCATTAATTAACATCTAAATGAAGACACGCGTAATTTTTAACCACTTTGCAACAGTCGGCAATTGTTCCATCTAGAATGGAAGTCATCAACTATCTAGTGTTTCTTGTCCCATATTAATCTCCAAGGAAACACTAAACCGTTAGTCAGTTGCAAAGTATTTTAGTAATTAATTACTTGTCCGTTAACAACTGCGACAAGCATGCACAGGAGGTGGCCGACATTAGAAGTAGTAGAATGTGGACTATAGGGGACAGGTCAAAAGGCCAACACAGATAGTAATCAGGACAAACCAGAAACAAACTGACTATGGAAAGACAGACTAGAAAACACAAAAAACAACACTGCATGGTAATACTGACTCTAGAAAGATAATACATACTTTTTTTTACTTTGAAAATGTTATTTAAAATATATATATGTATATGTTGGAAGGCCATTTGGCCTAAAGTTGTGGGAGGAGTTACGATCCTATATAAACCCTACCCCCCTACTTACCTTTGTCGTGCAAGCTGTTTGTCTCCATAGTTACCTGCACTTCCAGTTCGTTGTTCCAGCCAAGTCCTGTCTCAAGCAGTCTCCAGGAAGCAGTCTGTCGCCAGCAGCTCCTGCCTCCATCTTCCATGCCCGTCCACCGGCTTCTACCCGACCTCGCAGTTCGCTACCTGGCTTCCGGTCACGAGACCGGCACATCCACGTAAGCATAAACGTGGGAAATGGCGTTCGGCTATTTCCCACGTTCGGGCCTAAAAACGCGGGGATAGGCTCCTTTCATTACTTACCCATTTGTGCTCTTACTCCGTTCGTGTTCTTCTGCGTTCGTGCTGCTAAGAAGCCGACCTCAGAGTACACACTCCTGTCGCTTACATTTTCGTATAAACTAACTACCAACAGCGCTAAACAAACTTACGTTCGACTATTTTCATCCATTCGTTCGTTCGGTCATTCAGCCGAACACATATACATTGGCTTTCGTTTAAAATTTGTTTGTATGCTCCATTAACTGAACACAGGAGTTCTTTCTTATTACAGTTCTCCTGTTCATTCGTTTACTGAAAGCAAGAGGCTATAATATTTAAATTCCAAAATCTACTGTAATTGTACATAGTTTGCTTTCGCGTAACTAGGCACTCGCATTATTTATCCTATTTGGATTTATGTGTATTTATTACATGGCTCTTAAAGTCACCACTGGTTAAATAATATGTGTTTCTAATTTTCCTGCCCATGGTCACATAATTATGGGACTTCTATCTTTTACAGGGTAAATCTTAAAGCACAGTTTGACCACTTTTCTCTTATCAGTTACTTTAAAAAAAAAAAAAATACACATCCAGGCATTATCATACCCGGCCGGGTCTTAGGCTATTGTACTTTCCCTTATGTATTAGTCTTCTACACAACTACATCTCTCCGCTCATAGGTTAAGCCTTACAGTCCTTTTTCATCAGGCTCTTTACAGACCATTAGCATGATTTAAAACCTCTGTTCCTTAAAAGTCCTTATATACTGGTTCCTTACACTTAGACTGCATATTTTTGGGGGGTTTTACTACTTGTATTTTTCTTCCAACAAGTAGAGGTACCCAGTATCCCGCATTTCTGTAACAGGTAAGAAGGTTTACCATTTTACGTCCTCCCTTGAGGCCTCATTCAGCCTCCACGGCCTCATACAGCCCCCCACCTCCCAAAGTGGGTTCTAAACTTCAAACGGGCCAGATCTGAGATTCCTCACAGCGAGTAAACATCAATCACAAAAACCTACACCACCTTGCTACTAATACTTTTCTTCAAACAAAGCTCCTATAAGAGGTACCCAGTATCCCACATTTTGGTAACAGGTAAGAAGGTTTGTAACGGACCGTTTTGCCCAAAAGAGGTTAAAAACAGTTTAGGCGATATTCCCCTTTTTCAGCTGCACTGACAGCTACTGCAAGCACCAATCTCCTGAACTGCAAACCCACGAATTCACCAACTCCCTAACTGCATACCAAGGGAATACTCGAAACTCCCGAACTGGAGACACAAGGATAGCTGCTAGCAGACGAACAGGAAAAGCCCCCAAGCGGCTTACACTCCTGGCAATCAGTCTCTAACAGCATACAGTAAATCCTCCCCCAATAATGAGACGACACTTCACTTTGAGGGTTAAGCAGGAACTGATTTACTGGGGCTAACTGCCCGGCTTTTATGCAGGCCTCCCACCTGGTGGACACTCCCCTAGGGGACCAAATGGGAGACTGGGACACAAAGGGTAAAAGGACCAATCACAGACTTACACATTTCAACCATCCCACAATGCATCACAATCCTTCCTCTCTGCTCTGGAGATAATTGAGAAGTAATTCAATTATCTCCAAAGACAGAGGCAAAACTCCATTAACCACATGGCAGAAAACAAACAGTAAAAGACATAAAATTACCTACAGTTACATTCAGTACATAAAACATATACGTTCTACATATCCCCAGATAGCTCAGGTCTGAGCGCACATTATTAAGCGAATGGCGCTCAGACCACACGAATACAGTTTAATCGCCATGGAGCCAAAGTCTTTACACAGTCAGTTTCATGCGAATGGGCTCCATGGGATTCCTATCTGGGGTACAACACACTCAAACAAAACTACCGAACACCCGGCAGAAAAGCACAAATAAGTATTTTCTGCAGGGAAAAAGATGTCTTTTAACATGGGACCATAGTCCAAAGGCAGCAGGCGAGCAACCAGGCTTCTCCAGTGTACAGTGGCGATGTTGGTTTCGCCACAAGGTTTACCATCTTACGTTTTCCCTTGAGGCCTCGTTCAGCCTTCACAACCTAATACAGCCCCCCACCTCTCAAAGTGGGTTCTAAACTTCGAGACATACCTGGTCTAAGATTCCTCACAAATGTCAACAACAATCTCATAATCATAATCCACCATACTACTACTATATTTAACGGTACATGTTTTGTCATTAATTTCTACATATCATTACTTAGACCTGTGTCATTACCACAGCTTGCCAAGTCCTACACCATCAACAACCTACAGGCTACCTGGTTCCCTTCTTTGCAGTATCAGGTATTGGTAATCTTACTCACTACGATTACGTTTCTACTTAAGGCCTCACTTCGCCTTCGTATCATTCAAATAAAATTCACATTGTGGGACCCCAGAGGCTTGTCTCTAATTGACGGACCAACGTTCAGGTCCCTCAGCTTACGTTACGGTATCTCTGATACACACCTACCCATATGTTCACAATTTTTGCACTCATTATACCAGTGGCACGCCTCAGGCCCACTAGCCTCTTTTTCCCAAAGGTTTCCCGGACCGGGCCCGTTCCCTACAGAAGCAAGAATATATGGTAATCTCCCTGCGCATCAAAGAAAGAGGACAAACACTCAAGGTTTAAGTATCTACATACGTTATATATCACACCATTCTAAGAGACAAGCCCCATCAGGCTAGAGAACTGGCATTGAGGGTTAGGCGCTGGCCTTAGCTATCATAAGTAATACTACGGTCCCGCAAGGTCTACACCCCACCTCATACACTGAGGTTTCAGCCCCACAACCAAATAGTTAGCCACCTCACTCGTCCTTTTTTAGGGCTACAGTTAGGGCCTCCCAAGTCACGGCCACATGCTTTGAATCTCTTACAGTCGCTGAGAGGCCGACATTCTGCCACCACGTTCTAGTGGCCACAAAATTCCCTCGGCCCAAATCATAGGTAGAGCCTCTCTCCGCCACTTGGCACTAGCAGGGCCTCACCTGTCACTTGGTTCTAGGTAAATTCTTTGCTTCGGCACTAGCTAGCAGGCCAGTTCTCCAAAGGTCTCATCCACACCTATAAGACACATTGCTTATCCAAATCAATATTTCTTTTTCAGAATGTCACAAGTATCCATCCCAATAATCGGTCTGCTGTTGGACGGAATACCCAGCACACCAGTCTGGCCTGGGTCTCCAAAGGAATCCCTCAACCCTACTACCCTCAGTTCCTGGGATTCTGGTACACACTGGCCTTATCGCCATTCCCACCACTACACTCGTATGCCCTAACCTATTATCTGCACCCTTTGACCCTCTTACGGTGGACCACCTTCTGTCCACAGCAGTCATACGCTGGTTTCACGATCGCCTCCTTTCGGTCTTCACACTTCTCATCTTGGCGTACCATTCCCATCGAGGTAGCCAGTCACTATACCCTATAATGCTGATCATAGACCTCTTCCGCACCACACTCTACATCGATTCCCAGCATCAAACTCTCTCATTCCCGCTATGTAGTTCTCACTGCACTACGAAAATCGACCATGCCATACAAACTATCACTTCAGTAAGTAGTAAGGCTTGTTTGAGCAAGACGGACTTATCCAACGCCTTTAATCTACTACCTATTCACCCTTCACTATGGCACCTGGCCTACGTTCGGGTGGCCATACTCACTAACCATTTTGTGGCTGATTTACTGGCTGACTTTTTAGTCTGCCTTTACATTCATGGCGTCCACAACACAGCTGCTGACGCTCTTTCACGCTCAGTTCAAGGTCTTCTTTCAGGCACCCCGTACGTATCATCCAGGATACCACCATTCCATGAACTAATCTTGGACTAAGCACACAATTACACCTCGTACAGTTACGCAGTTTCACGACTACTCTTTCACTCACGCTAGGGCTTTGTACATTGTACCATGTCACAATTAGAGTTTGCTTTATTCATGACTCTTACAGTTAAACTATTGTAATTTTTGCCCCTTCCTCTAAACCTACAAATCAAGCATCTTATTTATACCTCTAATGCTGTCACTCCATTATTTATGTATCCAAGGTCAGCCACACACTATCAGTACTAATTAATTACTTTGCGTCTAAACCTTCCATTAAGGTAAGCTACATCATGGCTTTCTTCATTGGTCTCTCTTTTTCGCAAAAGTGCTGCATCAGCAGCTTCAACCTCTTACACCCCAGTCTACATCGCTAAGTGATGGGGCCACAGGTAATCCTCAGCTCAGTTACATATATATACCTCAATCAGAGTAAAACTCCTTACAAGGTTTCAGTACCCACACTGTATAAACTTGCAATAAAGTGTGTTTTTCTTTGAATCCTCTTTTGCCCTCTTTTACAGGCCTACTCGTACGTTGGTTTCGGCACACTTCAACAATTTTTGCTTCTCCTTCTACATTCCATTACGTATTAGATAAATTCCGAGCACAAGTTGGAAGGCCATTTGGCCTGAATTTGTGGGAGGAATTATGATCCTATATAAACCCTACCCTCCTACTTGCCTGTGCCGTGCAAGTTGTTTGTCCCCACCCACCTAAACCCATCTATATTTACAATTCACCTTGTGGGCCCTCTTTTATAGGCCTACTCGTACGTTGGTTTCGGCGCACCTCAACCAACTTTGCTTCTCCTTCTACATTCCATCACGTATTAGATACATTCAGAGCACAAATATATATATATATATCACACTGACGTAAGTATTCAGACTCTTTGCTGTGATACTTGAAATGTAGCTCAGATGCATTTCTCTGGATCATCTTTGAGATCTTTCTTCATCTTGATTGGAGTGCAGCTGTGGACACGTTAAAGTGTTTGGACATGATTTGGAAACGCACACCTCTGTATACATTCAAATGTCATGCATGCACTGTAACTGTTGTGACGGAGAGCTGAAAAACAGCTTGTAGAACGGCTGTGATTCATTCTGTCTTCTACTCCAAGTCTGGATTGACAAGTGAGGGATCATGTCTTTGTATATAATTATTATCTTTTAAGATCTAAGCATCAGCTAGCAAATCTGCTACCCCAATGTAGAAATTAAATTGAATGTACTTTTGTTGTAGCCACAATTATGTGTGTCATGACAGGTACAATATTAACAAAGTAGGTATCAGTTAGTGCACAAATTCTTTATTTTAAGATCTCTAATATTTTATGGGGCTAGGGGTGAATTGTTTTTAATACAAAATAAATTATTTGTGGAGATTCACATAATAACAATGACACCAGTGAGTAGTCATCAATCCAGATGGGGATGTAGCCAATCATGATCAGAGGCGTACTTCGGGTTAACGTCACCCAAGGAGGGTTTTTCCATCAGCATCAGCCCTTAAAAAAAGTGACCCACCAAGTATCAAAACTACTACAACGTATCGTAGGGGTTTCGGAAGCACAAAGTTATGGATGCAGTCAGGGGCGTGCCTGGAGCATTTGGCACGCCCACCCCACCCCTCCCCTCCCCCCAGCTTAAAAATTTAAAAAGCAACCACACATTTTTTACATGTATTGAGCACTGAGCAGTGTTTGTATTTTTGTTATATCTACCGGTATTTAGCACTGAGCAGTGTTTGTGTGTTTGAATGTAAGCATGTTTTTTGTATGGCGTATGTGAGAGTGAATGTACGGGTATGTTTGCATGTATTGGCATTTGGATGCAGGAGTGCATTTTTCTGTAGTGTGGTTTTTGAATATGGTGGTGTGTTTTTATGTAGTGTTGACATTTGGATGCAGGGTTATATTTGTGTGTAGTGTAGGCGAAATGCTGAGATGTATGCACATATATACCCACACACCGGTACACACATGCAGTTACATAGAAACACAGTCATACACACATACAGACAAACACTGATACACATACAGACACACAAATACAAACACACATATAGATACAAACACACACATATAGACACCCAGAGAGAGACACACAGGCACAGACACATGCAGAGACACACACATAAAGACACACTGATACAAACAGACACACACACACTGACACATACAGATACACATATACCAAAACACATACAGATACAGAGACACACATGTATAAGTGTGTGTCTGTGTGTGTGTGTTTGTATAGTGTATGTAGTGTGTTTATATAGTGAATGCAGTGTGTTTGTGTAGTGGATGCAGTGAGTGCTTGTATAGTGGATAATGGTGTGAGGGACGGGGGTAATACTGAGAGAGGGGGGTCTTGGGGTGAGGGAAGGGGGGTGATGGTTTGAGGGAGGGGGAAGGTGAGAGGGATGTCATGGTGTGAGGGAGGGGAAGTAATACTGTGAGGGAGGGGGTGATGGTGTGAGGGAGTGGGGTGATGGTGTGAGGGTGATTGTGTGAGGGAGGGGGATGATGAGAGGGAGGGGGTGACAGTTAGAGGTGACTGTGAGAGGGAAGGTGATGATGTGAGGGAAGGGGGTGACTAAATACTTTAATTCCCTGTTGGTCCAGTGTGGGCTCCCTGGTGGTGATATCCGGTATGCAGCTTCGCAGTGTGCAGAGCTGCAGACCATGAATCTCGCGAAATCTGATCAATCAGAGCGGTGCCACAGGTTACCACGACAACTCTCTGACGGAGTCTCGCGAGATTTATAGTCTGCAGCTCTGCACACTGCGGAGCTGCAGACCGGATATCACCACCAGGGAGCCCACACCGGACCACCAGAGAATTAAATAAGTTATTTAGTCCTTCCTTCCCTCTCACAGTCACCCCCTCCCTCTCACCGTCACCCCCCCACACCATAATGAGTGCATAATGAGCAAGCTGCCATGCCCCCTCCTGGTGTCAGGTCTTCAGTCAGTGACCCAGGACCCGAGACAGTCTGCCTCAGGCACCACCCTCGTAAGTGGGGGCAGACTGCTCTCTTTTTAGCCCCATTCATCTTTCTCTGATGTCATCAAGGTGTAAGCAATGAACACACACCAAACATTTGGCGTCAAGATGCAAATTATTATTGAATCTATTTCAAGTGAACCCACAGGGTTGCATAATTGTTTAATTTATTTTTCTTAAACCTACTTGTCCAAAAGACTGAGATTGGGACGCATGCTAAGAGCCCTGGACATTGACAGTGTTATCGAATTTAGTATGGATGTCATTCTGAAATGGTTTGACCCTGGCGTTGGTCCAAATCGGGGGCGACCAACACAACTGCCCCTGGCTTTCTTTCTCTCAGCTGACACAGTATAAGAAAGGTTTTGGCAGACAGTTGTTGACAGCCTATCACTTGCCACTCAATCAGAGAAATAGTACATACTACGGTGGTGGTATTGTTCCTTCAAGGCAAAGGGCTGGCTGAGTACTTTGGAAAACTAAATTAATAAACACATGCGGAGAGCATGACCTGAATGCAATGCTAGTCGCATGTTGAATGAGCTCTTAAAAAATGTTGTGCAATTTGCATGCATTTACTGTTAATGCCTCCTCTATTGATACTCTGAGCACTTTTCACACCTCCTCTGTTGATACTCTGAGCACTGTTCATTCCTCCTCTATTGATACTCTGAGCACTGTTCATTCCCCCTCTATTGATACTCTGAGCACTGTACATTCCTCCTCTATCGATACTCTGAGCACTGTTCATGCCCCCTCTATCGATACTCTGAGCACTGTTCATGCCTCCTCTTTTGATACTCTGAGCACTGTTCATGCCTCCTCTTTTGATACTCTGAGCACTGTCTATTCCTCCTCTATTGATACTCTGAGCACTGCTCATGCCTCCTCTATTGATACTCTGAGCACTGTTAATGCCTCCTCTATTGATACTCTGAGCACTGTTCATTCCTCCTCTATTGATACTCTGAGCACTGTCTATTCCTCCTCTATCGATACTCTGAGCACTGTTCATGCCCCCTCTATCGATACTCTGAGCACTGTTCATGCCTCCTCTATCGATACTCTGAGCACTGTTCATGCCTCCTCTTTTGATACTCTGAGCACTGTTCATGCCTCCTCTTTTGATACTGAGCACTGTACATTCCTCCTCTATTGATACTCTGAGCACTGTTCACACCTCCTCTGTTGATACTCTGAGCACTGTTCATTCCTCCTCTATTGATACTCTGAGCACTGTTCATTCCCCCTCTATTGATACTCTGAGCACTGTACATTCCTCCTCTATCGATACTCTGAGCACTGTTCATGCCCCCTCTATCGATACTCTGAGCACTGTTCATGCCTCCTCTTTTGATACTCTGAGCACTGTTCATGCCTCCTCTTTTGATACTCTGAGCACTGTCTATTCCTCCTCTATTGATACTCTGAGCACTGCTCATGCCTCCTCTATTGATACTCTGAGCACTGTTAATGCCTCCTCTATTGATACTCTGAGCACTGTCTATTCCTCCTCTATCGATACTCTGAGCACTGTTCATGCCCCCTCTATCGATACTCTGAGCACTGTTCATGCCTCCTCTATCGATACTCTGAGCACTGTTCATGCCTCCTCTTTTGATACTCTGAGCACTGTTCATGCCTCCTCTTTTGATACTGAGCACTGTACATTCCTCCTCTATTGATACTCTGAGCACTGTACATTCCTCCTCTATTGATACTCTGAGCACTGTTCATGCCTCCTCTTTTGATACTCTGAGCACTGTTCATGCCTCCTCTATTGATACTCTGAGCACTGTCTATTCCTCCTCTATCGATACTCTGAGCACTGTCTATTCCTCCTCTATCGATACTCTGAGCACTGTTCATTCCTCCTCTATTGATACTCTGAGCACTGTTCATGCCCCCTCTATCGATACTCTGAGCACTGTTCATGCCTCCTCTATCGATACTCTGAGCACTGTTCATGCCCCCTCTATCGATACTCTGAGCACTGTCTATTCCTCCTCTATCGATACTCTGAGCACTGTTCATGCCCCCTCTATCGATACTCTGAGCACTGTTCATGCCTCCTCTATCGATACTCTGAGCACTGTTCATGCCCCCTCTATCGATACTCTGAGCACTGTTCATGCCTCCTCTTTTGATTCTCTGAGCACTGTTCATGCCTCCTCTTTTGATTCTGAGCACTGTTCATGCCTCCTCTTTTGATACTGAGCACTGTACATTCCTCCTCTATTGATACTCTGAGCACTGTACATTCCTCCTCTATTGATACTCTGAGCACTGTTCATGCCCCCTCTATCGATACTCTGAGCACTGTTCATGCCTCCTCTTTTGATACTCTGAGCACTGTCTATTCCTCCTCTATTGATACTCTGAGCACTGTTCATGCCTCCTCTATTGATACTCTGAGCACTGTCTATTCCTCCTCTATCGATACTCTGAGCACTGTCTATTCCTCCTCTATCGATACTCTGAGCACTGTCTATTCCTCCTCTATCGATACTCTGAGCACTGTACATTCCTCCTCTATTGATACTCTGAGCACTGTTCATGCCTCCTCTTTTGATACTCTGAGCACTGTTCATTCCTCCTCTATTGATACTCTGAGCACTGTCTATTCCTCCTCTATTGATACTCTGAGCACTGTTCATGCCTCCTCTTTTGATACTCTGAGCACTGTACATTCCTCCTCTATTGATACTCTGAGCACTGTTCATGCCTCCTCTATTGATACTCTGAGCACTGTTCATTCCTCCTCTATTGATACTCTGAGCACTGTCTATTCCTCCTCTATCGATACTCTGAGCACTGTTCTATTCTCCTCTATCGATACTCTGAGCACTGTCTATTCTCCCTCTGACGATACTCTGAGTACTGTTCATGCCTCTATCGATACTCTGAGCACTGTCTATTCCTCCTCTATTGATACTCTGAGCACTGTTCATGCCTCCTCTTTTGATACTCTGAGCACTGTTCATGCCTCCTCTATTGATACTCTGAGCACTGTTCATGCCTCCTCTATTGATACTCTGAGCACTGTACATTCCTCCTCTATTGATACTCTGAGCACTGTCTATTCCTCCTCTATTGATACTCTGAGCACTGTTCATGCCTCCTCTATTGATACTCTGAGCACTGTCTATTCCTCCTCTATCGATACTCTGAGCACTGTCTATTCCTCCTCTATCGATACTCTGAGCACTGTCTATTCCTCCTCTATCGATACTCTGAGCACTGTTCATGCCCCCTCTATCGATACTCTGAGCACTGTCTATTCCTCCTCTATTGATACTCTGAGCACTGTTCATGCCTCCTCTTTTGATACTCTGAGCACTGTTCATGCCTCCTCTATCGATACTCTGAGCACTGTTCATTCCTCCTCTATTGATACTCTGAGCACTGTCTATTCCTCCTCTATCGATACTCTGAGCACTGTCTATTCCTCCTCTATCGATACTCTGAGCACTGTCTATTCCTCCTCTATCGATACTCTGAGCACTGTCTATTCCTCCTCTATCGATACTCTGAGCACTGTCTATTCCTCCTCTATCGATACTCTGAGCACTGTTCATGCCCCCTCTATCGATACTCTGAGCACTGTTCATGCCTCCTCTTTTGATTCTCTGAGCACTGTACATTCCTCCTCTATTGATACTCTGAGCACTGTACATTCCTCCTCTATTGATACTCTGAGCACTGTACATTCCTCCTCTATTGATACTCTGAGCACTGTAGTCAAGCAGTGCAGACTCAGCTTTGACTACGTTTGGCAGTGTTTTAGGTTTTTTCAAATATTTTTAGGTTTTTTAATGAAAAGTTATGTTTCTTAAACTGTGTACTTTGTTGTTAAAGGATTTTGCAACTTGACAAGTCATTAGAAATAGAACATATTGATTCTCATACTATGTTTCGTTAATAAATTGACTCCTTACCTGGATCCATGAATAAGATGCCATTGTACAGCGCTACGGAATTTGCTGGCGCTATATAAATAATAATAATAATAAATGTTTACACTTTAAAACGCCATTTTGTCCTAAATATTACAAAAAAAGGTATAGACTTTTTACCAACGGGTGGAGCGCTATATTAAGTGTAAAATATAAGGGGGTACACTTACCCCTCAAATACAGTGACAATCTTGAGAGTTTATACTTAAATGTACAGATAAAACAACAAAAAAAGAGAGAATATAGTGCAGATGGTTTTATACCGTACTTATATTTTACACTTAATATAGCGCTCCACCCGTTGTTATAAAGTCTATACCTTTTTTTGTAATATTTGTGTTCTATTGTGGATAAGGGTATTCCACTATTTGTGTTGAGCCGCTTCTTCTGTTTAGGCACTTTAGAGTATCACTCACTATCTCTGCCAAGAGACAGTTGTTTTTTGTATTAAATTAGCCATTTTGTCCTAGGTCAGAGTAGCACCAAGTCAGGGCCTTGTGTATGTCATGGTCAACCGTACGTTTTAGTCCAAACAAAGATTAAGATGTCTAGGTTATGACAATAGACTGACTAAGATTATACCCATGTGAAGTCAAGGATATGTCATTTAAAGGAATCCTATGGTGCCAGGAAAACAAATCTGTTTTCCTGGCACTATAGGTTTAACAGGTACCCCCCTCCCGCAGGGCTGAAGAGGTTAAAACCCTTGGCGCTGTGTCAGGCTTTGCCCAGCTCCTTCCCGGATAACGTCAGCTGGCGGGGGAGACCTAATTCGCATGCACGGCAATAGCCACACACGCATTAGACCTCCCCACAGGAAAGCATTATTCAGTGCTTTTCTATGGGGAAACATCTGACGCTGGAGGTCCTAATGCAGAGCGTGAGGAAGTCCAGCATTAGATATCGGACCAAAGATCCATTTGGATTCCGGAAGCACCCCCCCAGTGGACAACCACTGAGAGCAGACTTAGAGCTGTACTGCGGCACTAAGTGCAAAAGGGACACTGTACCCAGACCACTTTGATTAGCTGACGTGGTCTGGGTGCCAACAGTGTCCCTTTCGTGACCTTGTCATGGTACAAGCTGTTATAGCAGCCTACTCGGCAACAAGGAAACAAGAGGGGCAACTAACATCTCCAGCTTATGTAATCTGAGTCCCCGAAGCCTCCACAGGGGTACCCAAAACCTTCAGAGGGATAACCATTTCCCCCTTACCAGTGAGGGATATTCCGGTATCAAGCTGACACCCCTCAATTGGGTATATCACTCTGGTACTTGAGTGTGCAGCAGTTGCGTACTCACCTAAGATGGCGGCTGGCCCGAAGTGACAAGTGATAGACAGTCAAATGCAACACAACAAGCAGACACACAACCCTACAAGCAACACTCTCACAAACATACAACAGAACATGCAGCTTTCACATACATACACACACCCTGTCCCAGAACTGTTTCCCATATCATCCAACCACCCCCACCTAGTCACATTCTCCCCTCAATCACACCCCAAACTAGCTGTATAAATGCATCCAATCTAATACTCCAAAATATATATATATATATATATGTGTATAGACACAAAAGGAATAGAGAGTCGGCTGTGTATAATCTAGAATAAGAACAAAAAAATACGTAGTGTAATACAGCTAGAAACAGGTTATAGTGCGCTGGTATAATAATGCGCTCACAGGATCCAAATGAATAATGCGCCAAAAAGGTGCCTGCCCCAGTGGGCGGCTAAACGTCTCCACTCTCCACTGGAACTCCAAGCGGACCAAAATATGGAATGAGACTCCAATGTAGGTAGGGTAAAATAAATATGCAGATTTATTATAAAAAAATGGCCAAACACATAAGCCACATAAATAAAATAAGATAAGGTCCTACGCGTTTCGTTCCTATACAAAGGAACTTCCTCAGGGACCAAAGGCAAATAACACAATGATTAAAAACAATCAAATACAAAAATGCATACAGATTGCCATAAATATTTTATTTATGTAGCTTATGTGTTTGGCCATTTTTTTATAATAAATCTGCATATTTATTTTACCCTACCTACATTGGAGTCTCATTCCATATTTTGGTCCGCTTGGAGTTCCAGTGGAGAGTGGAGACGTTTAGCCGCCCACTGGGGCAGGCACCTTTTTGGCGCATTATTCATTTGGATCCTGTGAGTGCATTATTATACCAGCGCACTATAACCTGTTTCTAGCTGTATTACACTACGTATTTTTTTGTTCTTATTCTAGATTATACACAGCCGACTCTCTATTCCTTTTGTGTCTATGTATATGTTGTAAAAGGTCAGGAACTGGGCTACGACCTTGAGAGGCTGTTGTAACTTTATCAGATAAGTATATTCGGATACCATTATACAATTTCAGGTATAATTTCTATACATATATACATGTGTGTGTGGGCTACCCAACGCTTTTGTTTTATGAACTGGGTATCAGGAAATTATTTGGGCATTTCACGTGAATACCACACTCAGTTCTAGAAATTAGGCAGAATTCGGTTTTCTGTTCTATGAGAAAATAAAATATTAACCTTTAATTCATGTTCCAAAAAACGTTACTGAACACTGAGCTCATCATTAAAGAGCACAACGTTTTGTACTTTATTTATTAATATTTTGCGGTTTATTCAACAACTTGGGACCAATTAAATTTTAAATATGTTCTGCTAAAAGCGTTTGCCTAAGACTGGACATGAAGGGGTTAATGTACATTTGCTGCCCTCCTTTACACAAATCATGGTATTGGTTGAGACATACTCCAGTTGACAGTCAAATACACTGCATTCATAAAGTATTCAGACCTCTTCATTGTTTTATGTTGCAGCTACAATTGTTTAAATTATAAAAAAAATTCCATGTCAATCTGCAAGCGATACCTCACACTGAATATCGATTTCAATAACATTTTAGTTTTTTTTCTTTTAATACATTTGCAAAGTTTTTAAAATCTGTTTTTTGCTTTGTCATTATTGGGATTGAATGCAGATGTGAGGAAAAAAAATATAATTTAAACAATTGTAGCATAAAGCTGCAAAATAAAAAAGGTGAAAAATGAAGGGGGTCTGAATACTTTATGAAAGCACTGTACCCGCAATTTAAAAACACTCATCAGCTTTCGTTTTTCACATGCCATAACCCCAAACAATCAGGTTAAATATTCAAACAGAGAAATCAAACTAATTTAGATTCCTCCCCCTAGCTATCTGGTTAAATCAACACTACAGGGTCAGAAACACAAACATGTATTCCTGACCCTATAGTGTTAAAATCACTATCAGTCCCCCTACTCCCCCCTTAAACATAGTAAAATCTTACCTTTATTCCAGTCTGAAGGCACTGGCCCTGCCCCCGATCTCCCTCCTTGGCTGACATCATAAGAAGTGATGATCTTAGCCAATCGCAATGTTTTCCCATAGGAAAGCATTAGATTGGCTGAAATTGTCAATTCTGATGAGGCATGCCAGGGGGCGGAGCCAAATGCCAACCTGGTCAATCAGCATCTCTAAGGGGAAAGCTCAGTGCCTCCATGCAGAGGGTGGAGACACTGAATGTCAGTCACACTGTGCAGCACTGCCCCATGAAGCACCTCTAGTAGCCATCTGAGGAGTCACCAGTGGAGGTATCCGTAGGCAGTAATGTACACACTGCATTTTCTCTGAAAAGCCAGTGTTTGCAACAAAAAATTATATTAAGCTGTAGTTATTCTGGTAACTATAGTGTCCCTTTAATGCTTACAATCATATCAATATCCCTAACTCCTTTTTTAACCTCACCACCTTTTTCTTTTTTTGCATTTCAAATTCATGTTATCATAACTTCTCCCTAGTCCAGTTACAAGCCTGGTATAATCACACAGTGACGAAACCTCAAAAGCTCTCATGCCAACCTTCTATCTCTGTGTTAGGTCAAACCTCCTTATTCATAATGTGATGTCGCTCTATGTATTACAAAACTGTATTTCACTTTGTGATAAACTTTATAACACTCTCCCATTACTAATGAGAAAAGAGAAAGAAGCACTATGTATCGCTCTTGCCTAGCTTATCACTAAAGTCAGAGGGATAGAACATTGGCAGCTGTGAGGTTCAAGGCACAGTAGCCATGGAAGGAAAGTAAATAGTTATGCCGTGTTTGTTTCAGATGTTTGCATACTCTGGATGCAAAATAAAGATGCGCTTGAAAGACAGGACGGTGAAAAAAACAATAATCCCTTTTCTCTCGAGGGTAAATTCCTGTCTAACGAACATTACTTCAATGGTACATTGATGTTTTGAGTAAGCTCCTAGTAGGTCAAAGGGAATTATGGAGCCTAAAATTGCTGTTTTTATTGTACTTAGGAGGAACGAGAGGTTAAACATTGTCCACAAAGTTCTTATGTTACAGAAATATGTTAAATCTCTTTGACCGTTATCACTTAAGATTAGATTTGGCAAGGTCTTCTGGCATGACACGCCCTTTCTTCCTGGCTCTATCTTTCTTTGAATTCACTTTGCCTAACTTTTTCTTTTGAATATTGCGACGTCTCTTGTCCTGCCTCTTCTGCATACGCTCAGCAGTGTGCTCGGTTCGCTTATCCCAGAGCCTCTTCCTCTGGTCCCGTTGTTTCTCCTTGCGCTTCAGGGCCTTCTTCAGCATTCCCTCATCATCCTTGATCTTCACCCCTTCAGCCTTGTACAGAACATTGGTCCATTTGATCTTGGACTCTAGTTCCAAGGCTTTGCTTTCATCCTTTGCCCTCAGTTCCTCCAGTTTGTTATTTCTCAACTCCAGGCGGCTAAGCAGTTGTTTATAATTCTTTCCCGTCATCGGGGTTATGTTGCCTTTCAAACATTCTTTTTTCTCTTTCTTTTTCAGTGGTTTATTAAGCGGTTCGTCATGAACCTCCACCTTGTTAAAGACCAGCGGCACGGAGTCATTTATTTTAACTACTTCAGGTTGCTTAACATCAGCACTCCCAACTTCTTCTATAGTTTCTGCTGCTTTCTTTTTCAGCTCCCTCCTTTTTCTTTTTTTCCGCTCCCTCTCCTGCTTTCTCCGCTGTCGTCTCTTTTCGGCCTCCTCTGGGGAAAGACCTTTGGTAGAAACCTGCATTTGAAGGGGACAAAAAAAGATGGACTATCAAACTTCTAAAATTGAGAAATTGAAAAAGAAAATTATTTATTATACCATGGTTATGAACTAGCATGATGGTTTTCTATGTTGTAAGCTGGACTCCAAGCATAACCCTTCACCTCATGTGTTCACACAGCTAGCAAGCCTCCCAACTAGTCCCAATTTTCAGGTCCTGGCAAGCTGTCCCAACATTTGGGGACACCAGAGACAGATGCGCTAGTGCTATGTTCAGAGCTCTAGGACTCAGCAGACAACACTGAAACAATGCACCCCAAAGGGTCTGCTTTCATTGGGCTGGCCTGAACGATGGACAGGCAGCTCCGCGTGCCTTTACAACTGTTTAGAGATTGGACTCACCAATCCAGGATTGTATTGACTAGAGAACCTCTCTAAAAAAGTTTGGACATTTCCCACAATTCTCTGCTGGCCAAACCTCTGTGCTAGATACCCCCATTTCAATTCAGTTTTTATAAACACCCTAAGACCAGGTGCTAATTTTGGATCCTTACCTGACCACGGGATTCCTGTATCTTTTCCTGCAGACGTTTCCGTAAAACATCCACGGTGGAGAATGAGCTCTTTGTGGTCCATAAAGCTGTAGGAATACAATAATGTGTTGAAAACTTATAACATATCTAACACAATAATTTCACAATTACCTTAAAAAAGACGGGCCATCATGGAGAAAAAAAAATGGGTTTATTTAGAACTGAACATTTAAGGGCAAAATTGCCAAATAGGAAAAATATCCAACTTAAAGAGGTTTTTTTTGGGGGGGGGGTTTAAATCAATCAGCCATTTTGGTGTAAAGTTCGTTTTCCTTTGTCAATTATCTCCAGTTGCCAGTTTATTGAATTAGGCCATAATAATTACATTATGTAACATGTGCTGATATCATTTCTGATGTCAACAGCAAACCAATATTTGTTACAAACAAACAAAAAAAGGCACAGAGATGCAGAACCTTTGTAACCTTACCACTAGATGTATCTGAATCGCTTTAAGAATTTTATAACAAGTCTATCATGACCAAGCCATGAATGCTGTACGACAGTGACATGTAATGCTGGCTGTACATTGTCTGAAAAATCACCCACCTGTCTTGATTTCTAAAACATGCCTATGTTAGAGGAGCAAAGTCAATAGTAACAGGTACAGCGGGTAGAAAATGTCAAGATAACGAGGTACCAGGAGAACCAAGATTTTTGTCAACTCTATCGAAAGTAGTTTAACACAAACGGGGGGAGGTGCCAACAGATTCTCTGCACTATAACCACTACAATGAGCTGTTGTGAATACTATGTTCTACAGCAGCCGGAACAAGTGCACACAACAATTCACTTTCAACAAGGCAAAGCACCACAACCAATACAATTTACGGCAGTGGTTATCTAACATTTGGTTGGCACCCAAAACTAGATTCTTATGCCAATTCAGTGAATGATCTTTTTTCAAAATAATGTGGCTAAACAAGTCCAACAGCTTTGACACAGACAAAGAGAACAAAATCAAAATGAACAGAAATTTCAATTCTGTCAAAATGCACATTTACAATTCAACGGCTGGAAAGGTCCTATATACGGGTACTAGGTGTGTGGAGAGACATTTATCCTGAGACTTGGAAACACAACTTTTAAATAGAAGACTGGTGAGAGATTTATCGAAGTGTCCGGAAAATTGGTACACAAAAGTGTTGAGGTGGAATGATCATCAATGGAATGTTCCTGTTGATGCCATTGGTTTTCATCGCAATTGCACCATTTTTCAGAACATGACATTTTAATAAATATCCTCCAATGTGGAAAAACAAAATGTACAAATAATGGACAATCGGTATAGCTTTTTGTCGGCTTTAAACTCCAAAAACAATCTATACATGGAATAGAATTGTGTGTCCCCAACTGATGGATATTGACACTTTTCAATTCACCATCCTTCATCAGCTGCTAAAATACCATTACATAGCAGCAAACAGATATTTGAAGCTGCTGGTGCCTCTGGAGTCCCACAGACATCAAGGTGTAGAGTCCTCCAGAGTCTTGCAACTGTGCATAAACCTTCTATTCGGCTCACAAGCCATGGTGCTCACAAGCAGAAATGGCTGCATTGGGCAGAAAAATACATGAAGACTAATTTTCAAACAGTCCTGTTGATTGCCGTGCAACCATGGATGGTCCAGATGGATGGAGTAGTGAATGGTGGTGGACGGCCACCCTGTTCCAACAAGGCTGTGACATCAGCAAGGTGGTGGTGGAGTTATGTTTTGGGCCGGAATCATGGGAAGAGAGCTGGTCGGCCCCTTTAGGGTCCCCGAAGGTGTAAAGATGACCTCTGCAAAGTATGTGGAGTTTCTGACTGACTACTTTCTTCCCTGGTACAGAAGGAAGAACTATGCTTTTCGTAATAAAATCATCTTCATGCATGACAATGCACCATCTCATGCTGCAAAGAATACCTCTGCATCAATGGCTGCTATGGGGATAAAAGGTGAGAAAGTCATGGTGTGGCCTCCATCCTCCCCTGACCTCAATCCTATTGAGAACCTTTGGAGCATCCTCAAGCAAAAGATCTATGAGGGTGGGAGGCAGTTTACATCCAAACAGCAGCTCTGGGAGGCTATTCTGACATCTTGCAAACAAATTCAAGCAGAAACTGTCCAAAAACTCACAAGTTCAATGGATGCAAGACTTGTGAAGCTGCTATCAAATAAGGGGTCCTATGTTAAAATGCAACGTGGCCTGTTAAAATGTTTAAAAAGTTAAAATGTTGTTATAAGTTTGATTGTAATAGCTTTTGATTTCAGTAAATATGCTGCAAACACAACAAATGACAATTTTCAGTTCTTTGCAACCTATAAGGTGTTTTGAAACTTACTGTGCGTAATAATTTGGAACAGTGCCTTGTAAGTTTTTTATGTTTAAAAAAAATACTGTTACCGTTAGGAGGTTTGTTCAATAAAATTTAAATTGTACTCTTAATAGTTGATAACATGAGAATTATGCTGACTGTTATTTACATCAATTATTTAAGTAAATGAGAAAAATATCAGTTGCATAA
This sequence comes from Pelobates cultripes, assembly GCA_933207985.1. Taxonomy (NCBI): domain Eukaryota; kingdom Metazoa; phylum Chordata; class Amphibia; order Anura; family Pelobatidae; genus Pelobates; species Pelobates cultripes. The sequence goes on from OW240920.1 coordinate 134,247,594, forward strand.
TAATTTGGAACAGGGTGTATATGACGCATGGCACTGCTGTGAGCTTTGTTAAGGAGTTCTAGCCTTTGTTTGCCATATCTGGCGATTTCTGCAACACTATGACATGTGTTTACGTTGTCTTAAATATTTATAGAATAGAACAAAAACGGACTAAAAAGATTAGCCGATTGAAACCTTAGATACGAAATTAAGGATAACCCACAGTAATCTGAGACCAAACACAGGAGTGAGAAATAGAATCCATACCACGCAATACGTCTGAATGGGAACAAGAATAAGGCTAAAACCGTATTAGTTAATTTTTATTAGGCAACAAAGGAGTCTTAAAAACACCCAGTGTACACAAAACGTAAAGTAAACCTACTCCTAAAGTGCACACCTGTGTATGTGTACTGAAAGGTTGGTAAATACTCCAAAAACCTATGTCCTGCTATTAAACATGGGGGTAGAGCATACCCTTATCCTTACAGGCAGCTAAAATTGGTATTTCTGTGCTTCGAGCTGCCAGGTTTCAGGGGTTTATTACACAAATTAATGGTCACAGAGCCAAGAAAATGGTAATAAAAGATCACATATTAAACATGCATTACCTTAAAGGAAACCTATAGGCTAGGAATCCAAAATTGTATCCCAAGCATTATAGTGCCCCCCTCGCACTTCCCCACACCGTGCAGAAAGGGTTAAAATCGCCTAATTCACTTTACCTGAAACCAGCATCGATATCCCTCAGCACTGGGCCAGGCTCTGCCTCCGCTCCTCCTCCCCAGACAGCAATCACATTTGGACAACCTCATAGGAAAGCATTGAATCAATCATTTCCTATAGGGTTTTAGGTAACGTTGGATGTCCTCATGCGGAGCGTAAGAACGTCCAGCGTCAGTTAGGAGACCAAAAGTCGTCTAACAACCCAGAAGCGCCTCTTGTGACTGTCTTGTAGAAAGCCAATAGAGGTGGAGTTAACCCTGCAATGCAATTATTGCAATTTATCAATAACTAAAATAATTACCATTGCAGGGTTAAACTGACACCGATACTGCAACTTTAGTGTCCCTTTAATGTAATCAGGTTCTGTCACTAACTAATAAATGCAAGATCATGAGACCTAAAGATTCCTTAAAACCTACGCATACCCTAGACTGTAGAATGCCTACATATAAATCTGACATAATGATATACTATCTGATTCAGAGTGCTCACTGTAAACTGAATACTTGTATATGTATTTGTATCATTTGGGGGTAGGGTGACTGCGTGCGCATTCACTCCAACCAGCTCCTGGCACAATGCTTTGACTGGAGGACGGTGGCAGTCAACACTCATCAAGTAACCTTTTTACAATAATCATTTAACCAATTAGGTAGATGCCCATCAGTTTATACTTCAGGCTAGCAAGGCATCATGGGAGTTGTAGTTAAACCAGGGCTCCGAATGTCAATGCCTATGCTTCTACACAGGCCTAAAAATGACTTGCCACTGAAAGCCTGGAGGATCCATGGCACAGACACCGGGGGTAAATTTCTACTCGCCAATGGCTAATAGACAAGTGGAAATTTTCAGCTACAGTTTAACAGTTCGGGATCTTCCTTTGGCCAGTTCCAGTTTTAATCTATATACTTCCCAAACATGGTTCAGACTAAATCTATACCTATCTGAGTGTGAATGTGTCACACCATTGTGTTGATGACAAACAGGTTCACTTTAACGTTTAGGATTATATTTACACTTTATTAGCACACGACTCCCTTAGTGTAAAAGGTCCATCATCATATAATTAGTGTTGATGACAAATACTAAGGGGTGTAATACTAAGAAGATGTAGAAGTGTCAATCACGGTCACAAATTTACCAAAATTATAGGATTTTTCTACTATGCTATTACGAAGCTGTGTATTGTGTCATATAAGAACACTGTAAATGTAAAGTGGGGATTTAGACATATTTTACAACATTCCTCATTGAGGATGATCCAGCAGTAATGTGACTAAATCATCAATTTTCATCCTATCTTTCTTTAGATTTAATTCTAGCTATTTTGTTAACCCATCATCTCGCCTCAGCAAAAAAAAAAAATAAAATAAAAAAAAAAAAGATTCATGTTGGCAGCTATTCCTTAGCTCAGATTAAGAAAAAGAAAAAGTTATAACGAACATCCCCCAACTGGGTGACAATATAATAAATGTTGCCTAAGGCCAGAGAGTGAAAAAATAAAGGAAATTGCCACATAAGAATGCTGTCATATCACATTTTCTGGCACCACGCATAGTGAGATATACGAAAGCTGAAGGCATCTGGACAACATCTGATTGAATCAGGTGTAGCCGTAGAACTTTAGGTCCATGAAGTTGTTACAGCTCTGAGAGAATGGGATTGCCTATCTGATGGAAGACGACACCTGGTCCTAACTGAACAGTAGAGCGATCTGAAGTTATCCATCAAGCTACTGTTATTATTTTCTTTTGTTCTATGGGAATGCCAAAATAAGGTTCTAATGGACCTTCCATGGTTTGGTTCACTCCAAGTAAATCATAAAACATCTATTCAAGTCCAGAGAATGGAACTTATTAATTTAATTATTCTTGCAACTAGGACATACAATTTGTAGGACTATTTACCGGAGGATAATAGAAAGAAAAGTTGAATTTGCCATAATAATAAATGTCATCCAATTTGTCTTCCAAGATTCTGCATGATAAAAAATTTTTTTTTACCAACAGTGAATTTCTAATTTCCTAGAATTAAAGGCAGTACCATATTCAAAGTTCTGCACATCCACAGAGAGCATCACATTCGCAGGGCAACGCAATATAGCCAGTGCGTGCATTTCACCATCCATACTGCCCAAGAGTAGCTCCCTGGAGTTCTCCCATCTGATCCGGCACGGGCAAGATGGGAAGACTCAGCTGAAAGGTAGGCACTCTTGAATTACCACTTCTATTATTTACGCTTCTAATGACTTACCATACTACTACATGTATTGTCTACCACATGCACAAACAAGACTGGGATTTTGGGCTGCCTTATACCGAGATCGAGGTCCCCAAGGCCATTACCCATATGAAAAAGAAGGGCCAATGGGAAGGACCTACATTTCTCCTACTCTTATCGACAAAGTGAGAGCAATAATGAAGGCAAATTTAACGGTCAGCATGCCCAAGAAAATGTGCGACAGTGTATTAAAACAGTGTTCCCCAACCCAGTCCTCATGGACCACCAACAGTCCAGGATTTATGTGTGTCCCTGTTTTATACCAATGGAGATACTGACAAGATCTGGACTGTTGGTGGTCCCTGAAGACTGGGTTTGGGAACACTGGTTTAAAAGGTTCAGTAGTTTACTGTTGAAGAACAAGTTAAAGTCTCCAGGTGGAATCCTAGCGATAAGTCAAATCCTAGATTTTTTTTTTCCCAAGAAAAACCTCTCATAACCTACTCCCCACAACAATTCCTTGCTTTATATAACTCAGTGGGTTATTATAGTACCTCCCATGAGCTATGTCAAGTCCTCTATTGCTTTAAGATAGATCCCAACCTAGAGATCATTGGGGAAAAAATACAAAACAAAATATTCACTAAACAATGAATGAAGGAGAATTGTAAACTGGAAACGACTCAGGTTTGCAATTGAGTTTAGAATTCACTACCATTCAGAAGATGTATATTCAAAGTTTGTGGTGGTGGGGGGAGGAGGGGGGGTTTAACAGTTCCACGTCCCTCCAGTCTCTTAAAGATTCGCTATCTCTGAGATTTATTATATCTAATAAAACTGACTGTTTACACTTGATCAAATAAATACAATACAAATAGCTATGACAATGAACAAAGTTTGAATAAAATATTTGCTGAGAAGGCTTGTCCATTCAGACGTTCCATCCCAATAGATGATTGATAATGCTGCCTCTTCATTGATATAGCAAAACAAATAAGATCATACTTGCTCAAACCAAGATTTTATCACCCGAGGATAAGGACAATGACATATGTGACTTGGAAAAATGTTAATGTTAATAAATAACCTTGTTTTGATTGTACTTACACTATACAGAGCCCACTTGTATTAAGTGAAAGACACTTATGTGTAAAAAAATACAATAAAAGTAAGGTGTTTCTTGCAGCTGGTAACGCTAAGAGGACCTGCGTGACTTGACAATGGATTTACAGGTACAAAATAGTCTGCAGACATCAAAATCAGATGTCACGCATGGATTATGAAGAGCATGCCCAAAGAAACATGTACATATTCCCAGTTAAACACATTTTTAAATCCTTTGATTACAACTTGAGTATCAGAAGCAACCACTGTCAGAGGCAGGCGTCACCGAGCTGTCAGGATAAGATCATCATATGTGAAACATTTGTTTTTTTTGGAAGCGATTGCACAATATATTTCAGGTGGATGGGTCACATTTTTGTTATTTGCACAAAGAAAGAAAAGAATTCTATGATTCTTCTGATTCATTACAACTCATTGTTTATTGAATAAGGCCACGTCTGCTAACTTGACAGCTGGCTTACTTCTCATCTCAAACAAGTTGCACAGCAGGTACAGATGATGATTAAGCAGAAAATGTTCTGACGGCTAAACCAAAAAAGTGTGGCACAAGAACTTTAGGAAGTAAAATATCATAAAACAAAAAAAACCCATACTGGGTCACTGACTTGGCTGTGATTTGTCAGGATTTCATCAAGGAACTGCAGAAATCTGGGTAAAAAAAACCAACCTAAATTTAGAAAATCCTCCCAAGTCATTAATGATTTCAGCTCAGCTACATTGGCCTCGAATTTCCAATCACCCTGTGCATTTCTGTCTAGTGAATAACTGTGATTGCTGCACATTCGGCGTCTTCCTCCTGTCGTTAGCATGCTAGATGCCGGGCGCTTAAAACTCATCTTTTATTGACGCATGTTGCTCATTTAAGGTGCCAAGTTTGGACGCCGCCAGTCATATTTTGGCATCCTTTAAAGCACTCGGCCGCTTATGATCTATTTGCCAGTTTGTGGTCTTTACTTGTGTAGTGTTGTGCTCGTTCTGACACGTCTGCTGCATTTGGATGTATTCTAAGAGGGTTTGCCATAACCTGAGCATGGAACACCATTTATTATTTGATAAATTATCTCATAGGATGTGTGCAGCCGTTGGGCATCACCTTACTTACATGGTAAGCCTGACAGACAGACAACGTTGGGTTAATGAGATATTAACCTCAGTCCTCTTCCAGATACCCTATTTTCAATTTGTAATGTGCCAGGGATATTATCATAACTCACCGTTCACTTGGCCAGTCCTCAGGCTGGCTTCCCGTTTCCTTCAGGTGCCAAATCAAAGGGCTGGCACCAACTTACATAATAAAACAGAATAAATAGATAAACCTCGTCAAAACATAATAATAAAATGAGCCCTTATGTGAAGTAGGTCGTAAAAACATATACATACACAGATCAAAGAGGCTCTCTTTATGTAGTGATGAAAACGACCATCCAAGAGGATACCATACTTCTGATAAAACACCATGGTGAAACACGTAAGGTGTAACATAGATTGGATTTTATTACGATTCTTGATTTTTATTTTTATTTTGTTTTGATTGTTTCTGCTTTTTAATTTTTTTTTTGTTTTCATTTCAATAGCATTATTCTTATTTCATTTTAATTGGAGTTTTTTGTTTTTTATATATTACTGTATTTATTTAATTTGGCTTCCTGGTTCTACACATCTACACCACTAGACCTCCATTACACTAGAGCAGGTATGATCTGCTCTATGTAAGTAGGATACTTACCTTTAACAAATATTTTTTACATACTGTTCCATTGAAATTCTCTTGTTTATACCTCCACAGATTGTCCCATTATCGGAGGAATATTATCACTGCTGACCACTATATATCCCGAGACGGGGATTGCACCTTAAACGCTGACTACAGCAGAGCTCTTAGTAGCTCTAAAAGGTGTGAGTGAGCCTTTGTCATAGAGTTTATAACTTATTCATTGTTGTAACATATTGCACTATTATTTGTCTATTTATCTTCTCTTTGAGTCATTCATCACTATATAAAAGAGGTTCTTTGATCTATGCATGTATATGTTTTATGTACTACTAATAAAAGGGTTCATTTTATTATCTTTTGGCACAGTCTTTTTTTTTTTCTGATTGTGTATTGTAACAAATTGGGGAATCCCTGTATTATTTATCGCTGCCTTATCTGTAGATTATATTGAGCACCTACTCTATACTAACACAGTCCTGAACTATTCCACCCCTCATTATATTTCCTCTTTAATACACAAACACACCTGTTCTCGTTCCCTTCATTCTGTGACTGACCATATCATCCTCTGTGAGTTCCAGAATAGCTAATAGCAAGAATGTTGGCATAATATTTCCTATAGACTGTAAGCTCGTTTGAGCAGGGTCCCTTTTCAACCTATCGTTCCTGTACTTGTCCTATTTATAGTTAAATTCCCCCCTCTCATAATATTGTAAGGCGCTACGGAATCTGTTGGCGCTATATAAATGGCAATAATAATAATAATAATAATAATAATATTAATATAAATGATGATAGTAATAATAATAAATGCTTTTTCCATGTCATGTTTTTGTAATGTTTCTGCTTGAAATGTAAACAGGAATACAAGTCTTTTGCTAAAATAAACATAAATCACACCTACTAACTGTCCCGATTCCACTGGAATTTGCCTATTTATAGAGGGTTTACTTTTCTGGCTTGCGGCTTCTGGAGTCATCAGAGACATCACCTAACAGTGCATCATTAAAGGGACACTATAGTCACCAGAAAAACTACAGCTTATGGTATTTGTTCTGGTGAGTAGACTCTTTACCTTCAGGCTTTTTTAATGTAAACACTGTCTTTTCAGAGAAAATGCAGTGTTTACCTTACAGCCTAGTGATAACTCCACTGGCCACTCCTCAGATGGCTGACAGAGGTGCCTCCTGGGGAAGTGCTGCAGAGTAAGCAGCACTGTCATTCATCTCCACCCTCTGCATGCAGACACTGAACTTTCCTCATAGAGATGCATTGATTCAATTCATCTTTATGAGGAGAGGCGGATTGGCCAGTGCTGTGTTTGACTTGTGCTGGCTCTGCCCCTGATCTGCCTCCAGTCTCAGCCAATCCTATGGGGAAGCATTGTGATTGGTTCAGACTACCACTTCTGATTAGGTCAGCAGACAGGGGCATGTCTTAGGAAGAGAGGGGCAGAGCCAGCAGCTGCAGACTTGAATACAAGTAAGATTTTACTATAATTAGGGATGCCAGAGGGGGGGGCTAGATGGTGGTTTTAACAGTATAGGGTCAGAAATACATGTTTGTGTTCCTGACCCTATAGTGATCCTTTAAATGCTCTCACACTATTTTATATTAATGGAATGCCTTTCTGCCTGTGCAAAATAATTGAGCACTCTTCCCTGGTTGGCTGTCTGGCAGGATAGACTTTTAAACCAGGATATTTAATTAAACAAGAGAAAAGGGTGGAAGTGATACAGAAGGTAAATGGCTTGAGAGAGAAGACAGGGGAGAGAAAAGAAGGGAAATTAGTTGATAGAACACATGGAGGAGAGGAGGACACTATGGGATAAAAACAAAAACAAAGAGCAATAGGTGAAAAGCGATTTAAAAAAGCTGTTCTTGAGATGGGATTGTAGCAGGTGTGGAGACGGAGGAGGGACAGTTAGTGTGACAAACTCCCCTTCCCACGTGAGTTTTTTCACAAGCTTCTGGAGGAGCTTGCTTGCCAGCCTGCTGCCCACACACTGTGGGCCCTGCAGAGAAACCTGTAAAAGACTAGTTAACTGGCTTGGTTCGTGCCCTTTCTCCATGGACCACCTGGGAGCATGTTAAGCCTAATTGATAGTTTGTAACACGTTCCACTGCAGGGTTCTAATTGTTCGTATGGGTGGCCACTGTTCACATGAACGACCACGAGGTGGCGGCCATCTTGTTCACATGAACGAAGGCAGCGGTGTTTGGTCGTCGTGTTCATGGAACTGAAATTGGACACAGAAACTCCCGAACACCGCTGGACTTCCATCATCACCTGCGTTCACTTCTATACGACTTAGAAGGGCACTGTTCGGTGGAAACATTCCCACGAACAAGGTGAACAAGCTCCAGGGTAGAACTATAGATTCTGTTCTGTAGTTTGTTTGTTTTTAAACTACCGAACTTGACTTGGGTGGTTTTTGGATATGTTGGCCACCCAGATCCGGGCTATCAGGGGATGTAACTTTGTGGGGTTTTTATGTCTTTTTTTTTAAGGGTGATTTTGGGGTTTTGTAATATTGTATGTTTTTCTGTGCATGGAGATAATTGACTTAGTTCAGCTCCTGACTCTCTCAGGCACAGAGGAGGAGTTTGTAACTTGTAACTAGTCCCCTCTCATGTCCAGGAGAGGGATTATCCTGTTTGTGTGGGAATGTCAGGGGCGTGCTTAACATTATCTGAAATTGTATAAAAGCAGGCCGTCTGGCCAGATTAAAACATTTCAGCTTGTACTTCCAGAATTATGTGTCGCCTGGTTACTGGGAGGCGAAAGGGCTAATCACTAATCACTGTTCCAGTGTGGAAGATTCAACAGGGAAATTCCTTGTAAGGACTAGAGCTACCAGGACTGAGTGTCGTCCAGTGCCTGGGGGTGGATAGAGCGAGTTCCCCATTCAGCTCCAGGAGGGAGCAGTTCCAGGACCCCAGTCAAGCCACGGCGACTGTGGGCAGAAGTACTGCGCTTTGTCCCCTGTTGCAGCTAGGAAGCGGTCCGTGGCGGAGGTACGCAGCCAGGGTTACAGGGAGCTCCGTTACAGTTGGTCTGGAGTTTTCCCGGCTCCACTAATCCGTGCAGAACATTTCATGTATATTAAATAACAGATTGCTGTTTGTGAAGCTTTGTCGGGGAAGGTAGTGGTGGGGATTTCCAAGAGAGAAATGTAGTGTTGAAGAAACACTGTAGCGATAGGGATACATATCTGTATTCCTAAGGCTGCAGCCCTGATGCCCTTCATAAGATAGGCCCCACTCCCAATGTAAAAAAAAAAAAAAAAATTACAAAAAATTAAAATAAAAGAAATAACACACTATTAATTAAGCACTGAGTCTCCCTCGGCACTGCCACAACCTCCTCTTTGGATTGTGTCATCCTGAAGGCATGTCAATCCAATGCTCGTCACAGACCTTAGGAGCATGCGCGGCACTCACCGCGATGTGCCAAAGATTCTGCTATACTGAATCACTGAATACAATGATTCTCCATGGCCGGCCATGACGGCACTACACATGCACGGTATGCTATGGTAGGAGTATCTATAATTAAGATACCCTGGGGCTTGGCAGGACCGCAGACACTATAACAACTTCATTAAAATCAAGTTGTTAAAGTGCCTATAGTGTCCCTTTAATGAACAGACAATTGATAAATAAAAAATCCTTATAATGTGCGTTATTCCATGTGTGCATTGGAAGGTATTAATATCATGCATTGTCTAGTCGCCGTTTTCCATTTCCCATCCACACGCACAAATATAGAAGGTATCATTTACATCTTTTTTTGTTGGGAAGAGACATTCCCCTCCCCCTACTCGTACAGAATGACGTTTGCTGACATTTTAGCTCAGACAGTGCAGGTTTAATTGCAAAACAAACAAAACATTGTGGTTGTCTGGATAATGCTGTTTAGGTTAGGAGAAAGGAGTAAAAGAGAAGAGAACAATAGCAGTACAAAAAAAATATGCTAAAAACTGGCTGGGCAGCTAACCAAATAGTCTCATTTAGTAAAATGGCATTCTTTTTTTTTTCCCTTTCCTTATACCATGTATATAAATGATTCTACTACCACCTTGCCATTATTTATATTTATTATCTTTTTTTTCCCTTGACTGATGAATTGTGGGTAGATTACCCTGGCAACTGAAACTGAACTCGCCCATTGCCGAAGATCACACTCCCCATAAGAAAAAGTAGTCCCATACTTTTTTATACATATACACACACACACACACACACACACACACACACACATTATATATATATATATATATATATATATATATATATATATATATAAAAATAACTAAGGTTAATTTAAAAATTAAAAATAAATAAAAACAAGCGAAAATAAAAGGACAAAAAAAAGAGACTAATCTAAAACCAAAATCGACAAAGTGATAGTGCTTTAAATGGACAACTTCTCATCATACAGCTAGTGATGGTGCATAAAGTTCCCTGGACTGTGTCTGCACAGAGCCACTATAAATGGAATTACCTGCCAGAAATACCTGAAGTCTTACTTGCCATCCAAGTTCAGAGTGTAGCGCATAAATAATGCACAAGTATCTACTTCTCTCAAGCCACAGCTGTTCGCCAGGTGGCTTGCGACATTGTTGCGCACAGTGTATTCACAAAACCTTTGGACATGACTGCAAACCGGCTGGTAGCAGCTTAATAAGAAGTTTGACAAATGTAATCTGATGAGAAGATCTGCAACTGATGGTAAAAACTACATATCCCATAATACCCAGCTGGACAGATAATAAGAAACAAATCAATTGACCAGAATTAAAAGGAGCCCAATTAGTGAAGGGCCCTTCAAGGAGCCCCATTAGTAAAAGTCCTTCCTGGACTGGAAGGGATCTGTGTGCTTCTTCTGGTCATGATTACTAAGTGACCCAACATGCAGAGTGTAAATGGTAATAGATTTAAAGGTATACCGGTCCTTAGAATGGCTGGGCTTTACGTTTGATAGACAGAGAATAGTAAGAGACAAGCAGAGTCATGGAAACCAGGAATTAGGGAAGCCAGTAGCCAAGTAACAGGATTGCAGAATGGAGAATGGTCAAAAAAGCCGAGATCCAATAACCAGAAATATACAGAGAATACAACTCACTATTGGAAACCAAAAATTAGAACCACAACAGCATAATAACATAGGTTCAGGGAAACCTTTTATATTATGGCTCTTTAATTTTGTAACCATGCCCCCAAAACGGTCGAATTCAAAAGTGAAGTCACCAGTGGTGTATGTTTCGAATTGTTTTCAAACACACCGTCTCCTGCTAGTTGCTAGTAAACATAATGCTCTCGTTTTACTAGTGAAATATAAAACTGTTCCAGAGAAGACTGTGAAACCATTCTGTAAAAGCCAGAGAGAGATTCTGGTTGACACAACGTATCTGTTGAGAGGCAGAGTACGGTACAAATATACTGGTTTAAAGTAAGGTACAGGCCACAACCTTTCAGTGGACGTAATAAAGGCTGATTCACTTAATGAATTCCGGAATATACAGAGCTATTCTGAAAACCCTGAAAAATAAATACAATATAGCAGAACAATGTGCACCCTCGCAAGATTATGGACATCAAACTATCTCGTACAACATTTCTCCTCACTTTTTCTGTAAATAATAAAATGATGGCAAAATAAATTCAATTGAAAATGTCAAATTATGTTATTTTGTGGTATCCCTGAGTAGCAATGTATGTATGACGTTTCTGCTTTATACTGTGACTATGTGCTAGCTAATTATCCCATAATTCTTTTTTTTTTTTTAATTTTTAATAAAGGGAACTTCGGTAGCCAAGGGGTGAAGCGGTTTGTCAAGGAAGCAAACCATAGTGGAGAAATCTTAGTACCTCAACTGCCTCATGTACAGGTATCAAATTAGTCTGCCCTCACAAGCCACTAGCATTTATTGTAGGGACGAAAAAAAAGACAGGATCCAGGAAAAAAAAATGTGTAACGTCTATAAACACGCACACACACTAGCACAGAGCAGAGACAGCCCAATTATCCCCTAATACCACAAATAATACCGGAGACCCCTCCTAAACTAAAGGCTCATGGCCATTTGATCGATGCAAAATGAACATATTAAGAAATGTTAAATATAAATTCAAGATTCTGATCAATCACAACTTCCCTTTTCCATTTGTAGCTCTTAATCCCTTTAAATCCAACTGCTTGTTCCTTGTTGTTTTATTTCACAATCTCACATTATTTGCACATACTGGCTATAACAATATTCTTTTTACAACTACTTCCAAGGGATTAAAGAACCCAGCTACAGAGCTGCTACAATAGAGTATGTGCAGCGCCATCTTGTGGCTATAACGTGAATCAAATATACAACGTTTTCAAAGTGGCACTGTCATGCCAACCCTACCGTTCTCCTATTGTTTCCACTTCTCTTCCTCTCTCTGAATCTGTTCTTCTTTTCTTTATTTCTGATCTAGTTCTCTTTAAAACATAAGATAAAGTAGGGACTACTTCCTCTTGTGTATTTTTCCTACGCCTGACTTTCTTTGATCCAAGGAGGAGCGTAAGTTAGCTCCATTGCCTGTGTCAGTGAAAATACTTACCCTTTTCTATTTTAGAAAAAAAGAGGGTACCACTTTATGGATTCTAGGGTTTCACAAATGTGTCAGTGGCAGGTGACTGCCATTAACATTGCAATCACTTTTTTTACCACACGTTACACAGACAGGTGAATTTTAGGGTGTTCAGCTACCTACAAATTACTCTAGAACTCCCATGTAGACGCATCTTTAGAAAGAGGGGTCATATGCCCAAGTAACTATCAGGCTATCACAACATCAGCTGTGATCACTTGATAATACCATATAGATAACTAACAAAATCATGGGGCTCCCCGTTGCCTTCGCAAAATGCCTGGATGACCATGAGACCATTTATTAAAAACAGAAATCGTCCTCTTTGAAATAAGTGGGCTTGTGACATATGATCATTGTGGTGCAATTATTTTATATTTAATTATTAATATTTGTACTGTTTTATTAAATTAATGGAGTTTGGACAAGGGTTGGATCATGAATATTTTATTTTAACACATTATAACACAAGGTTTAAAAATAATATTAGGAAGTATTGCTTTACTGAGAGGGTAGTGGATGCATGGAATAGCCTTCCAGCTGAAGTGGTAGAGGTAAACACAGTAAAGGAGTTTAAGCATGCGTGGGATAGGCATAAGGCTATCCTAACTATAAGATAAGGCCAGGGAATAATGAGAGTATTTAGAAAATTGGGCAGACTTGATGGGCCGAATGGTTCTTATCTGCCGTCACTTTCTATGTTTCTATTACACCGCTCGCTGTGAAATTAAACATTTGTGTAGTTTGAAATAAACAGAATACTTTAATATTTCAATATTTTTTCCTTGTGCATTTTCTGCATAAATTAGAAGATGCCAAGTAACAAAAAAAACACCTTTTTATCACCCACTGCTGATCTATGCAGTATGTTTTCATTCTGTGGTTTTCTTTTTAAATCTATAAAGCTTGACAAAGACCTGGTCGGGTCAAAACGTTGCTTTGCTCTATGTTTGCTCCAATAATGCTGCTGATTTGCTATCTACTTGGGTGCCTGGACCAACACTTTATTTTACATATTTGACGTGGGGTCTGACCTTCCCCCGGATCCGATGCACCTTGGTAGCCTGGTGAGTGTGGTCTCCTCCAATTTACTTCTTTTTAAATCTAGACATATTTGATGTCTTTGTCTCATCTCTGTACAACTACAGCTGACTCCTTGTGCTATATCTTACTTATGCAATTACTGTCTGTGACTTGCTATTTCAATAAGCTTTTGAAAATCTAAATTTAAAAATGACACATTTATCTTGTAATTTTCAGTTTACTAATTTGCTGTTTTAAAGAAAAACAGGTAAATAATCAAAGTTTGCTTTTTTTGTGAAGCTAAAATATTTAGCTTTTTTTTTGTGTGTGAAGCATGCCGTGTATTAGTGAAATAATTATAGAATAATTACTGCAATGCTGTGTTTCACTGGATACGCTATGGAAATTGCACCAATACCTACACCCTACAAAGTAAATTTGAAACCGTAGCTCACAAGCATTAGCAGTCACAATATATTTTTCATTCCTACCATGACACTGCCGCTTACCTGAATCCTGTGTTTTGGAACCGCGTAGAGATGAAATTGGAACAGTGCCCTGTGCGTCCCTGTCCTGTATCGCCTTCCCACCAGATTTTCGTGATCTTGTTTTCTTCTTCTTCTTCTTGGGCTGGGATTGTTCACTTGTGTCATCCCTGTTAACTAGGAGTTACAAAGGAAGAAACAAAACAAAAAACACATAAATAATGAAAAACTGTGGCACAGTTTGGTTCTTAAAGGGACACTATAGTCACCATAACAACTACAGCTTATTGTATTTGTTCTGGTGAGTAGAATCATTACCTTCAAACTTTTTGCTGTAAACACTGTCTTTTCAGAAAAAGCAGTGTTTACATTACAGCATAGGAATACCTCCACTGGCCACACCTCAGATGGCTGCTAGAGGTGCTTACTGGGGCAGTGCTGCACAGTGTAATGGACATTCAGTTTCTCCACCATCTGCATGCAGACACTGAACCTTCCTCATAGAGATGCATTGGTTGTGTTGGCTTGTGCTGGCTCTGCCCCTGATCTGCCTCCTTGACAAGCTTAGCCAATCCAATGCTTTCCTAAGGGAAAGCATTGTTATTGGTATTGAGCAACACTTCTGATGATGTCAGCCAAGGAGGCAGATCAGGGGCAGAGCCAGCAGCAGCCTGGAATAAAGTTAAGATGTTACTATATTTAGGGAGGGCAAGGGGGGCAGGGCAGATGGTGGTTTTAACATTATAAGGTCAGGAGTACATGTTTGTGTTTCTGCCCCTCTAGTGTTCCTTTAATATTTAGGTATTTTGGGCAAAGGCTGTGGTAGGGGGACCAATTTACTATTACTATTATAAAGTTATTTTTTTGTTTTTCGTTTATTTCTGTTAAAAGAAGGGGCTTGCTTTTGTATTGTGTGCTAAATAGGCATATTAGACTTCAGTTGTCTAGGGGAATGGTAGATGAACTACAGCTAACCAGCTGGTTAGCTAAGCACCAGCAGAAACGTAGTCCTGGTAATGCTAGAATGCTAATGGCTGGCTATCATCGAGCTTGGAGGATAAAATAAATCTCAATCAATATGTGTGTGGGAATGGCACGGTTACACGGGGAGTAGTGAAAACACAGAGCAGCCCCTAGAAAGGGAACTGAATGATGGCACGGTGTATTTGTGGCCGGTCCTCACCTTGTTTCCGTTTCCGGAACTCTGTATTTTGTTGCATGCATACTTTCTTTCCCAGACTTTGGATATAGGAATCCTTCTTCAATAAAGATGCCATTATTCACCTAAAACATGGCATATATATTCATGATCCATAAATCTCAAAGCATACACACAGTTATACATTTTAATACCATTAGACATAATGGATGCCATTGTTATTCAAAGGTATAAGTTGAAGAGTCAATAATTCCTGGGAGCCATCATAGCAAGAAATCGCTTACTGACATAAGGCGTTGTTTTGTGCAAAATTAAAAATGACAAACCATTTTTAAATAGTCAGTCTAAGAAGCATAGCCACTTTGTATCACTGCAAACTGCATGGTGTTTAGAGAACTCTGACCTCCCTCTCATGTTTAAGTAATTTGCAAAACAAAAAATCGCTGCCGCTACAAGACAGCCCACCAGGCCTGTCAATCAGGCATCCTGGAACACTTCAATGTGGGTTGGCTTGTATCGATTTTGTCGCTGTTATGCATGTGCACACTGCACTCGCAATATGGAAGTCTCTCCCGGGACTAACGGACAGCAGCCACAGTATTGATGCTGCCTTATAACACACTTTTACTGTACTTTTATACCACCAAATAGCTATAAAACATGACATCATTACAATTCTTTAGGCGTACTGTAGCCGTTAAAGTACCAGGATTGCCTTATTTTAAAACGTCTTGACTTCTAACCAGGAGAACCGCCGGACGCTACTTCCTGCCTCATCTATGTCTTCTAGATGCTCTAGGTCTGAGCTAAGTCTGGTGGTGCACGGCTTAGCTCATTGCTGAGAGCAATCAGCTGACACTCTCAGCCACTGAGCCAGGCCTGCATTGAAAGGCTTAGTTCAGGAGAGCCAAATGAAGCTCCTGCTTAGGAGCTGCAAGCTCTCTATAGGAAGCAGTGGAGACAAGGAGTGGTGTGTGGTGGTTGCCATTTCAGAAGTCAAACCATACAAACAGGATTTAAATACTTACAATGGGAGTAGATGTGCACTCCTGGCACCATAACCACTACAACGCTCTGCGTTGGTTATGATTCTTGAAAGTTTACGGATTGCTGTTTAGTACATAATCTCTTTCATGAAACAGAAGCTAGATTAACAAAAAGCTGGTTAAATAGGAAACTAAGAAGCTGGTCTTTAGGATTCATCTTAGTTGTAGTCACAGCTAATCAGATTGTTAATTGTTTGGTAAACAGAGGGAAGGCGTGTAGAGACATGTCACTAAGCTGTAGTCATTATATTGGATAAATTCCACAATGCACGTGGTGATGTGAAAACCAGATCGCAAAATTCTGGAAATATTCTCAACTCAGCTATGGTCGAAGCCTGCATGACAATTTCATCCTAAATATTAAAATTTATTGTGGGGGTTTTTTTTTATGTTGTTGTTAATAAACCCCACCGACAATCTACAATGTGGTAAAATTAACCACATGTTCCTGGTCACACATCACTTGTAAACACTTACTGTCAATACCAGAAAAGGGGACATACTAAAAGGAATGACAGATTGGAATGCCCATAGAGTTTAACAAGGCAGTGGAATGCCCATAGAGAATAATGGAAGTGAAAGGAATGCCCATAGAGAATAATGGAAACAAAATATTTCAATTAGAGACAAAACTATTACACATATGAAATCCATATTTTGCCACAATATTCTCCAGATTCAGTGTCAATTTTTGAAATTGAAATTAAGTGGGATTATCATTGTTTTCTATAGAATGACAATGGCGAATGACTAAAGAGAATGCCCATAGACTATAATGGGAGGCAACACATAAACTCATTTGCAGGTAAATCTCTGTTATGTAGCAAATTTATCTTTACCACATGTGTTCCCCAAGTACAGCAGTAGATTGTAAAAGTAAATTTATCTGGGATTATAGCTCTTTTCTATGGAATGACAGGTAAATGATGCAATGGAATGCCCTTAGAGTATAATGGGAAGCAATATGTGACTTGGTATCTGAACCGTAAAACATATCAAGTAAATCTTTTGCAGGCATACTCTGCGCGTTCAGTGGCAATTTTTTTAAATTGAGATTAAGTGGGATTATCATTGTTTTCTATAGAATGACAATGGTGAATGACTAAAGAGAATGCCCATAGACTATAATGGGAGGCAACACATAAACTCATTTGCAGGTAAATCTCTGTTATGTAGCAAATTTATCTTTACCACATGTGTTCCCCAAGTACAGCAGTAGATTCTAAAATTAAAAATAACTGGGATTATAGCTCTTTTCTATGGAATGACAGGTAAATGATACAATGGAATGCCCATAGAGTATAATGGGAAGCAATATGTGACTTGGAATCTGAACCATGAAACATATCAAGTAAATCTTTTGCAGGCATACTCTACGAGTTCAGTGGCAATTTTTTGAAATTGAGATTAAGTGGGATTATCATTGTTTTCTATAGAATGACAATGGTGAATGACTAAAGAGAATGCCCATAGACTATAATGGGAGGCAACACATAAACTCATTTGCAGGTAAATCTGTGTTGTGTAGCAAATTCATCTTTTCCACAGGTGTTCCCCAAGTACAGCAGTAGATTGTAAAAGTAAAAATAACTGAGATTATAGCTCTTTTCTATGGAATGAAAGGTAAATGATACAATGGAATGCCCATAGAGTATAATAGGAAGCAATATGTGGAATCTGAACCATGAAACATATCAAGTAAATCTTTTGCAGGCATACTCTCCAGGTTCAGTGTAAATTTTTGAAATTGCCCGAGACCCATGTGCAGCGACGGAACTGCCGCCAGTGCAGTTGCACTTGGGGCCGCACGCTAATGGGGCCCATCGGGTGGCCCACACACTTAGGGCCACCCGATGGGCCCTATATCTTCAGGGGCACTGTCAGCGCTGTGACCGTGTTATAGCGCAACAGGGCCCCTTGCATAAAAAAAAAATGCAGCCGTAACGCAAGTGCTGCTCGGAGGAAGTGACGGCCGGTCACTTCCTCCCAGCTCACTATGCGCAGGAGGAGAGCCAGCGTGGAGGCCTTGAAGAGGGAGAGCCATGCTGACTCCCATCAGCCCCAGTCACCCTCCTGCAAAGAAACAGTAAGAAACAGGAGGGTGGCTGACAAATGAGCTGTCTGTGTCAGTGTGTATGTCTGTCATTATGTATATATGTATGTCTGTCAGTATGTGTATATATGTAGGTCTGTCAGTATGTATATATGTATGTATGCATGAGTATGAATGTATGTCTGTATGAATGTATATCTGTGTATATGTATGGATGTCAGTGTCTGTATGCATGCATGTCAGTATGTATATATGTATGTATACCAGTACCAATGTATGTCTGTATGTCAATATGAATGTATGTCTGTGTGTATGTATGTATGTGTGTGTGTATGGATATCAGTGTCTGTATGCATGTATATATGTCTATCAGTATGTATGTATGCCAGTGTCAGTGTATGCCAGTATGAATGTATGTCTGTGTGAATGTATGTCAGTGTCTGTATGTCCTTATGCGTGTGTGTGTCTAAATATAGGGCTTAGAAGAGCGACCTCAAGACATGTCTCCAAGCCTTCTGGGTATGAGAGCCAGGAATCTTACTTCCCAATTCTCATACTGTAACATACCTTGAAGTTACGCATGCATGCACAGTGCTGTCATGGTCGGCAATAGAGAATCATTGCATGTGCCTCAGGCACACAATACTCCTCTCTGATGTGCACTGGATAGACCCATCATCCGGGTAGCGCTAAAGCAGGAGGGGGCATCAAGTCTGGAAGGGTGAGTGTGGCAAACCTAGCCACTTGGACAAAATAAAGAGACTGTACCTTTAAGGGTTGCCTGTATGGTTGTGGGGTATGTGTGTGCATAAGTATAATGTATGCTGGCTGTAATACCTTGTATTTCCTGTATTGGCTATCTGCCGAACACAGATAGCTGTATTCCATTTCGTTTCACGAACGGCACCTTTGCGGGCCGTTCGTGAACCGAAATAACCACCATGTAATAGCCCACACACTTAGAGGTGCTGAACTTCCAGGCTGTTCGGGAGTTCCGGGCCGTTCGGTATTATATTCCCTATACTTCAATCGGTCTTTTGAATGTGTGTTTTAATGAATATGTTTTTCGTGCGGCGTTCGGTTGTTTTAGCTGGGATCTGAGCGGTAATCTCACGAATGATGCGCTCAGACCCCAGCTATCTACCGAACGTCCATTCGTGCAAATAGTCGAAATAGTCGAAGAACTGTACATTTTAAAGTAAATCCACTTAACGGTATATTCCAGTGGGAGGATCCCTCTCGTGCAGCAGTGCCTGATGGGGGAAAGGCTCTGTACATTAAGTTCCCCACGTAGTCCACTCTGGGAATGCCCCTGGGATGTGACTCAGGAAACCCCTTGCATGGGGAATTGTATAAATTGCAGAGCCTGTGAATAAAGCCTTCAGTTGACTCTCAGAACTGTGTTTCATCCGGTTACTGGGAGATTTGGGATATTGCCTTGCTTTTCAGCGCTTGACTGTGGATTACTTTCTGAACCAGCGGAATTCATGGATTTAATACTGCCGATTCGCTACAGTGAGAAATTATTTTGATTTTTTTTTTTTTTTACTCTTTAGAGGGGGAGACTATAGCGGATCGGCAATATTAAATCCCACGAATTCCGCTGGTACAGAAAGTAATCCACAGTAAAGCGCTGAAAAGTAAGGCAATATCCCAAATCCCCCAGTAACCGGATGAAACACAGTTCTGGGAGTCAACTGAGGTCTTTAATCACATGCTCCAGTATTTATACAATTCCCCATGCAAGGGGTTTCCTGAGTCACATCAAAGGGGCATTACAGGAGTGGACTACATGGGAAACTTAATGTACAGGGCATTTCTCCCATCAGGCACTGCTGCACGAGAGGGACACTCCCACTGGAATGTACCGTTAAGTGGATTATCCCTCTGTTCAGCAGAACCGACAAGTTACATTAAAATCTATAACTTCAATAATATTTGGCAGATTTAAATGAATGGACGTTCGGTAGATAGCTGGGGTCTGAATGCACAGTTCGTAAGAACCCCGCTCAGATCCCAGCTAAAACAACCGAACGCGCACGAAATACACTTTGCCATAGAGTTTGCCCCAAAATACCGTTTGCGCCGTCGAGTAGCTGTTTTCAGTTCCATGCGCTCGACGACCAAACACCGCTGGGGGGGAACAAAGGATCCAAGATGGCTGACCGCCGTGTGGTCGGTAGCCCGAACGATGGCCACCTAGGAGAGCCTCTAATTACCAATTGCAACATTGTTGCAATCGGTTAACA